>ML785789.1:253349-434164 GCA_009831015.1 Picea engelmannii | reverse complement strand
CGCGCATCTCCCTTGCGAGCTTACGCTCTCTTGTCCCGATGTATCCTTTCTTGTGTGTATCCCTCTTACCTTGGAAGGTTTTCCAACCTATTCTGTTCCTTTTGTCAGAAGGAAGCTCAATTCTGCAGGTCCCTGCGGTACTTCGGGCTGACAGCCCATGTTTCCATTCATGGGGGTGGTTGATTGTTCAACCGCCAGTCCTTTCTTCATTAACTGATTTCTCTCCTCTAGTGATATCATGGCTAGTACTTTCAAGGCTTCACCCCCACAGTCAGTTATTGGCAACTCAATCAATAATACATTTACGTTGTCCTCATGCCTTAGCATGGCAATTCCTATTTTATGATTAATTACAAATTGGGAGAAACAAGGTGTTACATTTTCTCATCCAACTGTTTTCTCCTCCAAATAGGTTAAACACATACCCACTTGTAAGTCTTATGTGATCCAGATCTCCAGCCCAATCTGCATTAACAAACCCATGTATTCCCAACACTCTGTCCAATCCTGGTCTTCCTTGGTAGCACAATCCATAACCGGTAGTGCCACACAAATACCTGAAAACCCTCTTTATTGTTTTCCAATGCTCCTTCCCTGTTTTTGACAAATACCCTTTTGAAACTCCCATTGCATGTGCAATGTCCAGTCTAGTACAGACCATTGCATACATCAAAATTCCAACTACACTAGCATATGGAACATGGGACATGTCCTCTTCTTGTTTCTGTGTCTTGGGATACTAATATGCAGAAAAATTTACACCTTTAGGAATAGGAACCTCGATCGGTTTACTTACATGCATATTAAACCTCTGCAATATCGTCTCAACATATTTTCTCTGATTCGAACAGATTTTCATGTTTTCACGATCTCTTTTAATCTCCATTCCCATAATGAAGTTAGTAGCACATAGATCCTTCATGTCAAATTTGGAGGATAGTTGTGACTTCACCTCCTTGATAGCATCCATGTTATTTCCTACCAGCAATATGTCATCAACGCACAACACTACATAAATGAAGTCATTACCAACCTACTTGTAATATACACAGTGATCAACCTTGCTTCTCACAAATCCCAATCCAAGGATGTATGTGTCAAACTTTTGGTACCACATCCTAGGTGATTGCTTCAGACCATGTAGTGACTTCTTTAGCTTATAGACCAGCTCTTTCTTTCCCTTCACTACAAATCCTTCTGGTTGCTTCATATAGATTTCTTTTTCTAGATCCCCATGTAGGAATGTTGTCTTCACATCCATCTGTTCCACTTCAAGATCAAAAGAAACAACAATGGATAAAACAAATCTAATAGAATTTAACTTGGCAACAGGAGAAAAAATATCACTAAAGTCAATTCCCTCTACCTGGGAATAACCTTTTGCTACTAACCGAGCTTTGTATTTCTCCACTTTTCCTTTTGCATTAAACTTCTTCTTAAACAACCATTTTCTACCAACATATTTTTTTCTAGCTGACAACTCAACTAGATCCCGTGCCTCATTCTTATCTAAGGCATCCATTTCTTCAATCATGGCCTTCTTCTAGAGTTTACTATCCTCCGAATTCACTGCTTCCATGACAATGATAGTTATGGGATCATCATTAGTAATAGATAAAGAAAAATTAGAACGAAATTCAGGTGGACTATACCTTTATGGTTTCCTTCTTTCCTTCACTAATCTCCTCAATACTGGGGTAAGAGGTTCTTCTTCTTCTGATTCATCTTCTTCAGTTGATTCATATTTTGCATCATCCAAATCAAACTCTATTTTCTCAGGTTCTTCTTGCCTTGGTAGGAATTTATGTTAGGCAACATCTTTCACCTCTCTAAAAACAACATCCCGACTGTAAATAATATTCTTATTTTCTGGGTTCCAAAGCTTATAACCTTTCACACCATCTTTATTACCAATAAAGATACACTTTTCAACTTTATTATCCATCTTACTCCTATTTTCCTTTGGAACATTTACATAAGCATCACAACCAAACATTCTGAGATGTTCAAGAGAGGGATTCTTACCATCACATACCTCGTGTGAAGTTTTATATTATTTTGTGTGCAAATAAAAAGTCAGATAACTTTGAAAACACAATGGTGTGTTACTATAACAAACATGCATCGGTGCATCTATAACATTGTATTTTATATACGCATCTCATTGATCCCATGAATTCAAATAATAAAAAAAATAATTATCCAATATCGGTGCTCCAAAACTTTAAAACGCATCGATGCGTCGTATAGATATCCACATCGAAGCGTTAAAGTAATAAACACACTGAAGTTTCGATTTAAAAAAAAACGCGACTTTGTTTTTTAACAATTGAAAAATGAGTGGGAATTTAAAATCTAATTTCATAAAGTCATTAAAATAGTAAAAACCTATTCACTGTTTCATTATTTTACCAAAATTTACAATGGAAAGATTTGAAAGAGAGCCATACCGGAGAACGTTGTGGAGCAACAAAATACTTTATAACATCAATATTTATTCAGAAGAAAATAACTTGAAGGTAACTATGGTGATTCATTTAAAACAATTTTCATAAATTCTTTCATGGGTATTAAGCTATTCACTATTTTATTATTTTTCTAAAATTGACAGGGTACAGATTTGCAAGAGAGACATACATGGGAGCACTGTGGAGCAGCAGATCAATAATTTTGAAAGAAGATGTATTCAAAAGATGAGAATTGGAAGGTTATGGTAATTCATTCAAAACATTTTTAGAGCAAAAAAAATTATTCACAAAATTAGAAATCGAAGGTTTTTTTGATTCAGGAAAAAAAAGAAATTACATACTTACCTTAAACCCTTGCTTCATCTTGTTTGTGTGACTGCAAAACTTCAACTTAGGGTTTAAATCCCTCTATCACTTCATAATTATAGCTTTTCATTTTAGGTTTCTAGATTTAATGGGTTTATGTTTCCATATAAAAAGCGTTTGACATGTGATGCATCAGATCCAAACCCTCTCATCCTGTCACGTGTTTTTTTTAAATAATTTCGGGTAATCAATGTGTCTTATGTAATATAACGCACCAATCCACTTACAGATACAAACGCATTGACTATGCCGCTTGTTCATGGATGTGTAAATTTATTTGTTTATGGTATTTTTTTATTTTCATTTTTTTCAATTGGAGTAGTGTTGTTAATGATACTTATCGTACCATTGTAATTTTTTTTTTTTTAATTATCGATGCATTTTTAACATTAAATGCATCGATGTTGTTAATGATTTGGTGCTTTAATATTAATACAACCCACCACGATATTTTTTTTGGTGAAAATTATGTGATTTATTTATAAAATGTATTTAATATCTTATGTATTGAATGGTACATGTTGTATATTGATAAAAACAATGTATGAGAATAGTTAAAGTAACAAAAATTTTGATGGATACAAAGATAGCACATCCATAAAGGGAAAAAAAAACAAGTTCTTTGTAAATTCTATAGAAAATTAATATCTTAAAAAGGTAAGTTCTTTGTAAATTATATAAAAAAAATTAATATGTTTGAACTATATGTAAGTTTATCTAATATGAATTGGTTAGTGCATGTCCTGCACATCCATAAAATGAGGAAGCTCAATAAGGTTCTTTGTGATCTAAGTGCAGAAGAGCATAAATTCTTGATGAAAAAATTGCAAAAGGATGAACTAGGTGAATGAAAAAATTCTATTCAATATGTGTTTTTTTTTTCATTAATTTTTTACTTAAAAATATTAGATAACATGTTCAAAAGAATCTGTTAATTCACATATGTTTAATGTTCTATAGCTGAGACCAACAACGAAAGAACAAAATGTTTTCCTAAGACAATAAAAATTATAGAAGATATAAATGATGATGAATATGTCCTTATCTCATCTAGAGTAGTGTTGGAAGTTAATGAAAGGGGAATATTTTTTTATAAAACTATGAGGGATACAGTGGAATGAATGTATAGACATACTTTCCACTTACAATACAAAAATCAATCCAATGATTCGAGAGCAATGGCCAATGAGACCTTTCAGACTTGCAATAGAAAAAACATACAACAAAAAAAAAAAAATCATTCAAAAAGTGATATTCCTAAAAATGATTTTCTAGAATATATATATATATATATATATATATATATATATATATATATATATATATATATATATTAGTACAAATCATTCCTAATTTATTAATATCAATCTTGTTATATTTAGTTTTCATATATCAATATAAAAATATGTAATTGTCATGTTAATTTTTTTAGGATGATTATGAAGATCCCAAAGGATCAATGAGCTGATATCCGAAATATGCCAGTAGGAATGCCGAAAAATGTGTACAAGGAGATGGTAAAATAAGTGGACATAATTGCATCGTAGGATGATCCATCTCAACAACAATGTGCTTCAAATGTATGAAATCATTGAAATTTTCTATTAGGTACATATAAATAAATAATTTAGCATTAATTATTAATTTTCAAGTATTTTCTTGAAGAAAATAAAACAAAATGGAAGTCATTCAACACATTAAACTGGATGACAAGGAAGAAAATGGTTGATAGCAAGGTTTGTGTGTAATTGTTATTTCCTTATAACATTAAATTAAGATTTCATTTTTGTATATTTTAAGTTGTTTTACAGTAGTCATCCTTGAATGTCTTCAAACATTGACATTGGGCTAAGTAAGGGTTGTGAATATGTTCGCATATCAAAAATTAATTATGGAATTTGTAAGTATCTATGTTGTTTTAGTTCTCTCATTTTATAATTAATGGAACAAAAAAAATCTTTAATATTAAATCTATAATTTATTATGGGGTATATTAAAACTGCTAAAAACAAAGTATTGGAATGTGTCAACAGAAGAGTTGTTGACATAAGGAACGGGATTTGGTTTTCAAAAAATGTGTATCATTCAGGACTCTATTCTTTCTATGGTATGTCACTTTTCAATTTACATCCATGTATATTATTTATTTCAATTTTCATTATTCTCACCAATGTAGATACACTCATTACACTTTCTTTTTATTTTTGTAGATGGAATCATTTGAAGAAGAGGAAAAAAGTCGAGCCAATCAACAAAACATTTGATCAAATAACCCAAGTCATGGAAGTAGCTCGAGCACGTCTGACAACAGTTCCAAAAAAGCATGATGATCAATTATATATTTGGATATCAATTCAAGTTGTTGTATGTTTTGAAATAATTGTCTGTGAAAATTAGACATTTTGTTTAATGTAATGGACATAGTATTGTCCCAATTGAAAGACAAGGGATTACCAAAAAGGGTCTCATTTTGTATGACAAAGAGACTCTTATTCATATATAATAAAATATATTTTGTTTTATTCTTTTGTGTTGTCCAATGTTCTAGTGAAATTTTATATCGCTGAATAAATATATGGATCATTAAATATTATAATGAAGAGATGCGAACACTGATGATATAACAAGATAATCCAAACATCATATCCAAATTCACTAATCAAAATTTAATTTATATGAATACTATTACAAGATATATGTCAATTTTTTTATGAACAATGGAATTAAAAAATAACAATAATTGTGCATTGTCACAGGTCGATGCTTATGAGAAGAGAAAAGGACAATCGGTGCGTTCAATGATAAAAAACACCGATGTTGTAACACAATACGCATTGGTGCTGACATAAATTGAAAAAGCATTGATATTAATAATATTTTAACCAATAATAATAATAATAATAATAATACGACTTATCAACTCGTTCAATTTATAAACGCACCCGTGCTTCTCTTTCACAAGTCCGCATCAAAGCCTTCTCGACATCATGCACCGATTATGTTTGTTTTTGAATGCACAGGTGCATGTTATCATTGATTTTCCTGGTGCTTTATTACTATTAAGGCACCGATGCATTTATGTTTATAAAAGCATTGGTGCCCCATATTTCTTGGACAACCTGGTGCTTTGGTTGACATGTGAGCACCGGGGCTTTATGTTCAAGAACGTTTCGATGTTTGGTATCATAGAGTTGATCAGTGCATTGTTGTTATTAAAGCACCAGGATGTAGTTTGTATAAACGCATCAGGACCCCAATATTTTAGGACTCGCCCAGTGCCTATTGTGCAATGTAGGCACCAATGGGTTAATGTTTTAAGTGCACCGATGCATATGGTCTGTGAAGTGCACTGCATAAAAAAAACATCTGCTACAACCTCCGCCCACTCAATTGTTTTTAGTTATAATGAAGTTTCGTTATAATCTCCACAAAACCATCCACTACCAAAAAAAATGTTTTCGTAGAGTGTTTTTTGACAATTTTTGTCAATTTTTTAACACTAAAATCCTCCACTATAACATTTGCTAGAGGGTCTTTTATAGAAAAGAAAAATTCCTTGATAAAGACTATGCATAATATTGGTAAGTGGCCATTGAAGAGAGGAAAGAGGATTGTTACGTGTAGGAATGAATAAAGTTATTAAAAATAGCCATTGAGATTAGGTGAGAAATATTAAAAAATATATTAAATTATTAAAATATAGTATTAAATTAAAGGTATATAACGATGATAATAATAATAATATATTTATATAGTTCATATGAAATAATCGAAGAAAATAATAAAGTGGTTTTTTTTATTATGTGAAAATTTATTAATGAAAATAAAAAAATATTAAATCGATGTATTATTAAAAAAGTTGTTGACATAGATTAATAATAAAAATAATAGGATTCTTTTAATGAAGTGCGAAATTTAATATAGTTAATATGAGATAGTAATAAAATAAAATAAGGTGAATAGGTTAAAAGGAGAAACCAAGGATTTCATAAAAATGGAGAGAAAAGATGAAAAGAGAGGAAATAGTTAGATTAAGAGGAGAAAGACAGAGATGACGATATCTGGCCACTCAAATCTAAACAGAGGAAGCCTAATGATCAAGGTGATAAATGATGTGATGAATGGTGGTTTTCTAGGATTGGTTAGTTAGATTAAGAGGAGAAGGGTATATATGAGGATATCGGGCCACTCAAATCTAAACATAGGAAGCCTAATAATCAAGGTGATAAATGGTGTGATGAATGGTGGTTTTCTAGGATTGATTAAGTTTGTAGCCATCTTAGTGATTAAATTTATTGTGATGTTTTTCAATTTCCCTAATGATGCGAGACAAATAATGTGGGGTATAAACTAATATTTTTATTTGATGAAAAAAAATTAGGTGCTTGGCTTTGCCGGATCTGCCACTTTGACATAGGAAAACCAATTTTTGAATTGGATGATGGTGGGAAATGCAATGAAGATATATATCAAAGTGAGTCTTATTCCAATATATTTGGTGGGAGAACCTGAATGGTGTAGGACACGAGTCACATGGACACGGGTAGATATGACTATTTGGGAGAACTCTAGGTTGGGGGTCAAATAGTAAATAGCCATAGAGGGTAGATGGTAATATTAATTAATAGATTATTATGATGTTTGCATGATATCAATCTAAGTGATATGTCCATAATACTTGCCAAGAAATGGGTGTGGGCCATAACCAGTGAATCCTTAATGGAGGGGTGGATTCTTAACTAAGGCGTGGAGTTTTAATAAATGAGTGAAATCTCTGCTTGTACAATATATGGATTGTTATGATTGGGAGGGAGGCTCACACTAGGATATATATCCCTACTCCCCAATAGCTATACTTTTTAGATTCTGAAATAATTCATATAAGTCCAAGGGTCTTAGGGATGAATGAATTAGGAGTTCAAAGTAGCTACTTTTAGGGGTTCTTCAAAATTTATTATTATTTTATCAAAAAGAGAATTATTATTTAATAAAAAATGATTAATTATAAAAAAATAAGGAAAAAGTGATGAATAATAGGGAATAATTAAATAAAGTTATAGTGAAAAATCATAATTTTGTATGAGGAGATGAAGTGGCTAACCTCACTCCATCTATAAATAGATGGAGAAATCTATGGTTGAGGGAGAACTTGGAGAGTACATATATATTAAAGAAATTCTGCCAGCAAGGAAAAACTTAACTAAATGATAAATGAGAGAGATCTGAAAGAAAACCAACTTGACTAAATTTGGATGTTTGCACGTGGATGATAAAATCCACGCTGCATCTAATACTGGTTATGAACTCACTTAGCTCCTGGGTCTCAAAGGAAATAAGTTTTCCATTGAGTGTGGCTTGGGATCTGTTCGAACTATAGGCAATGGAAAGAGAAGTAGAGCTGATGGAGGCTTGCTAGCCTTGCTAAAATTTAAAAATCCACCTACCTAACATGTATAAATCCATTGTTAATTTTTTTTTTAATTTATGTGCATATTTTGATAATTTATTTCTTATTCTATGTTATGTACATATTTAATTTGGGTTATGTACATATTTAGATGCATTTGGATTTATGGAATTACTAACCTTTGTCTTGGTATGTTAATTCGTTTGAGTACATTATAAGTGAATGCACAGCCCGTTATCGTCTCAATGCCTCAATCGCAAAGAAGAAGAAGAAAAAACACGGCTAGTCTATCATATCAGTACGACAAACTCATAAATTTCTCTTCAGATCTTTCTGCAACAATAGCAAAATTATCTGACTGGAAGTATTGCTGGATCCAACAACGTCTCATACACCCATGAATGGTGTATGAATCCACTGTCCTTGAGTAGGGGCGTAAAGAGATGCCCTTTTAAACAAAATAGCCTCTCTATTTTAAGAAAACCAGTAGCTTGCTGTGCACTGCCAATGACCCCGTTTCATTACGAGGGTAGAATTTACATCCATGAATCCTCTACTCAATGGAAACCTCCAACTGCCCCGAATTACAGAATCGGTCGCCGGTTCCCATTTCCGTCCGTTGCTCCATGTTCTTCTGCTTCTTCTCCTCCGGGCGAGGATTGGTTCAAAGGGTTCTTCAGTTCCAAGTTCATTATTCAATTCGTCCAGATTTTTCAGTTCTCTATAAGACATTTGGATGCCAAAATCAGGTTCTATCTGATTCGGCTCTGAAAAATGAATAGGGGCATCTGTTTGCTGAACAATATGGGCGAATTCTGCCACTGATCAGTACGAGGGATCAAGGTGAGGTTCCAGTGTTGTTATGCTTCCTCTGGATACCGTAACGTCTAAACATACTGTTAATAGAAGGAAGGCCATGGAGGTTAGTCTCACGGCCTCGAAAAGTGCTGGTGTTTAGGGAGTTACGGTGGATGTTGGGTGGGAATTTGTTGAGAGAGAGACCCCTGGAGAGTATAACTGAAGTCCATACAGAGAGCTCTTGGAGATGGTGAGGAAAATGGGATTGAAGGTGCAGACAGTCATGTCCTTCCATAAGTGTCGAGGAAATGTTCGGGTTTCTGTCAGGTGAGTATGACTTTTCAAATTGGCAATGACACGAAATGGTTTTAAAATGTAAATTTTTTTAAGAAAACAAATAGTTTCACCGTGTGAAATTTTAAAACTTGCTTACCAGATTGCAATGATGATTGTCAAAAAAAAAATTCAAATCATAAAAATACATCACTTCTTTTTATAACCAGATTGCAGTGATGATTGTAAAAAAAATTCAGATCATAAAAATTTATTCTTTTAACATATGCCATCATTTGCTTAAACACTTTTAAGTATATTCTTTAACTTTGATTATGGACTATCGGAGTTTTTATTATATTCGAGCACCGAAATGCCTTTGATCGAGTAATTCAATCGTCATTTTACCATTGGAAGAGATTTCTTAATCAATACAAAAGTTTATGCAAATTATATCAGAGCTGATGGCGAAATGAATTCGAACTAGTAATTCAATCGTTATTTAACGATTGGAAGAGATTTCTTCATCAATACAAAAGTTTATGCAAAATAAATCAAATACCAGAGTTGATAGTGATTAATTTTGGATTGCACTGTATGAATAATTGATGCTCTTTACATTCATCAGTCTGCAATGTCGACATTAATTACACTGTCGACCACAACAAAACCAAAAAATAGCGACGTGATCAAACAAAAGGCCGTGCCCCGGAAACGCTGCTGATCTGGGTCGAATAATCCCATTCCATCATCTTCTTTAACGTTCCTCGCTACGACCGTTGTCGTCCCGACACGCGTAATGCTGATGCAAATGAAACGGTCATGTTTCTTCATCCAGAATGTTCCATAATACATCTGAATAACAATTCGAGTAACTCCCGCTCTCCGGAAAAGCCTCCGGGGAAGCTACCATATAGGAAAAATCTTGAGTGGCGCCATGATCTGCAAATAACTCTGAAGATAGCAGAGTTGCAAGAGAACCCACTGAAAAAATGTAAGGTAACTCGGTGTTCTCAAACAGCTCGACCGATCCTTCCAAATGTTCCTGCAAAGCTGCGCCTTGTTGCACATCATCATTGATTTCAGAAGAATCCTCTCGAATTTCTCCCTGCAATCCATCCTCATAATCTTCTTTGCTACTAAGAGAACTATCATCTTGCAGATATGGAGTTTTCTTTGTTTGAACAGCTATCTCCTCGGTAGTTTGCCTTGTCAAGCTAGTGGAAGACTCTGGACTCTCTAGGCCAGGTAGGCTCTGAGATGAAGTTGTGAGGAAGTCAAAACCCATTGAGCCTGCAATTTGTACTCCATTGTCTGCATCCATGCCGCTGCTGCCACTCTCAGCTTGTAGATTCATTCTTTTTTTGATGCGAGTTCTCCAGTAGTTCTTGATTTCGTTGTCCGTCCTTCCGGGTAAATTCTGTGCAATGCGAGACCACCTGACCATTTGAACTGAATATATTTAGAAAAACATATCTACGGAATATATTGCATTTTATGAAGAGTATTATATAATATATACTATACCTGTTCCCCCAACGGCCATGGAGTTTAATAATCAAACGTTCTTCTTGAGGAGTGATCTTGCTGCGCTTGAGATCAGGCCGAAGGTAATTGATCCACCTAAGCCTGCAGCTCTTGCCAGTTCTCCTTAGGCCTGTAAGATACATACATTTCAGATTTTGACTAATCAAAATAGTTAAAAGCTCAGGAGCCAATTCATTCCTCTGCTTCATCTAAGCGACAATTATAAGAAAGAAAACTTTAATCTAAACTTCTACAAATGATTATTATACCAAGCAATAATAATACCCACGATGCAGAAATCTCTAGAATATTATCCCCTTAAGATGGTAATATTGTTATAGACATTAAACAATCCATGCATGTATTCACGGATCTTTAATCCCACATACCCGCTGCTTTGGCAAGATAGGGCCAGCGCCCTTCCCCATGCAAACTTATATACCTAATAAGCTTCATGTCCTCTTGAACAGTCCAGGGGCCCTTCCTCGTCTGGGGTTCCTCCTCATCTGCAACGGCAGAAAATTCCCACCAGTTTCTCAACGCCATAAAATTGGCCGACCAGAGTATATAGAGGTCGCAGCTTTGACTCTCTGATTCCTTCCGGACAAAGTGCTTGAAACTTAAACACCGACAATTCTCCTTGATTACCACCCGTCGAGACCAATAAAGTCTCCAAAAATTTCCGTCCTTGCTTGGAACTTCGAAGGAAAAGAAAAACAACAGCTTCTCGCTTGTAATCTCAATGCTTAGTATAGGCTTTCAGCCTTCTGTGGCACAATGGGAGACACTGAAATATTGATGATGTCTTTATGAATTTCCAAAACGGAATGTCCCCTCACGTAAGCCCGATGTTTGATTGTTGAGGTGAGCATCTTGTCGTCCACCATTTATAAGCATCTCTACAGGGGATACTCAGCAGATGATTTGACGAACCCATGATTTGGAAGATCTAATGGGCCTCTATCCGTGTCAGCAAGAGAAAGTAAATCACATGAAAAGATCTGCTTCGGACCAAAGCTAAAAATAAAAAATATGTACTGTAACAAAAGATTCATACACATTGAATGACCATTTCCAGCGCAATTAAAAGCACACAGGTGCTTTCAAATCTCCTGAGGGAAAAGTAGCCAAGTACCACCGCATGGTTTTTAGATTTAGAAGACCGACATATAATTTCAGATAGCGATGGAAAATATTATTTAACAATTACGGCGCAATAGGATCCAGAATGATCATGGAATTATATTGCGGATAACTGGAAAAACAAGCCTCAATGTGGTTTAAAGGGCCATTGTTTCTGGACAGAGGGATTGTTTAAGAAGAATTATGACAGCGGAGATTATCTGTATAACCTGCCGCGTGGAGTGGTCCTCGAATTTTATAAGGAGAAGATTTTTTGGGCCGGTTTGGAAAATGTACTTCGTTCGCCACGAAGGAGGGTCGACAGACAGACTTACCATCGACGGGATTATTTTAAGGAATCGTTTCCGTTTATGATTTACAGAAAGAGCGGATGCTTTCCAATAAACCTATTTAATACTTCCTACAATGGGCATGTAACACGGCTTTCGTTGCGATTGGTATATCTCGCACAGAAGTTATCGGGAAAATGCCACGAGTATCCTGAACTCTTTTAATATATATATATACAGTGACTGTTGTTCCCTTTTATTCGGGAATGATTCAATGAACCAAAGATTCTCGAAGAAATCCGAAGACTTACTGTGCATGTAAAAATTGGTTCAATGAACCAAGAATTATCCAAGAGATTGCGAGACTTACTGTGCACGTGAAAATAATTATAATAGTATCAGAGCTTTTAAATTGGCGAATGGAATTCCGAAGCGAATAAGGGACGTACAGATTACACATTCTATAGATGAGTGTATGCTGTTAACGTAATCAGTCCTTGTCTTAAGTAGAGATAATCTCAAAAAAAAAAAAAAAACACAGTTGTTAGTCACGTTTACAGCAGCGTGTACAGATACCTTTTCAATGTTCGGTCGAGAATTAGAAGCACTAGATTAAATAGAACCATCAAGACCAATCTTGGTAGTCAGAGTTATCTTACCCCTTAGTTTAGTGGAGGCGCTAACCAATTCCACTTGATCAGGAGATTATAAAAAGATATTGATGTATTGAGTGTTAGGGAATTTTAGCTTTTCCTATGTAGATCCCCATTTTCTTCATCATGGGTAGTGTAAGGTTTCGGGAGCTTAGCTGGGGCCGCGAACTTCCACCATAATCCGAATCGGGGGCGTTCAGTGTGAATGAGGAAATGAATGTCTTTATATATAGTAGAGTTGGGGTTTCTTGTGTTAGTGTTTTAGTGATCTTGGTGGTTTTATATGGTTGTGCTTAATCACAAACAAGTTTAAAATTAAAAGTTTGGTTCCTTATGATATCATGGTGAGTGAAATGGGCCTTGCTCCTATTGAATCAATTGCTCTGGTGCGTCTCATAAGATATCTAAAAAAAATTGAGCAAATGGAAGACAGTGAATGGACTAAGGTCATCTTCAATGACATATTGTGCAAAAGGAAGAAGACGTGGATGAGACAAAATATTAAATGGCTTAGTAAATGGGATATCCACTTGAACAAGTGCCCTACCAACAATAAAAAGATAAAGGCTTTTGTTATTGATAGGTTCCACAAAAGAACTTGGGATAAAGGGCTCGGGAGAAAGAAAGAGTATTATATTGAAGAGTTTAACCTCACATACAATCATCATCAAAAAACGTACATCGGGGCCAATATATCTTTGAGAGACAAAATGCTTATTGCCCAATTAAGAACCAATTCCCATCAACTCCGTTGTGAAACTGGGCGGGAACAGTGGAGAAATTAGGGGAGCTCATCATCAAGTTGAACAGGAAAAGGGATGAAACGCTGAAATCGCCACTGTACTATATGTACTTACTTTGTGAATACGTTAATGCAGAAATTAATGGCTTACACCTTTTACCGTCATCTCCTTGTTTCTTGATTTTCTTTAATATGTTCTTGGCCTAATTTATATCATGTGGTATCATGTTTATGATCTGATAGCCTTGAAGATTGTTCATTGAGGATGTGTGAGGAGGCTATGTAGAGCAGATGTATTTGAAGTGGGCGTGCAATTCGAAGTAAAAGAGAACCTATGAATCTCTATTCTTGCAATCAAGTTCACTTCCGTTTACAGAGATGAGCATCAATTATGCTTCCACACAACAACGAGGACCATGGCAGTAAGTAAACCACGTTGAACATTTGTCATACATGAAATAGAATAATACTTCAGCTACAACAAGCCGTAGGCTTCACTCAATATGGAACAAATCAACAAAGAATCCGAACCTTTTAAACAAGGTAGATATAGTATATAAAATGGTCGTTTCCAAAGTTCGGTATGAATTAGATTCTTGGTATCCTATTCTACCTTTTTTGGAAATGCCTAAGTATTTTATAAATGTAAATAAATTGAGTAAATCACCTTCGTTTTCCTAACATAATCAATAGAGAGGAGAAAGAGCGCTCATTGTTTTATTCTCTTTTCATTTTGAAGCATTTTGATCCTTCATTTTAGCCCTTGATTGCCCCCGATTCAGTTGCTTCTTCATTTCTTTCTTTTGAAATGATACAAATAAAATCGTTTCTTTCTAGGTAATGTAGAAGATAAAATCTGCCACTCTTTCAAAAATATCTGTGTTATCACGCTTGTGTCCTTGCAAGTGAATGGGTACACGCAGGTACAAGAGAACGCAAATTCTGCGTAGGTCGTAAGGTCAAGCCCCATACACACACGTTGATGAGGTCTCTGAGGTCGGTTGATAGCGTTGAACCCTAATATGTCTTTGACTATGATGTTGTTCAAAATTTACGCTATGATAATGGTAAAGGCGTTTTCTCTTTGCAAGTACATCGGAGACCTGAGATAGCAGATAATGGTAAAGGGTTTTTCTCTTTGCTACATGGTTTATTGCAAACTTTCAGGTCACAACAATTGGTTGTTGTGCGGATTGCAACGATTGGTTTCTTCAAGACGATCATATAGAAGCCACAGTCGACCAACTTATATTATTGGAGGATGTAGCGAGTTGACCCATCGATACTTAACGCCAAAAAACTACAAGTGCTACCAAATCGAACTTGTGACTTTGACATTTATAGGTAAAGTCTCTGCAAAATATAGGGACGTCAGAGTTTCCATGAGTTCTTACTAATGTTCTTACTTGTTTTTGCATGTTGCATAAAAAGGTTCATCTACTTCAAAAACATAGATTTTTTTTAACCGGGAAGTTGACATCATTTAATGATGACACCAAGAAACAAGAAAACAAACTTTCATTTGTTGATTGGGAGTTGCAGTCTTTTTCCTTTGATGAAGTCAGTGTATCCTTGATTGATGACACTGAAAACAAAGTGGATAAATTGAAGGTTCAACATGAGGAACACGTTAAAAATATAGATAACTTTGTTATATCATGGGAAGAGTATGCAAAGGATCATAATAACCTTTTTCATATTCCTAATTATTGTAAACTGCTTACATTTGTGAGTGGTGGTTTTTTGGTTAATGTTGATAGGAAGGAAGAACATGATAAGGAACATGTACAAGATGTTGATCAAGATGCAGATGCATATTTTGATGATAGTATTGTTGAGGATATTGATGATAATACATGTATTGAGGATTTGTTGGTTGATGAGGCTCAGTTGGACAAAGAACTTGTATTGTGTTGACATTGTCACCAAGCTGGACATGTTGAATTAAATTGTTTTGATCTCCACCCATGTGATTTTGTGGGAAGAAAAACCAGGTCTAGGAAAGGTGTTGGAATTGACTAAAGATTCATAGGAAAGAGTTAAATATTGAATGGTTAGGTAATTTGTGTTGGAGTTTGGAATCTAGGTTATTGGAACGATCTTATCGACGAGTTTCTACATAGGTACAATCATAATTGATTGGAGATATATGTCCAATTGATGGACATGAATGTTTCTTATGTATTTGATGATACGGGGCTTGATCAGGGCTCGCTTGATGTAGTCTTTTGAGTTAAATATTGAGTCTTCAGACTCCGCTTGAAGAGGGTTTGATTACCCTTTTTCACATTCAGGGGGGGTATATCTCATTATCTAGACTTCTCACTTTTTAGTCAGTAAGGGGGGAAATATTGATATAAATTAGACTTCAAGTTTCAAAGTTTAACTTATAGGATTTCAATTTATGATTATGGATTTAGGATTCAGGTTTGCAAATGAATTTATGATTTCATGATGATGGATGATTTCATGATCATTTCAGGACATGATGTTTGTTTCCTGATTGGATGATGGATTTAATGACTTGGATTTGGATTGGTCAGTTTGATTTCATAGGATTTTTCACCGAGACAATTCAGCAGTTTGAATTTTGGATTTTGATGGATATTGGATGGATAATTTTCCACTTTTTGGTATTTGATGGACATTTGGGTTCGAGATTTAGAGTAGTACCAACAGTTTACCTAGTTTACTACTAAGAGGATTTTTTGCTACAGGATTTTCATATACATGTTTTGGATGTTGTTCAACACTTTTTTTTTTCGTAGGATTTTTGATAGATTTTTTTATTTGTCAATATGTAATAACTTCATAGTATTCAGACTTCTCGGGGATGGTATTTTGACCTTGCAGAGAACATACGATTATTTTTCTCTTTTCTCTTAGCACATTGGATTGCCAAGCTTTTTCAAGATATGGGATGTGTTAGACTTTCAACTACTTCTCATCAAGATTTATTATCATTAGTTTGGATTCACTTCTATGACCACTCAGAGGATATCTAGCTCATTTGATGCATGGTGAGGTTTCCATATTTAGTTTTCAACATCCACATTTGGTGGGCTTTTTAGGCGGATCTTCATCGACACTCATGAGATTTCATACCATGAGTTACAGAAGGAAGACTTGGATATCTTATTGTACAAACTAATGATTAAGGGGGGGATTGTTATCATTATTTCTCATAATCATAGTATTAATACCACCTTATTAACATGAGTTAGTTAAATGGATCGTTAATGATGGTTATTGACCATTGTACTATATGTACTTACTTTTTGAATATGTTAATGTGGAAATTAGTGGCTTATGACTTTTATCACCATCTCCTTGTTTCTTGATCTTTCTTTATTTTCTTTATTATGTTATTTCCCTAATTTCTATCACCTTGGATGCGAGACGTTCCAAGGGACGATTCCCCCCAAGTTGCCTTGCGACATAAGTTAGACAATGAATGATTTGACAAAGGGTTGAGGGAAATACTTATGCGCTCCAAAAAATGGAAAAATTGGCTAAGGCATGGGGGTGCACTTAGGATATTCATATTGACTTCACCTAAGGGGCATGCACAACCAGTAGGATGACTCGGTTCGATGGATAGGGTACGCCAACATGAGGGGCACACCAAGTTTGGGCATGCTAGTCCCAAGGGGCACAACGGTTGATGAGCGCATGGGTTTGTTTGGGCGATCGGGTCCACGAATGGGTGTGACAATTTGTTTATACCTGGGTTCAGAAAGGGGCATGACACCCCCAAAGGATGTGATGGTTCACGATGATGACCTTTGGAGAGCCTATAAGAGAACAATGGTGCACAGCCAAGGAAGGAAATTTTTGGCAAGAAAAGGAGAGAAAAAGAGCTATGTGATTATGAGGAAGATGAATAGGGAGTTCTACCTCAAGGAGCCTAGTCACTCGAATATGGGAGGAATTATGTTTCCTTGAGGTGGATTTATTCGAAAGATATGGGAAAGTTTCTCTTGGGAATATTTTGGCTAAGTCTGAAAACATAGGTCTTTTGGAGGCATATGTGAGGTAGAACCAAAATATGTGATGTCTATGAAAACAAAGAGCCATATTATGTAGAAGCGAAGAGACAACGAGTCTATGGTAGGAGGCATGTTTGAGGTGCATCGCAGGTCACTGCAGAGATGGTTGCAACAAATAATATTGGTGATGATCTGTGTATGAGTGTCTTGGCGAGGTGAGAGGAGTCTTTTGACTCCACCCTGTTGTAAATTGAGTTGGTAGTGCTCATGTTGTAACTATTTTTCAATAAAAAAGACTTAGTTGGGTGTTGGGAATGGTTCATGTTGCTTACACTATATATGTGTTTGTCTTTTGTTTGTTGCACAATTCTCTTGATTTCTCATGGATCTGTGCTTAAATATGACTAAGTGTTAAATCAATTAATGAATGTCTAAGTATACAAGTGTCATTTCCCCCAAACCAACTGAGGGACATTACGATGCAAAATACTCATAAAAACAAAAAAAATGTTAACTTTTTTTATTATGTTATAGTTAATTGATTTCTGGTAGCTTTCAGCTACAAATTAAAAAAATATTTAACTATTGTTCACTGCCATTACATTGATGCGTATACAACATACTAAAATAGACATGAATGCAACTATTAAACTTCATTACAACAACATATAAAATATATTCTCATACTCAGAGTTCATGTACAACAATTAAAATTCATAATACAACAAAAACAAGATAAAACACTTATCTTTTCACAATAGTTGTGAAACCAAGTTCTTGAGATGGATGTTCCACCCAAGCATAGACTCACTATTCCAAATATCAACATCTAGTCACCCCAAAGATGAGGCTAGTAATCCACAAAATAGGGTAGTCTATCATAGTCCACTCACATCTCATAAAACTCACAACCCACTAGTATTTTCCTACAGTTATCATGATTTTCCACCAACTCTCTTCATATTGACCTGCCCAACCCAAGGAATGTACCCCTTCACTAATCTCAGTCCCTCAGGCATCCCATTCCCTCAGGCATCGCATTCCTTTATCAGGTTCTCTCTAACATAGGTAACCAGTAATCTGTCAGCTGGAAACTCAAGGGAAATTCCTAATAGGAAAACTATCGGCAAACCAATAACAAACACTTGTTGTTACAACACAACTCACCTAGGAGTTCACTCTTCAGGCCTGACAACCTCGCTCTTCAGTTTCCAGCTCTGAAAATAATCCAATACTCTCTCACTTTTTCTATAATTTTCCCTCCATGGATGCACCATATCCAATCTCTCTTTCTTACTCTCTAATTTCTCTTCATGCACATAATATCAATGTATAAAAATTGTTATCCCAACCCATACAATTTTTTTCCCTTTAGCTCTCATTTATTAACTCACACTCTTCCCCAAGTTGATTTTACTCAACCCCCATATGCCCAGTAAATTTGGGATGTGACCACTCACACCCACCCTCTTACATATATTCAATGATTGTCTTTGGGAACACTCAATCATAAATTAGAAGGTTCATATACAAATGGAAATTTTAGGATAATAGGTTGGATTAATATTCATGGGTAATTCCCCCTTAGAACCCTATTGGTCATTATTCTCGATCCTCTCTCTATCTTGTGGATTAATTTATCCCCCATCTTTGTCCATGTTCCCTTAGCATCTGACATCACATTTTATTATTAAAACATAGAAATACAATTCACATATTACATCGCTTTGGACGTAGCCACACATTATATCAACATAAGTATTAATTAAACTAGGGATTATAGTGGGGATGTTAAATCCGCCCTCTCCTACAATTGTGTGTTTTCCTCAGTGCACTTTATGTCAATAAACATATATGAAAATTTAGATCACAATACTTAGAAATAAAAATTCTACAATTTGACAACTCCAGCAGCAACTCCAACCATAATCTCATGTTCCTTTCAATTCGCTGGCCCAAGAAATGCACCATTGATTTATCATAGTTAACCCAAGGGATTTACATCCTTTTACTAGAGATAACCCAATGGATGAACCATTCTTTTATCAGGGTCTCTGGTGCAGTTTGCTAGGACTCTGAGATGTGGTTCTGGGAGTCTAGCTGCTCAAAATGGAGTCTTGCATTTTCTTCAAAATTGTAAAAACTTTGCGGGTATTCCTCCCGCATGTTTTATTCATTCTCCCATGTATCATATTCAGGACCGTAATATATCCACTGAAACTTTACCATCCCTACGTTTTTGTTCCTGAGAACTTTGACTTTCCAGTCCAGGATGTGTACAAGTTCCACTAGGAAATTCCCTTCATGCTCCACGCGGATCACATTCCAATCAGTTATATGGTTAGTTTCAGGAACATATTTATTTAATAATGACACAAGAAATACATTATGCACTCTCATGGATGTAGACAATGTTGGCATGTATGCAATTGGCCCTATATTTAATAATATTTCAAAAGGTCCACAATATCTTGCTACCAACTTTGGAAAAATTTCTAATCTTAGAGAACTTCTCTTTTCCTTCACTTTTAAAAACATATATTCGCCCACTTTAAAATATCTAAACACTATGTTCCTATCTGCATAGATTTTCTTCATATCCTGGGAAACCTTTAAATTTTTCTTTATCTTTGCAATCTTCTCTTCCATTTCCTTCAACACATATGACACAACAACTACTTTGTCTGCTGGATTATCACAACTTATTTGGTGTGTTACATTTTCTTCTATACAATGCTTCAAACATAATCATTTTCAATGAGGCCTGATACCCATTATTGTATGCAAATTCCACTAAATGAATATAATCTTCCCACTTTGATGGTTGATCCATCACATACATGCTAAGCATGTCCTCAATTATCATGTTAGTCATCTTTGTTTTCCCATTTGACTCTCGATGATACGATATACAAAAATTTTAATTTGTCCCAAAGCCTTTCAACAAACCCTTCAAAAAATTGGAAGTAAACTTTGGATATTTGTCTAAAACTATTGCCTTAGGTAACCCATGTATCCTGACAACTTCTTTCATATATATTTCTACAATATTTTTTTCCTTGTTCGTAGTCTTTACTGGAATAAAATGTGCTATTTTAGTTCATTTATGCACCACCACCATGATGGACTCATGATGCTTCATTGTTCTCGGAAGATTAGTAATAAAATACACTGTAACAACTTCCCATTTCCATTCCAGAATGGGTAATGGTTGTAGCGGACCTTCTAGATATCTATGTTTTGTCTTTACCTTTTGGCATTCTAGACATCTCACTATGTAATTAGCCACTTCATTTTTCATTCATAGCCAAAAGTATTGGCTTCTCATAGCCACAATTGTCTTTTGGTAGCCTGGGTTCCTGACATATGCCACATTATACATTTCCTTCAGAACTACATTTTTATCTTGCTAGAATTCGGTACATATAATTTTCCTTTGTACCTGAGAATTCCATCTTCTTTCAGCTTATAAGAGTTAAATTTCTGCTGAAAATTACCTTGTTGTATTGTCTCTTTTGCTTTTAGATAATGTTTATCTGAATTTGCTGTTGCAATAATTTGATATTTCATATCAGTCCTGTACATGCTAATGGTTGCACCATGGACTTCACGAGTTCTCCTATTGAGTGCATCATCCAACTGATTTTCCTTTTCTTTTATATGCTTAATTTCAAAGTCATATTCACTCATAAATTCTAGCCATCTAGTTTGTATGACATTTAGTGTTGGTTGTCCAAGAAAATGCTTCAGACCACAATGGTCTGTCCTTAGCTCAAATTTATTACCCATAAGTTAATGCCTCCACATTTTTAATGCATGTACAATTTTTGCTAACTCTAGATCATGGGTAGCATAATTCTTTTCATGCTCTTTTACTTTTTTAGATTCATAACATACTACATGATCCTTTTGACTAAGAAATCCACCGAGCCCTTCCTTGCATGCATCAGTGCAAACAACAAAATATTCATCCAAATTTGCAATCTTCAATATTGGCACACATGTCAATATTTCCTTGAATCGCTGAAAATTTGCTTCACAGTTGGAAGTCCATTCAAACTTCACTCCCTTCTTTTACAAAGAAGTGATTGGACTTGCAAATTTTGAGAATCATTTTATGAATATTCGGTAACAAATGACAAGACCCATGAATGATCTAACCTCTATCACATTCTTTGGTGTTGGTCATCCTCTAATGGCCTCTATATTTTTCAGGATCCATTGCTATCCCATCTGTTGAAATGATATACCCCTAGTAATGAATATTCTTTTGGTAAAAGATGCACTTACTTAGCTTAGCATACAATCTATGCTCTCTTAGAACTTGCAACGCCATTCTTAAATGTTTCTCATGTTTCTCTTTTGACTTATAGTAGAAAAGTATGTCATATAGGAACATAATCACAAACTTTTCTAGGTACTCCCTGAATACTCCATTCATCAGGCACATAAATATTGTTGGGACATTTGATAGTCTAAATGGAACTACCGAGAATTCATAATACCCATATCTTGTTCTGAATGTTGTCTTATTGATGTCTTCTTATTTTATCCTCACTTGATGATAGCTTGATATCAAGTCAATCTTGGAAAAGATTATTGCACCCCTTAGTTGATTAAAAAAATCATTAATTGTTGGAAATGGATATTTGTTCTTTATTGTGACCTTATTAAGTTGTTTGAAATCAATACATAGCCTTAAGCTTCCATCTTTCTTCTTCACAAAAGGAACCAGGGCTCACCAAGGTGACAAACTTGAGCGTATACACCCCTTCTTTAACAACTCTTCAAGTTGTATATGCAACTCTTTCAATTATGATGTGCCCATTATGTATGTTGCCTTGGACACTGGGGCAACTCCTGGCATCAAATCAATAGAGAAATCAATGTATCTCTTTGGCAGAAGTCCTAGGACTTATCTAAAAAAATATTCCAAATCCCTCAAGACTGGATGGTATTCAATGATTTCCACTTTGTCTTTGGATGCCTCTTCCATATGGGCTGCAAAAATATGACATCTCTTCTTGAAACTCTTCTTCAATTGCATAGCTGAAATCTCTCTAATGATTATAGCTCTTGGAATGCCTTGAATATTTCATTGCTTCCATTCTTCATCAAGACATGTGATTGTATTTTTGCAACATTCTAGGAAAACATGGTGTTTTTCCAACCAATCCACGAAAATTAGACAATCATATGAAACCAATGGTATGATGTTTACATCTACCTTTGTGTTGAGTCCATTCATGTCTATCGTAAAATACTTAACAAACTCATCGATCTTTCTCTTAGCTCTCGTGGATAATTGAACTAACCAAGTTTTATTATGATTACTCCTTTATAAGTGAAATCTTTCAACAATGTTAACATTTATGTAACTATGTCTAACTCTAGAATCAATTAAAATTGCTACGGGATGGTTATCGATCTTACCTTCCACTTCAATCATGGGGGATTGGTATTCATCTTGCTTGTTGTCCAAGGCTGCATAAATCCTTGACATGTTTCCTCCCATGTCTTCCATTGTTTCAGTCTCTTGAATGTTGTGGAAAGTTCTCATTCTTTCCCCTTTGTGAGGGAAATCCCTATAGAAGTGATTTCCCTCACATCCCCAACATTGAATAGGATACTTCCTTTTCCTCTTTCCAAATGATTCTTCAATATTGTGTTCATTTTGGGTTGACTGAACTTGTTGATTTGGTTGGGAGTTATTCTTGAAAAAAGGTGGATTAAAACCTTTCTTCCTTCGATCATTTTTCCCTTTCGTCTTTTCATTCCAAGATTTTTCGAAAATTGATCTTCCTTTGTTTTTCTCATAAAGATGCCTTGCTCTCATTATGGATTCCTTCAAATTTTTGGGGTTATCATACTCAATATTGTCACTATAGAAAGAGGGTAAACCATTTAGAAACCTTTTTTTATGACTTTATCATCCTCGATGAAGTCAACATACTTCAACAATTCAAAAAACCTTTTTTCATATTCATCCATTGTCATGGTTCCCAACTTGAGTTCAAATAACTCCTTCATCTTTCTTTCATAGTAATGATCAAACAAATATTTCTCTTGGAAATATCCTTTGAACTGCATCCATGAGTTCATAATCTCATCAAGGTTCTTGGCTTGCTTAAGCTAATTTGACCACATGGTTTCATTTCCTTGCAAGTGGTAGGTGTAAATTTTATCTTCTACCTGTGAGGGGTAATCATGGAACTGGAAATATTTCTTCATTTCAAATAGCCAAGCCTCATCCTCTTCTCCTTTCCTATGCTCACCATTAAAATTTGGTGGCTTAATATTATTTAGCTCACCTTGCAAGATGTATGCCTTTGTCCTTCTCCTTTGCCTCCTAACAAGAGACACACTAGGGTTTCTCCCTAGCCCTCAACTTGCATGATTTCTTCTAGTGGATTTCCTTGGAGAATGATGACACATTCTCATGCTTATTGATTTCCTATAATTTTCATGATCGTCCCTTTTGTTATGGGATCTTGATGCTAACACTTGAATAGCACTAGTTTCTTTCTTTGTGCCAAATTTCTTGTTGACTTTCTTATGAAACATTTTTAAGCTCTAAAGTATCTCTTCCCGAGCCTTCATAATCCTTTCATTCTGAACTCTATAACTATGCACTTCTCTATGCATGATTCTAAGTTCTCATAGTGACAGGATCTTTCCTATATCTTCTTCCATTTGAATCCATCTCAACATTCCCCATGCTAATATGCATATTGGGGTACATGCTCAACTACATACTTAGTGACATACTCATTTTTCCAGTTTTCCTACTATTTAGGAGGATTGTTATTTATAGCATGTCTATTTATAGTAGGTATATTTTTAGTCAGTCGATTCCTATATGTAATGCCATGGTAAAATACGATGGGTTTCCAAAACCATGGGATCATAAACAACATTAGGAAAATTCCTATTTTTTAGCTACCATTAGGCCAATTCCTATTTTTTAGCCACCATTAGGGAAATTCCTATATTTTAGGAGATAATTCATATTTTCTTAATTTTAGGATATATTTCATGTTTCATGGATATAGAGCGTACTTTAGTAATAATATTATCCTCCTAGGGAAGTGTGCATTACCCATCTAATACTTGGAGTTAACTCACTTCACTTATTTAGTGACTTTCCAGAATTAACAAATTCTCACTCAGTTAGGAAATTAGTTCCATTTTTGGACTCTAGTCTTATTCTAGAATATTTTTTCTATTATGGAATGCATGTTGACTTCATGTAGAGTTCTCACTAATTTCACACCTGCATTTTTTACCTTTTCTTATTATTAACAACTTTTGACTTTAGTTAAATGTTGCTATTGGGAGAAGTTATCTTTTTACTTGAGCATGAACATGGAAATCCTGACATAGTGTCAACTACTCCACATGTGAAGAGTCCTATATATTGTGTTCATTATCAAGGATTAATACATTGTGATTAGAGTTTTTTTCTTAGTCTCTTATGTGTGAAGATTGATTGTATTTTTCTCTCTCGTCTCTCTCTTTTGCAATTAGCTAGTGTAGTATTTCCTTCTCACAATTAGGTCTTAGTTTGTGGTTTAATCCTACATGGTATAAAATAAATTATTGTCAGGGAGTATTCACTTTTATTGTAGGTTTTTAGATAAGATTGGACAACACATAGAGAACTATGGATCAACCATTTTCTTCAATGATCTTGATACCCTTCAATTACTTTGAGTGGAATCCCAAGATAGAGCTTCTACTTCGAAGCAAGGGGTTGTATAGGATCACCATGGGGACTGAGGTTGAGCCTACTTCATCCATAGAGAAATAAAATTACTTCAATAGAATCAATGAATCCTATGGGATATTGTTCTGAACCTCTCTCCATATCTCCTCTTTCATGTTGACACTTTCAATAATCCTAACGATGTTTGGACAAAGTTGAAAGATTTCTAGGAAAGAAAAGCAATCTAAGAGGTCATCAACTAGAGAATGATCTACATGCATTGAATCCAAGAGACTTAGAGACCCTACAAGACTACTTTTGTAATTTCAAAACTTTTCTTTCTCATGTTAAGGCTTGTGGAATTGATAAGAAAGATGAACAATTAATATTTTCAATTCTAACAAAACTAGGACTGGAGTATTATGTCTACACTTATTATTTTCATACTACCAGGTTAGCTATGGGGTCTACATGGAAGATTCCATCCCTAGATGATTTCATGGAGTCACTTATCCATGAGAAAACAAAGCTCATATAAATAGGACGACTTAATAATTCCAAGCCCCATTCTCTTACAACTTAAGGAAGTTCAAAGAAGAATACACAAAAGAACACGGGTAAGAAGGACCAAGAGAACAAGAAGGAAGGAAAAAAAAGTCCACAAATGAGAGTTTGAGTTTCAAGGCATCAAAAGGAAAGAAGGAGAAGATAAAGTGTTCCTATTGTTACAGGGGGTTCCATCCTAAGAGTTCTTTCATGAAAAATACTATAGATATCATGGCACAAACACTTAAGAAACATCACCTCAAGGATTGTATTCCAGATAATGCAAGGAAAAATCCATCATTAGAAAGAGGTAATGGTCATGCATTACTTTCTATTTCATCTTATCCTAATGCTTGGGTGCTTGATTCAGGGGATACCAATGACATGTCCTCATTGGATATAATTTTCTCATACTTGGAGACTTGTTCTAGACCACCAATATTCATGGGAGGTGATTCTATTATTACTATTGTTCCTATTGTTACAGGGGGTTCCATCCTAAGAGTTCTTTCATGAAAAATACTATAGATCTCATGGCACAAACACTTAATAAACATCACCTCAAGGATTGTATTCCAAATAATGAAAGGAAAAATCCATCATTAGAAAGAGGTAATGGTCATGCATTACTTTCTATTTCATCTTATCCTAATGCTTGGGTGCTTGATTCAGGGGATACCAATCACATGTCCTCATTGGATATAATTTTCTCATACTTGGAGACTTGTTCTAGACCACCAATATTCATGGGAGGTGATTCTCCTATAGAGGTGTGTGGTAGGGGTAGAGTTGATATAAACCATGGATTCTTTCAGGAAGTACTTCATGTTCTAAATATTTCAGTGAATGTTATCTACATCTATAAAATCACTCGTTTAGGTTTAAGGAAGAAGGTGGAGTTCACTCTGGACTCAATTATTATTTCTGACCTGTTAGATGGCTAAAAAATTGTCATTGGTGAGGTTAATCACCATTCTAGGTTGTAAACCTTCTCTCACTTCACTCATAAATATGATTATGTATATATTATAACACGTTAATGAAGATTCCAGGTGTAGCATGAGAGGTTTGGGCATTTAAATTTTAAATATTTATATCATCTTAGTAACAATGTAATGGTAGATGGATTACCACACATTCAATACACAAATGGAGTTCACTAGGGATGAATACTAGGAAAACATCATGAGGATAAGTTCAACAGAGGTAAAGCATTAAGGGCACCATCACTTCCAGATTTGGTTCATAGTGACATTACAGGTCCTTTCCCACACCCATCGATCAGTAAATCTAAGTATGTTCTTACTTTCATTGATGATTTTTTGAGATATACATGGGTCTACTTTCTCAAATTAAAATATGAGGTCTTTAAGTGTCTTAAAGATTTCAAACATATAGTTAAGAACCAAACATGAAAGAGGATTAAGAAGCTTCATACAGAAAAGGGAGGAGAGTGTGTGAATAAGTATGTTGAGTATCTTTGTTCAGAATAGGGTATAGATTTGCAACACACCGTTCCATATACTCCATAAGAGAATGGGGTAGCAGAGAGAAAGAAGAGGACAATGAAAGAGATGGCCAACTATATGTTGTAGGCTAGAGCACTACCTCCAAAGTTATGGGTTGAAGCTATCAATTGTGTAGCCTACATTCATAATATATTTCATAATAAACTAGTCAAGGGAGTCACTCCATATGAGGCTTGGAGCGGGAAGAAACCAAAAGTCACTCACTTTAGAATTTTTGGTTCCCTTCCATGGGATAGAATCCCTTTCGATAGGAGGAAATATATGGAAGCTTAGAATAAAGAGTGTATTTTTGTTGGATATGTAGAGGGAGTGAAGGGATACAGGTTATTAGATACTACTTCATATATACTATTCATTCAAAGGAGTGTTAAGTTTGAAGAGGGTCCTTCACAAGTACTTCCAGAGCAATCCACACCTCTATCTCCACTGCCACTAGCTCCAAAACTTCACTAGACTTCTTCTGATCATATTGATAATAAAATATATGCATCTCATATATGATATTTATGATCATCAAGAATAATTTTCTTGTCTAGAGAATCGATCACTATGGGCACAACATACTCTTCATGAAGCATGTGATATAGTGGTGTTCCTACCAATCCATGGAGAACCAGATCTCAGTTTGTGGAGCCTCCACAAGATTTTAATGCCATGGATCCATTGCTGCCTATTTATTATTATATGGTACTTGGATCATGTCCTTAGTCTTATGCAGAGGCTAAAGGAAACCCCCATTGGGAGGAATCTATAAAAGATGAATACAATTCCCTGATAGAGAAACACACATGGGAGTTGGTTCCTCTACCTTCCAATAGGAAGCTTGCTAGATGTAAGTGGATTTTAAATAAAAATAGTTTTTTTTGTGGATAAATTACAAAGTATAAGTTTGGTTTAGTTTCTAAATATTTCACATAGGTATAAGGCATTGACTATGCTGAGATTTTTGCATCGGTTGCCAAGATTGATTCCATTCAATTAGTTCTAGCTATTGTAGTAGCTAGAAAGTGGGAGGTACACCATATGGATGTGAAGAATTCATTTTTACATGGATATATTAACGATGATATATATATATATATATATATATATATATATAAGCCATAGGGATATGTTCAGGATTCATCATTAGTTTGTGAGTTGAGGAAGTCATTGTACGAATTTAAGCAAGCACCTCAGGCATGGTATGCTAAAATGGACTCTTACATTCTCTCTAGAGGTTTTCTTAGATGTATATCAAATCCTAATGTGTATATTATGAGGAACACAAATTCACTTCTACCGATAGTTCTATTTATATATGATTTACTCATCATAGGGATCTCAGCCTCCTCCATTGCTGCAATGAAAAACTACTTTGCATGACGGGTTTTCTATGACAGATATGGGACGGTTACATTACTTTCTTGGTCTTGAAATAAGCCATAATGATTCATAAATCAATATGTATTAGTCCAAGTATACCAAATATATAATTGATAGGTTTCATATGACGTATTTCCAACCAACTCCAACACCCTTTCAGTCAAGGGTGAGACTAGAGGATGTTGGTGCATCACCTTTGGTTGATTGCACTGGATATCGATAGTTGTTGGGGAGAGTTCTCTACCTTACACACTCTCTACCAAAAATATCTTATGCAGTTGGATCAATTTATAGGTACATACAAGATCCTCATGGGCTTCACTAGAAGGAAGCAAAGATAATTCTTAGATATGTCAAGGAGACTACCAGTTTTGGTATGCACTATGTAGCAGGATCTTCCTTAGATCTTGTTGGTTACACATACTCATATTAGGTAGACGATAGCATTGATCGCAAGTCCACTTCAATATATTTCCTCTAACTTGGATCAATACCTATCTGTTTGTCAAGTAAGAAGCAATCACCAATTTTTTTATCATCAATAGAGGCAGAGTACAATGGTGCAGTGAATGTTACTACTCAGGATATTTGGTTGCAACACTTTCTAATAGAGTTGGGAGTTCATTTTCATCATCTGAAAGTTATATGGTGTGATAATTAGATAACTTTCAAGATTTGTAGAGACCCATTTCAAAAGAAGTGGACCAAGTACGTCGAGGTTCATATGCACTTTATTTGAGGATAGATTCAGGATGGAGTCATTGATATGCATTTATGTCCATCTTTAGAGTAGGTGGAATACATATTCATAAATCCTTTCACTGAACAAAAGTTTGTCTCTTTGAGGGAAATTCTAGGACTTAGGGGTACATCAGCTTAGCAGTTGAACATGTTACCATTATTTTCTTGTTAGCAACATATTTTGATGGAGGGGGGGGTTCCCACTAGGCTTTCCCTCTCTACCTCACTTTTGTTCAGTTTTTATGCACCTATACTTATACATGAGTACTTAACATGGATTCATATTATCATGACTCATCATCGTGCACACCTCATTTGTGTTTCAGGGGGGGTGTTGGAGTACATTGTCAACTACATACTTAGTGACATATTCATTTTTTTCATTTTTCCTACTATTTAGGAGGACTTCCATTTATAACATGTATATTTATAGAAAGTATATTTTTAGTCAGTTGATTCCTATATGTAATACCATAGGAAAATACCACGGGTTTCCAAAACTATGGGTTCATAAAGCACCATTACGCAAATTCCTATTTTTTAGCTACCATTAGGCCAATTCCTATTTTTTAGCCACCATTAGGAAAATTCCTATTTTTAGGAGATAATTCTTATTTCCTTAATTTTAGGATATATTTCCTATTTCATGGCTATAGAATGCACTTTAGTAAGAATATTATCCTCCTAGGGAGGTGTGAATTACCCATCTAATACTTGGAGTTAACTCACTTCACTTATTTAGTGACTTTCCATAATTAGCAAATTCTCACTTAGTTAGGACTTTAGTTCCATTTTTGGACTCTAGTCTTATTCTAGGAGATTTTTTCTATTATGGAATGCATGTTGACTTCATGTAGAGTTCTCACTAAGTTTTCACCTATATTTTTTACCTTTTCTTATTATTAGAAACTTTTGACTTTAGTTAATTGTTGCTATTAGGAGAAGTTACTTTTTTACTTGAGCATGCACATGGAAATCCCAACCTAATGCGCATTACTCCTCATGTGGAGAGTCCTATATATTATACTCATTATTAGGGATTAATACATTGTGATTAGATTTTTTTTTTTAGTCTCCTATGTGTGAACATTGATTCTATTTTTCTCTCTCCTCTCTCTCTCTTGCAATTAGCTAGTGTAGTATTTCCTTCTCACAATCAGGTCCTGGATTGTGGTTTAGTCCTATAATGCATACACATGATCTCTTCCTTATGGCTGAAATATCCTTTAGCATATTTCATAACTCCAATCCTCATATAAGAACCAAATTATCTTTCATGTACCAAGAAATGTGCATGAAATAATTAATGTTAGAAACATGCATAGCATAAACATTCCATCCATTAGAATACATGTTATTTATTCATGAATTTATGGAGGAAATAATGCACCAAATTGATTTTTTTATTCCTTATATGCATTCCTCTCTAAAACAACTTTCCAGCGACTATACTCATGGCTCAATCTGAGTTCTGAATGAAAAGTTACAACATTTACATGTTGCAATTTCCACTCTTTGACTGCTACATAAATATATTTATTAATTTATGAGAAAATGTATTACCCAATTCAAAATTATGGGTTGAAATATATATTATACTCCTCAACACCTTTCCATCGAATATTTTTTTTCTCAAATTTGTGCTCCGAGATGAAAGTTATGGTCTCGAGAAGTTTATGTTGTTTTACCCAATTTATCCATGCATGCTACAGGTGTGTTGTTTCTCTTCCTGCTCATTTTTAGGTAACCATAAAGAAAATATGACTTCAATGTTGGATTCTATGGTCATAATATTTTCATCGACCACTCATAACATACTTCTGAGCATGGATTTATGCCCTCTGGAAGTAAATCTCATGCCAAAACTTTACCCTTATTGTTTTGGCTGTAACTTTCTCATACAAGCTCTGTTTTGTGAACCGTTTAGCTCATTGGATAACTCTGTCTGATTTATTTTATTTGAGTTGCAAAGACAAAGTACAGTCTACTCTCGTGGGGTTTTATTGGCTAAAAATGTCATTTAGGGCCTGAAAAATGCCGTGCAAGTTAATGACCTTCAAAAACCACAAAAATTGCATAAAAAATAATTGTTTTACTAATGTAACAACCCTTTAAATATAAACCATTGATCTCAAATCACATGGAATATGAGTCATTGATCCACTCTACATCATCCATTGGAGACCAATGTTGTTCCTTTGGCATGCACCACACTTTCCCTGGTCTACCGATGCGGTCATCAACCATCGACCCATTTCCCCGATAACCAATTTGTTGAAAACCATAAATTGGTTGATTCGACCATAAGTAGTCAGCGATATTTATTGACGAATGGAAATCCTCACTATTTTAGTCTATTCCCAACTGCTGGACAATTGGTTGTCATTGATGTCAACCCTTGGAGAAGTCTCGAAGCCCTATAGATGTGGTTGAGATTGGTGGTGATTTAGTTTTCATTAATGGAGTGGTTGATGCCATCATATGTGTTGGGTGTATTTGATGAAGTATACATGAAGCCCCATAGGTTTTTTTTTGGTACCCAAAGTTGGTTGATGGATATGGACATGAAGGACAATGTAAATGTAGGTAAGGAACTCATAGATGGATAGTATTTTCTGTGCCATTTATGGTGATAGGTGGTATGCCATGTGGTTCCTCATGGTTAGGGAGATATGGCCTTGTGAAGTTGGAAGCCCCGGATAATGGTCAAGAAGAACCTAAGAATTTACAAGTCAATTAATGAATGGGTAAAGTGGTTGTGACAAGAAAGTACTAGAAGCCCTAAGATTAAGGAAAAATGTTACTATGAAAAAGTATATAAACACCTCAAGGAGTCTCTCATAAGGACACACAACTACATTGAATATCTATCTTGTGATATTTTTATGTTCTAATATTTTGGTGTTTTGGAGAATCTGATGTTGAGTCCGAGGAAATGGAGAAGGAGAGAAAAAGAGAAAAAGGTTTGGAGCTACAAAGAGCAGGGGTTTCTGTAAAACCCTAATTTGGTTGGCCCTCATGGGTCAAGCATAGGGTGTCCCGTGAGACACCCCCACGAGTTTCCTATGGAACGTCACACAAGGCCCCATGTGACGGGTTGCATTTGTCCCACAAGGATAATATATAAGTGAAGGAGGATGATTGTTCCTGATTGTTGAGGTTTGAGGTGAAGCTACAATATTGTGTATTAGGTTCAGAAGAACCACGTCAGTTACAGATGTAAAAGGTATGCTATTCCATGTTTTATGAGGTTGCATCTTGGTGATATTGAGGAGCATGCTTGAGGTATGTGTTTGTGAGCTTTGGTATATGACTTGAGGCACATATTGGATGTATGGTACATGTTGGTTGAGGCATATCTGATAAGGTACATTGTTGTCTCACATCTTGGTGATATTGGTATGGTACATTGCGTAGTAGTACATCTTGGTTGTATTGGTATCTTCATATCTGGTTTGGTTACATAGTGATGATGCTATGGTACATGCTTGAGGATTATTCTTGGTATACTCTTGAAGAATTGGTACATGGCGTATGGTTGTTATTGATATTGATACATTGTTGATAAAATACACTTGGTATATGACAACACATGTATGTGATGCATCTCTTGGTAATGTTGGTACTTGGTTGAGGTACACCATTGATAACACTTGCTTGGTATATCCTATTATATAGGGTATATGGTATGATTAAGTGATATAGTATATGGTTGAGACACATTGTTGGTACATGGTATGGTGCATGTGTTGATGTACATGGTTGATACATGTTATGGTACAAGATTGGTACTTGGTATGGTTTTGATGTACATGATTGATGGTTGAGGCATATGATATAAGTTATGGTGCATGGTTGATGCATGGTTTGGTAAAAGTGTTGGTACATGGTTGATGCAAAATATGGTGTTGGTGCATGGTTGATGCACTTGTTTTGGTACACAGTTGATGTTGTGTATCATACACGTTGATGGTTTGGTATCATGTTTTGGTACATGGTTGAGACACATATCTTGTGATGGTATGTTGGTGATATTGTTACATGCTTGGTATAGGCACGTGTTGGTGATTTTGGAAATATAGTTGAGAGGTTTCCTTGGTATAATATCCATGTGAGAGGATTTTGTTGAGTATCGGTGATAGTAACAGGTTGGATACAGTGACAGGTTGACAATGATAGGTTGGATACAGTGACAGGTTGATAGTGACAAGTTGGATATAGTGACAGTGAAAGTGGCAGTGACAGTGACAGTGGAAGTGACAATGATAGTGTCAGTGGTAGAGACAATTGGACAACATTTATATTTCATAGCAGTAGGACAGGGAAAGGAAAGGGGGTTGTAGCCTCCTTCCAGTTGGAGCCAAATAATAAGGGAGTTGGAGCTTCCTTCATTTTGGAGCCTGAGAATCAGGGGTTTGTATCCTCCTTCTAGTTGGAGATAGAGAATTCAGGGAATTGTACCTTCCTTCAGGTTGGAGTCTGAGAATCATAAGGTTGTATCCTCATTCTGGTTAGAGCTAGATAATTCAGGGAGTTGTAACTTCCTTCATGTTGGATCCTATTAATAGGGTTCGTAGCCTCTTTCTAGTTACAAATGGAGAATTGGGAAGTTGGTGCTTCCAATGAATGTATTATTTGATATATAAGAAATCATTCTGTGTTTTTTTTCCATATAGGTTTCCTCGTAAATTTTGGTATACTTTGTACTTGATGTGATGTTGTTGAAGTCATGTTTCTTATGTTTATATGCTCATGATATACTGATGATATATTGATGATATACTAATGATATATTGTTGATTAAGTTGAAGTTTATATATTGTGGTTAAAAGTGGTAAAAGTGCTCATATTTATTCACACCCCCTCTCTCAGTATTCCAACAATTGGTATCAAAGAAGATTCCTTCAAGGAAACAATTTAACCACTGGAAGGAAGATCATGGAGAGAAACAATTTGTATAGAAATGGAATACCACAATTCAATGGTCAGAATGGCTTGCTGTATGATATGTGGAGCATCAAAATGATTTTTTTTACAGGCACATGGATGTGATGTTTGCTACTCAGTTGTTATAGGATACACTAGTTCAAAGAAGCCAAAACTATATCTAATAAATAATTGAAAAAGAACAACAAAACAGAAATGGATTTCATCTTGGAAGGATTACCTGATTCAGTAAAATAGAAAGTGGGAAAATTTTTATCAACTAAAGAAATTTGGGATAAGCTGCATGATCTCTATTTTGAAGAATCTCCCATCACATATCTAGAGAGTGATAAATAACATGTAGGTATAAAACAAGAATAAATATGATCGTCATGTCACAAAGATTTGGAAGAAGAATATTGTGAAGAAGGTATAGTAGATATTGAAGAAGAATTAATCAATACTTTATATGCATTGACAAAAGAAAGGAAGAAGAACCAATCACTTGAGGAGTAATTAGTCAATAATAATTCTCAATAAATTTTCAAAGAATCACAACAGGTCATCGTGAAACTAAAATATTATCTAGAAGAAGCGAGAAATATTAAAGAAACAAACAAAAGTCAGATGGAATAAAAGAAGTGTTTTGAAGATGAAAGATAGGAAGAAGAGAAAAGAGAAAATATTTTGACAAATCATCTTAAGGAAATAAATGAGGACTTAAATCAACTCGAAGCAGAATTCAATCAAGAAGAAATAATACTTGAAAAATAAATCATCTCCTTGAATATCCAACTTGAAGAAGAAAAGGGAACAAAAGAAGTCATGAAGACTCAGATGATGAAGAAAGAAGAATATGTTGAGAAGATTGAAGAAGAAGTTGTCACATTGATATTTCAAATCATCAAGCTTGACAAGAACATTGAAGAGAGAGAAACATCAACATCATCATCAATAGAGAATGTTGAACAGAAGCACTCTAGGTTGCCAGAAAAGAAGAATGAAGAAAAGAGTAAGAGTTATGCAGAAGTACTCAAGGGAAGGAATCATGGTCATCCTGAATCAAAGAAAAATGATAGAGATACATGTTCATTCAAGCCACAAAGAAGAATCAATCAAGATCATGATCAACCAAGGTAGGAATTTAGAAGGACTACATCACAAAGAAGATCATTCACTCCCAGGTATGTAAATTGATTTTATGGTCATTGTTTTTATTGTAGTAAATTTGGACATAAAGTTGTAAATTGCAGGGATTATGGAAGAAATGTTCAAGAAAGAAATGCTTATGTGGAACCACATAACATTGAATGTTAAAAATGCCATAATTGTGGTCACATTGCTCATTATTATAGAATCATTATGAATACTTCTATGAAATATAACACTAATATCATATATAAGAAAGTATGGAAACAAAAACAAGAACATGTAAATGAAGAGAAGATGAATGAAGGAAACCCAAAAGGAATACTCTCAGGATTGGCTATAGTACGAGATGAAGAAAAATCTACAAGGAAAAATGAAGATGTCAAACACATGAAGGTTTGGAGAAGAAATGAAAAACAAGAAGAATAGGTGAATAAAGAACAGGTCCAAGACATTACAGGATTTGTAGTAGTGAAAAAAAAGGAAAGAAGAGCAGTAAATAAAGAATATGCCCAAGAGATTGTACTTTCAGGAATTGCAGTGCAAGATCAATACACAAGCATAAAGGAAGAAGTCATAGTTCAAAGAGATGATAAGTCTACAGACAAAGAGGAAGATTACCCTGCATCAAAACGAGCATTTTTCTAAGCCATATGGCTTGGAGACTCCCAGTAAATGTGATGGTGTTGATATGATGTTGCTTATGTTTATATGCTCCTAATACACTGATGATATATTTATGATATACTGATGACATATTTTTGATTAATTTAAAGTTTGTATATTCTGGTTAAAAGTGGTAAAAGTGATCATATTGATTCACCCCCCCCTCTCAGTATTCCAACACCGACCATTGGCCCATCGACAATCGACGATCCCCAATGACTATAAAAAAAACTTCCCCAAATAAGCCGACCTGAGAATCATCCAACGACCAATTCTGTTGGCCGATGTGGCATGAAAATTGGGTGTTGATGTGGAATGAAACGACGACTTGAGGTGTCATCTTGGGTGACCTGGAATGACACGTGGATTATGACGTCATCATGCTCTTTCCTCCATCGACCATCAGACAATTTTCTTGGACAACCCGAACACTTTGTCAAATCGATCGACAACCAACCATCGGTGAGTCGATCATCAATGAATTCTCTTTCTTGATTTGAAACACATCACTGAATTTGGCTGACACCTGACCAAAGGCCCATCAGACATCGATGATTTTTGTTGGCGATTGAAAATAATTTGCTGGATTTGACCGACCTCGAACATCATCCATCAACAGTCAAATACATCTCCTAGCTGAACAAAACTATTTTCCATTTCATCTAACCCAATCATCGCTTGTCGACAATCTACGTTGGTGATTTCTCTTATAAATTTCCATAGTTAGTAGTTTTCAACCAAAAACCCCGAGGAATCTAAGTCGTCGATCCAATTCATTTCAAAAACCATCGAAATGAATCTTGGTCGTTGATTGGATCTACCTTTCAAAACGTCCAAAATTAATATAGACCGTCGATCTAATCTATTTCCCAAACTTCCAAAAATTAATCATGGTCATTGATTTACTCAACATTTCAAACAATATATACCTTATGGATTTTTAAATTTATCATGAAGAATCTCAGTTGTCGATCGAAAGATCGAAAGAGATCTCAACCGTCGATTTTCCAAATTGAGTGCAACTCTACAACAACCATTAAAACTTGAAATTCGACCATTTCAATTCAAATTCAACTTTGTAACTTGAATATTTACTTCATTAAATTTATTAAATAGATCTAAGTCACTTAAATTCAAATTTTTCCCATGGATTTGGGGATTTCTCTCTAAATTCTCTGCTTTTCCCCCCAAATCTGTCACAGATAAAATATGCAACAACGGATTTTAGCAATTCACTCTGGCTTGATCCCATACAAAGCTAGTGTTTGAACCAGGCAATTTGATACCATAATGTAATGTCCCCCAGCCCAACCGAGGTACATTACGGTGCAGGATACTCATAAAAAAGAAATTTATGTTAACTAATTTAAAATATTACAGTTAATTGATTTCCTGTAGATTTCAACGACAAATTAAAAACATATTCAACTATTGTTTGTTTCCATTACATTGATGCGTCTACAACATACTAAAATATACATGAATGCACCTAGTAAACTTCGTTACAAAAATATATATAATTTGTTCTCATACTCGGAGTTCATGCACAACAATTAAAATTCATAATACAACAGAAACCAGATAAAACAATTATCTTTCACTATAGTTGTTCAAATAGACGCATGGGATGGACGTTCCACCCAACCATAGCATGATTGTTCTAAATATCAATAGTCAGTCACCCCTGAGCTAAGACTAGTAATCCAGAAAAGAAGGTGGTCTCTCAGAGTCCACTCATAACTCATAAAACTCACAACCCACTGGTATTTTCCTACACCTATCCTAATTTTCCACCAGCTCTCTTCCCCTTGACCTTCCAAACCCAAAGAATGTACCCCTTCGTAGATCTCAATCCATCAGGTGTCCCATTCATTTATTAGGGTCTCTCTGGTACAGGTAAACATGAATCTCTCAATTGGGAACTCAATGGAACTTGTTGCTAAGAAATATACCACCAAACCAACAACAAATACTTGTTTTTACAGTGCAACTCGCCCAAGAGTTCACTCTTCATGCCTGAAAACCTGGATCTTCAGTTTCTAGCTCCAAAAATTCTCCAATATTCTCTCGCTTTCTATAGAGTTCACCCTCCATGGCTGCACCAACTCCAATCCTTCTTTATTTCTCTCTATTTTCTTTTCATGCACAAAAAATCAATGTGTAAAAATTGATGTCCCAAGCCATACAAGTTTCCTCCCTTTGGCTTGACTTTCTTGACTCACACTCTTCCCCAAGATGATTTTACTCAACTCCCATGTGCCCAATAACTTTGGGATGTGACCACTCACACCCACCCTCTTACATGTATTCAATGATTGGCTTTGCGAACACTCAATCAGAAATAAGAAGATTCATATACAAATAGAAATTTTAGAATAATAGGTTGGATTAATATTCATGGGTAATTCCCCCTTGGACCCCTCTTGGCCATTATCATAGAACCTCCCCTCTCTTGTGGATTAATTCATCCCCCATATCTTTCCATGTCCCCTTAGCAGTTGGCATCACATTTTATTATTAAAACATAGAAATACAATTCAGATATTACATCGCTTTGGCCATATCCACACATTATATCTACATAGGAATTAATTAAACTGGGGATTATAGTGGGGATGTTACAACAAGAGTTGCACTACATCAGTGTTAGAATTTGATGTATGTGCTCATTTAACCATAGACAATATCACTATTGTCACCCAACCATAAGCCGAAGCCACCCCCGAGCACCTTAAATTTGACAAAGAATCATTCGGGAAGAAAACCATAGACTAGATAGACAAACAAAGGGTAGTGCACGTTTCTCCAAGGATAACACACCAAAAAAGAGCTAATCAGATAGTCCAAACCATAACCAAGAGATAGTCCAATCCAAAACAAAATCTTCTAGCTGCAGCAGCTGCAACGAAGACTCTCCTCCAAACTTGTGCACAAACTGGCCAAATGTAGTGTGCACAAGTGTTGCTTCTGCAGTTCTGAGAATGCCTGCTAGAATGAAGACTGGCCTCATGTATTTATACTAAAACTGGCTAACTTCTTGGGCCGACTTCTCATTCTGGGTGCTTATTTACTTAGTATATAATATTTTCTCTAGCCGACTTCTTCTCTTGGAGGCTAATAGCCTAATACAGATTATCCTCTTGAGTCAACTTGTCTTCTAGGGTTATTATCCAACTAATTAGGGTTTCTTATTGCTTCCCAAAATATTATATTCTCGTCAGGTTTATACGTGGAGGTAAATACCTCCCGTAGCTACCATAATATCAACATTCCCTCCTAGCTAGGGAGGTATTGAAGGTAATGGTCTTGAGAACAAACGTACCATTCACCCGGTACCATCAACAAAGTCGTACATAGACTATCTCATGACTACATCATGAGAACCATCATCATTATCAGTGTCATCAGCTGCATCATCTCTCGAAACCATACTCTATCTAAGTAATCAGAAATGATGTTGGATAAGTCACTCACTCTACAAAGTGACACAAGAGCCATTCTTTTAATCTGGACATATGTCCTAGAAGAATAAATGTCCTGAACCATTTTTCATCTGGGAAATCTATGTCCATTGATCATCCATCTAGTTGATAATCATTTCCAATACTACTGATAGTCTTCAAGGAAATCAAAACAATGTCATTCAATAGAACACAACTGTGTCTATCCATAGTAGTACACAACTACAATCCAGTGGTACACTGCCACACCAAGTAGCATGCAAATTCTTGATCAGTGACGTATAGTCACAATCAATGGAACAAAATCCACCACAATAGCATACATCTACTGTATAGAGACATACAATCTCCATAACAATCATCTAATATCAATCTTCACAAAAAAACATTGTTATGATATAAACTTAATCATCTGGGCCATTCTTCCACTCACATCTGTGATATCTGGAAGAGCATCTTCCCTCAGAAGGTCAAACATCAATGATGAGCTATCTATACTATTATTCTCAAGCAAGGAAGAATAATTGTCCTGATTTCTAAGCCTAGACCATTCCCTATCCTGGATCATTCCTCCGACACTAAACAAAGTGCAACCTAAAGAGAATGAGTCTGCCTAGGGAATGCTTGTCCCTGATTGTTGAACCTGGACCATCCACCTATCTGGGCAATTCCTCTGGCACTAAACAAAGTGCAACCTGGAGAGAATGAATCTACCCTAGGGAATGACTGTCCAGACCATTTCCTAAGGAAATGGTTGTCCTGCACCAACCTCCAAAATGGACCATTCTTCGAAACTACCCACAATAGTGAGCTTTGAAAGTATGAATGTCCAGTGAGGTAGACCCATCTTCTTGACCACTAATAAGAGTGACCATCAAGAAAAGAGACTGCCCTAGACCATTCCCCATGTTAACCACAATGGGAAATCGATGTATATGGTACATCAACAATCCATCGAACCGTTTTCATTACTAAAATGACAGTTCGATCTTGACCATTTTCCGAAATGGAAAATGCCCATCCATCAGAAGTCTCAAACCACTTTCCAAACTGGAAAGGAACTGCTCATCCTGGACCATTTTTAGAACTGAAAAATGTATGTCCATAAATCAATAACACATCAGTACTCCCTCCCAACCTGGGAGTCATCTCTTCCTTTTTCAATAAGGAAGTCGTCTCCATGATCTCCAACTTGATTACACAAACTCTTTCATCTTGGACAGAGACTTTACCGAAATGTCTACTTATCTTCTCATCTGTGGAGATATATATTGGAGAACCACTTTCAATTTTCTGGACTTCATCATGGAGAACGTAATGCTTGATCTCAAGTGTGCTTCGGTCTTTCTGGAACATTGGTTTTCTCTGAAGGCTCCACATAGCTCTGATTAATAAAGTATATCATTTTTGGATTCATCTTTGTTTCTTGCTAGCTCATAACATCGTGGCAAGGGTCAAACTGAAACATATCCAAGTGGTACTTCTTCTGCCATCATGAGAGTTTGTCATGGATTAGCAATCCATCATCCTGAGCTTCTGAGTAACCATTCTGGTGCAATATCTCTGTTATAGAAAGTCTTCACCACGCTTATGTTGTGCATTGGAGGTTCTCTACCAAGTTTTCTTCTTCCATCTTCATACAAGGATTTGTTTCTGGTATACCTCAAAGACTTTGAGGTTTCTCTTCATACGCTCTTTGTTCAATTGTTCTAGTGAACAATTTTTTCATTCATCTGATGTAAACTCCAACCCATGGATAATCGCGGACAATATGATGGTTCATGTAGAGGTATGTCTCATTTATTGGAACAAGCAATTATCATAGTCTCTTCCCTCCATCTGAGAGAAAGTCTAGTTATGGATCTCACAATGCTTTCATTCATAAGTCTTCCATACAATGTTTTAGTTCCTCTGCTTGTTCGCTTTTAGTGATTTCATATTAGCCTGGTAATCTTGTGATTCTTGATACAATGATTGGTTGTTTTGGCTTTTCTTTCTTTCTTGGAATATTCATGTTCTTCCTCATGTTTCTCTTTAGCTCTTGGGTTCATGGAGTTTTCTATAGATTCCATGCTCTGAAGATTCCAACTTCTTCCTTTCATCATAGGATCATGGATGTGGATGGACAATCAGGGATACTTTAAGGATTCTTTTTGAAGAAGACTTATTCTAAAGTCAAAATGAACACGTACTGCTTTTCATGGCTGCTACCATGGATATATAATTCATCATATTCAATGGATCATAGGATTAGCTCCCTCCTAATCCTTGCTTCATGTATGAGTGCATGTTTTACTTTTGGAAGTATATAATCATCTCCCTCCACGCTTCCGTCTGCATCCTTATTTCCTTTTGCAAAGTGTCATAAGTCTTTCTCCAATTTCCTCTTGATTGCTGACTTCTTTCTGTATTTACTTCTTCTAGGCTTATTCAAGATTGATTCTAATTTCGGCTTATCTTGCAACTGTTACTTATGTAATAACTTCCACATGAATTGTTTAATCTACTTCATCCTTTTATGTGTATTGTCTGACTTGTAGTCGTAATGATATAAATCCTTATCTTGTTGTTCTTCCATAGGTATAGTTTCTCTTGGAGCATATTATCTTCTAAGAAATAGATATACAAGATATGTACAGAGACTATGCAATCAAGATATGTACAAGAACTATGAAGAATATTATTACCTTGTCTTTAGAAGAAGAAGTTTTCTTTATCCTGCTTTGTATTCTTTGGGGATTTCCTTTCTTCGACAAATGATGCTTCATGTGTCTCTTTCCTTTTCTTTAGCTCGAGACAATGATTCTTGTAGTGACTATATTTTCGACAGTTGAAACATTGTATTTATGACACATCCTTCTTTTGATTTGGCTTCTTTCCAATTTTCCTTTTGTTCCTGAAATTTTTGAATCTTGTTGTGAAGGCTTGATCATCGTATTTCTTTTGAGGTTTCTCTTTTGCACTAATCCTTGATTATTCTTTTGCACAACAAGTCCAAAGTTCTTCAAATGTAGGATACTCCTTCCTTGTGTTCATACTTGCAGCAAATGCATCCCATGTCTTGGTAAGACCATTGAGTACTATATTTACTAGTTCCTTCTCTGAGGTGATCTCTTCAATGGCTTGTAGTTGATATCTTAACTAAGAGATCCTCACAAAGTATGATGTTATGCTGTCATCATCATTCATCTTCATATCACAGAGCTCATTATTCAAACTCATTACTTGTCCAATGTTTCTGACTGAGAAGAGGTTTGTTAGGGCATCGTACATCTTCTTAGATGAATCAATATGGGAGATGTAGGGTATCACATGGTATTTTATAGAGTCCACTATGATACTCATGGAATTGATGTCATTGTCTTTGAACTTCTCCATAACTGCAATGTTTTGCGGTTCCTTCTCTTTTCCTTCTTCAAACTCTGGTTCCACGATCTTTCCTTTCACGATATCCAACACTTTATTCTTGGTGAGGAGGTCAATCCTTGTCCTCCACACTCTAAAGTTAGAAGCTCCATCTAACTTGTTTTCTGAATTCATAGAGTAATTCATGGCTACTTGACTTGGTCAACCCTAGATTTGACCAAAAACTCAAACTTGACGTCTTGGCTTGCTGAGAGTACCAGGAGATGTGCTAGGCTTGGGTGCACTAGTCTATCTAGAAATTAGGTCAATCCCTTCACTTAAGGTGCCTCAATGAGAGGTTTAGGGTTTCTGCAACTGCACCTGCTAGTAACCCTAGCGACAGTGCTTTAGTAATTTCTCCTGCTAGAAAACCTAGCGGCAGTTCTTCAACGAGTTGAGTATCCTTATGGATATGCTCCCTTCTAGTGGTTAGACTGAATGAAGGAGGTGTGGGCCCATAAACTATTAGAATTTGATGGATGTGCTCATTTAACCATAGACAATATCACTGTTGTCACCCAACCATAGGCCGAAGCCACCCCCGAGAACCTTAACTTTGACAGAGAATCATTCCAAAAGCCAACCCTAGGCTAGATAGCCAAACAAATGGTGGCACACCTTTATCCAAGGATAACGCACCAAACGAGAGTTGATCAAATAGTCCAAACCATAACCAAGAGATAGTCTAAGCCAAAATGAAATCTTCTAGCTGCAACAACTACAACGACAACTCTCCTCCAAACTTGCATACAAAATGGCCAACTACAGTGCGCACAAGTGTTGCTTCTGCATTTTTGAGAATGCCTTCCAGAATGAAGACTGGCCTCCTGTATTTATACTAAAACTGGCTAACTTCTTGGGCCAACTTCTCATTTTGGGTGCTTATTTACTTAGTATATAATATTTACTTTAGCTGACTTCTTCTCTTGGAGGCTAATAACCTAATACAAGTTATCCTCTTGAGCCGACTTGTCTTCTAGGGTTATTAGCCAAATAATTAGGGTTTCTTCTTGCTTCCCGGAATATTCTATTCTCGTCAGGTTTATACGTGGAGGTAAATACCTCCCACAGCTACCATAATATCAACAAGTAGGAGTGTGACTCACTGATATCCTAGAATGAAGTATGGGTATTATTTAGGTGAAGACGCATAGTCCAGACAAAGTATCGTTGGTGGTGACTAGAAACCAAGTGAGAAATATCATGATGTTGCATGTCCTCAAGAGGTGAAAAATCGCTAGGGTCATTGTGGGGATGTGACAGATGGTATCAAAGAAAAAATTGAATGTAGTTTGTTGCAAAGGCAATTCAGTGGGAACGTTCATAGACTTGGTGAACGGTTCTGTTAGAGATATCTCTTGTAACGGGGGTTAGAATGCAAAGAGCGGGTTAAAAACCCAGTTGTCCTAAGCTCGGGATGCAAATGCATCCATGTTTAAACAAGAATCAGATCTAGACGACAAGGATCAAAGTGCCCGGATCAACGACGCAGATGGGATTCCGGAGCCCCCCCCGCCTTTCTACCTTTAAGAGGAGCGGGGGGGGGTCTGAAATATGGGGCGCACCTCTTCAATGGTCAAGATCAAAGCGCCCGGATCAATGACGCGCGAGGTGATTCCGGACCCCCATCGCCTTTCTACCTTTAAGCGGAGGGGGGGGGGGTCCGGAATCAAAGGTGCATCTCTCCGACAACTGCAGTTCAAGTGCCCAGATCAACGACGCGCAAGCAACCTGGGCATCCTCTGTCATTCTGAGGCTAACCAATGTAGGTCCCTTCCCTATCATGTCCTCCTTTGTGCCATCTGTTCTCTCCCTCATCGTGCGATGAGACTCGCGCCATTTTGCCCTTTCCTCATCCTCCGACATCTGTTACTCTCCCCTTTTCTGGTCCATATGGTCCCTTTCCCATCTCACCATCCATCCATCATCTGCCACGTGTCTCGCCTCTTTCCACAACAACTTCCCACTGCATGTGCACCTATCATGTCTTGTATCATGCTCCCTCCACTTATCGACTTCCACCACATGTCTTCCCCCGCCGCCTCTCTTACACCTCATCGCTTCTTACTTTCCCCTCGCAGTTTTGGCCCCATCATTTCGTTGCTATGACCCATCTTTCATGCTGGCCTCCACGTCTATGCACCATCACTTAGCTAATCCAGGTGGCAGCGCAAAGGGGTCCTCCACGTCGCAGAAGTGTCGGGTTGCTTGGGCCATCCTCAATCCTGATGAAGCAGTTATTGAAGCAGTTATTAAAGTAGTTGGTGGTGGTTAGACATCGCCTCCGCCATAATGGGAAATCCCGGAAATGAATTAAAGGAACGTCGATTCACCACTGGAACTGTCAGGAGTTGGATTGCGTCTGCCATAAGTTGCACGATCTTTCAGATGTTGACTGTCAGAATCCATGCAGACGCAAAGCTTTCAATACAGTGTCTTGATTCCGCTATTGTTGTTGTTCTGAGTATATGAAGGCGTTTTCGCCATTTTTGTATCTATCAATGGTAGAGCTAAGCTCCCGACTGTAAATTTTCAACAAACATTCTAGTTCTCTGGGTTTTGTATCTGTGTTTGAGATTTCTTGTTTTATGACAAACAATTCTCCTTTTCCATCTGTGTTTTCATCTCGTATCAGAGAGTTCATGATCGAATGCTTCACGTGAATTAGCACAGTTATGTTATGATAAATGATTTGTTGTTGCATTACTGTTTTCTCTGGTTTCCTTCATTTGGGTGTAAGAAGATATTGCCTCTTGATGCTTTCTCTCACAGCCTGTTACAAACCTATTGTTTATGACAGTCCTCTGCACTTTTCTCAGATAAGTCTTCCTCCTACTAACCCTTATTACAACTCGTTGTTTGAAGTTTATCTAAGACCTCACTCGCCCATGCATGCCTGGCCTAGTTTCAGAGTTGAGACGATATTGTTCTAAGTTTGCTTCCATTGATCACCCCTTATAAACAAATCGTGACATTAAACTGATGGGTGTCAGGATCTACTCCTGCAAGCAATCCAGGAGTGACTTTTGACGCTAACATTTCTGGCGCCATTGCCGGGGACGAAGTTGAATATTTTCCCCGGATTTGAACGACAAAGATCAACTGATTCTGAAGGTGCATCAGATATCAGAACTTGAAGATTTCTACTGTGCACCTAGCGACTCCATTGTGACAACTCCGTTGGGGAGAACCTACTCTATAAATTGTGGCTTCAAGAGGAAGACACACAAGGTCTAATCCACACTTGCCTTTAGCTACACCAGAAGCTAACTCAGAAGCAGTGCACAGAAAGGGAAAGAGCTTTGCAAAAGAAGTTTCCATCGCCGAAACAGGTAATACGCCAGCCCCTTCTGTGAGAACTCCATTTTCTTATTCCCAGCTTCCTAGTCGTCCTTCCTCTGAGGTTTCCTATTTTATGAACTTCGGGAGTGTTCCTGCTGAGTTTTCTCCTCCTGGTCTGGTATCATAAAGAGAGATCCTTGTCACTCCCCCCTCCCTGGAAGTTGTGCCTCAACACGGACCTCAAGCCTCTGAAGGTTTCACCACCCCTCATTTTATTGCTACTATTGCACAGAGAGAAGCATCTGCACATTCAGGCCCCTTAGCTCTCTCTTTGTTTTCTCCGTTGTCTCCTCCAAGAACCTCTTTTCCGACATCTCCCATCCACACTCCTTCTCCTCCGAGTTCTCCCACACCTGTTGTTCCCATGGCTGGTGCTAATCCCCCTCTGAATAGAATGGATGCCATAGTTGCTGCTAGATATGCTCCTTTAATCCTACCCCATCCTATGAATCCCCTCCCTGCTAGAGATTATTTGAAATATATGCCCAAGTTCACTGGGGAAGGAGACATAACTGCTGAAGAGCACCTAGCTACTTTTTACAGTTATGCAGACAACTTGAATATCGAGAATGAAGATGTATGGATGAGAGTTTTTGTCCAGAGCCTAGATGGAGAGGTAAGGAAATGGTTCAGAGGATTGGCTCCTGGATCTATTGCTAGCATTGAAGCCTTGCATAACGTTTTCCTGAGGCAGTGGGGAGACAAAAAAGATTTCATGTATTACATGACAGAGTTTGGGTCTCTGAGGAAAATGGAAGGAGAGTCTGTCTCTGACTTCTCCAAAAGATTTAATAAGATGTACAATAAGATCCCTGCAGAGATAAATCCCTCAGAAGCCTCTGCCCAAATTTCATATGCTAGTGCATTTGATCCTGATTTTTGCTTAGCCCAAATGCAAGACGCTGCCGTAGAAGTGGAATCCAACATATTAGCAGCTGACAGACTGAGGAACAAAGCTGACGCAGACAAAAGAAAGGGAAGATCTGAAGCCTCAACCTCTGGCCCATCATTGCCCCACCCTCAAGTGAATGAACTGATCGAGATAATGAAGTTTCTGACCGGAGAGGTGGAGAGATTGAAGGTGGAAAGGAAACAAATGTATAAGGGTCCTCAGAACACCAAAAATAAAGGAGGTTTCAGGAGGCCAAATAATAATGTGGCTCCCCCAACTATGCACAGAGAAAGGGGAAGAGACAGAGAAGACCAGAGAATTCAGGCCCCTTTTCAGAACAATTTGGTGGCCGATGAGGAGGATAGAGAAACATATGAGCTTGATCCTGAAATCCATTGCTTAGAAGACACTCCTCCTTTTCCTCATCTCACTCATTCAGCTTATGAAGAGGCTCTCATGGATAGTCAACTAAATTAATTGAGCAAGGGAGACAAAGCTAGCGACAGTCGAGGAAGGTACAACTTGAGGTCCGACAAAAAAGCAGCAACACCTGATGTTCCTGAGCAATCCACTAGAACAGAGAAACCTGCTAATGAAGTAGCAGACATTCACAGAGGTAAGAAGGCTCAACCCCTCTCTCCCATCGTCCATAATCATGTTCCTGAAATAAGAGAAATCCTAAATCCTATATCTTCTTTCAATTACGAACATGAGATCCAAAAGATCGGAATTCCTGTGCCACTCACTGAGTTAATTAAACATGGGGAATTCAAAAAATGCTTCTCCGAGCTGTTGAAATCTGAAGCCTCATACCCTCTCACAGAATCCATAAACCTCCAAGATGAAAGGCCTGTAGTTGTCCTAGGTCCCATGGTAGAAGATAGAGATGATTCATCCCCTCCCTTCTACACATCCCTGAACATACATGATAAAGTGCTACATAATTGCCTTATGGATTCAGGGGCCTCTCACAACCTCATGCCCAAAGCTGTCATGGAAGAGTTGGGACTAGAAGTCACCGAGCCTATCATGACCTCTATTCTTTTGACTCCAGGAGGGTTCAGTGTTTGGGAGTCATCAAGGACCTGGTAGTTTCTTTGTTTCAGCTGCCCATGAAAAGTATGGTCATGGACATTGTGGTAGCTGATGTTCCCCCCAAGTTTGGCATGTTGTTGTCAAGATCTTGGATTAAGAGACTTGGAGGAACGTTACAGATGGACCTCACGTATGCCACTATTCCAGTGTTTGGAGGGGATCATAGAAGACTATATAGGGAAGCCCAGCTGGCCTACATAATTAGTGATGAAGGCAACCCTACCAACCATCCCATCTATGCCTTGGACACTGATTTAGGCTCTAGTTTACTGTAGCTCACCCACACCCCTGAGGCTCCTTTACAGATCAGAAAGAAGCCCATTCTTAATCAGGAGACACCCCCTCCAACCACCTCGGTTTGGAAGATGTTTTTTGATGGAGCTTCCTCCATTATAGGTGCAGGTGCCGGAGTGGTATTCATATCACCCTGTCGAGAGACCACATCTCTGTCATATAAGATGGAGTTTGACACCACCAACAACATGGCAGAGTATGAGGCTCTGGTTTTGGGATTAAGAGCTACCAAGGAAATGGGAATCAAGGAGATGACTTTGTTTGGAGATGCAGAGTTGATCATCAGTAGGTAAAAAATGTTTATCGGGCTAAGAATCCTTGGCTTAGGAATTATAGGAATGAGGTATGGGACCTAGTTGATAATTTCTTCCTGGCTTTTAATATTTATTACATTCCAAGGAAGGAAAATTCTTTAGCCGAATTTTTAGCTGTCATAGCTAGTTTGCTTGAAGTTCCCACACCGCCCACTGTCAGATCCGATGTTGAAATAAAATATAGGCCCTATGTACTAGACAATGTCAAACACTGGAAGGTGTTTGAAGATGATCATGAAATCGAGAAATTTCTCCAGTCCATTGATGACTTTTCTACATTGCACATAGATGAGAATCCTGACATGGAAGGTGACCGTCTCCCTGGGGAGTTTTTAAATAAAATTGTTGATCACCAGATCATTCAGCTACCGAGCAATTACATTCTAAAAGGACTAATCCCATTAGAAAGATTGTTCGATGGAAATGATGTAGCACTGAAGGGTAAAGTCTCAGGTGATGATGATAAAACAACTGAGTGCAACATAGGCACACCTGAGGAGCCTAAGTTCATCAAGCTGTCAAGGAGTTTGACTGAGGAGCAGAGAGCCAAATATACTAATTTGTTGAAGGAGTTTTCTGATGTGTTTGCATGGACCTACGAAGACCTCAAGACATATGACACATCAGTCATTGAGCACAAGATCCCACTAAAAGAGGAGGCTAAACCTTTCAAGTAGAAGCTGAGATAGATAAATCCCATGTTGCTACCTATCATGGAGAAAGAGGTAAAAAAGCTGTTGGATGCCCAGATCATTGTCCCCTTGAGATATTTTGAGTGGGTAGCCAACTTGGTTCCGGTGAGAAAGACAAGTGGGGAAATCAGACTCTGTGTTGATTTCAGGAACCTGAACAGGAGCTCTAAAAAGGACAATTATCCCCTGCCTAACATGGAACACATATTACAGAGGGTCACTGGCACATCTAGGATATCCATGATTGATGGTTTCTCTGGACACAATCAGATTTCAGTCATGCCTGAGGACAGAGAAAAAACAACCTTCACCACTCCTTGGGGCACATTCATGTATGCCAAAATGCCTTTCAGACTGATGAATGCAGGAGCAACATTTCAATGGGCCATGGACATAGCCTTCATCAAGGAGAAGGAACAGTTTGTGGTGATATATCTGGATGACATCACAGTCTTCTCCAAGACTGATAAAGAGCACCACTGCCACTTGAAAAGGGTTTTCCTGAAGTGTCGGAGGTATGGCCTATCTTTAAACCCCAAGAAATCATTGTTTGCTATGCAGGAGGGAAAGCTATTAGGCCATATAGTATCGGCCGAGGGGGTAAGAATTGATCCTAGCAGGGTGAAAGTGATTCAGACCCTGTCACTTCCCAGGTCTAAGAAGGAAGTTCAGGCATTTTTGGGGAAGGTTAACTTTCTGAGGAGATTCGTCTCAAACTTTTCCAAGCTGGTGAAACACATCACATCCATGCTCAGGAAGGGAAATGAAGTGAAATGGACTGTTGAACCCAGGGAATCTTTTACCCAAATAAAGAGAGTGTTGACTGAGGCACCTGTGCTAATCAGTCCTGATTATTCTAAAGATTTCCTGATTTTCGCGTTTTCTTCTGATGACTCAGTAGCAGCTGTCTTGTTGCAAAAAAATGATCAAGGGTGAGAGCAACCTATTTCTTTCTACAGCAAGGCATTGAGAGATGCCGAACTCCAGTATGAGATCATGGAGAAGCAGGCCTATGCATTGGTGAAAGCTCTCGAAGCTTTCAGGATCTATGCCTTGCACTCGAAGGTAACTGCATATGTCCCTTCAACCTCTGTGAAGGACATTCTTATATAGCCTGACATAGACGAGAGAAGGGGTAAATGGATCGCCAAGATCCTGGAATTTGACCTAGAGATTAAGCCCACCAAGTTGATAAAGGGGCAAGGTGTGGCCAAGCTGCTGGCTGAATCCAATTGCAAGGCTTTGGGGATTAACTTCATCAATGAGTAGGCTGAGTCATCCACCAATAATTCTCAGACCATCATACCATTAGCAGCATGTCCCTGGTACAAGGATATCTTGTATTTTCTACAAGAATTAAAGCCCCCTGATGGATTGGGAAAAAGCAGGGCCAGAGCTTTAAAGCTCAAAGTGGTCAGATAGTGTCTCGTTGACCAAGCCTTATATTGGAAAGACCCTCTGGGGATACTATTAAGATGTCTAGACCCGCAGCAAGCCCAGAAGGTGATGTTCGATTTCCATAGCGGTCTCTGTGGAGGTCATCATTTTTGGAAGATCACAGCCCACAAAATCCTTCGGGCTGGGTATTACTGGCCTACTTTGTTCCCTGATGTCTGTAGAGAAGTCAGAGATTGCATCAAATGCTAGAAGTTATTAGGTAAGAAGCAGCTCAAATCTCTGCCATTAAAGCCTGTAGTGGTTTCGGCACCCTTTCAGCAGTGGGGATTGGATTTCATTGGAGAGATTCATCCTCCCTCAAGTGGCCAGCACAGGTGGATCCTCACTGCCACCGATTATTTCACCAAGTGGATAGAGGCTGTCTCCACCAGGAGAACTTCTCACAAAGTAATCATCAGCCTCTTAGAAGACATCATGGCTGCCCAAGTAGGATTGTCACTGACAATGCCGCCCCCTTCAGGTCTGAGCCTCTAGTCGAGTTCTGTGAACGATTTGGAATTTCATTGGTTCACTCTACTCCATACTATCCTCAAGGAAATGGACTGGCAGAGTCCTCCAATAAAATCCTAATCAAGCTTATCAAAAAGCTACTGGAGGACAATAAGAGAGCCTGGGACTCAAAGCTCAAATTTTCTCTTTGGGATGATCGGGTAACAACAAAGAAATCCCTAGGTATCTCACCTTTCCAACTTGTTTACGGAATAGAGGTCGTTTTCCCCACTCAACTCCCCTTATCTGTGGCAAATTTCCTTCAAGACTTTGAAGGAGAACCTAACCATGTGGTCAGAAGGATTCATTAAATGGTAGAAGTGCAGTAGATCAGAGAACAGGCCAGGGATAGGGCCTACAATCATCAGCAGAAGATCAAACAGGCTTTTGACAGGAAGAGCAGAAAGAAAGAATTCGAGCAAGGTGACCTGGTACTCAAATGGGACGCACCAAGGCAGGACAGGAGAAAGCACAGTAAGTTTGATGCCCTTTGGTTGGGGCCTTTAAAGGTCCTTGAAGTATGTTCAAACAACACTTACAGGTTGCAGGATCCGGAAGGCGAAGAAGTTTTTAGTGGCCCAGTAAATGGGCATTTCTTGAAAAAATGTTTTTTGTGAGCCGCAGTCGGCTCTTTTTTTTTTTGTAAATATTGTTTTTTGTTTTGTTTTCAGTTTAATAAATGACTCCATAGCCCAACAGCAAGGCACTGAATCTGCAAAGAGTTCTTAGAGCATCACAGGGACGACTCTATCCCCCATGGAGCCAAATGTTAGCGATATTTCTTGTAAGGGGGGTTAGAATGCAAAGAGTGGGTTAAAAACCCACTTGTCCTAAGCTCGGGATGCAAATGCATCCATGTTTAAATAAGAATCGGATCTGGATGGCAAGGATCAAAGCACCCGGATCAACGACGCAGGTGGGATTCCGGAGCCCCCCCGCCTTTCTACCTTTAAGCGGAGGGGGGGGGGGGGGGGGTCCGGAATCCGGGGCACACCTCTTCAACGGTCAAGATCAAAGCACCCGGATCAACGGTGCGCGAGGTGATTCCGAACCCCCCCCCACCTTTCTACCTTTAAGCGGAGGAGGGGGGTTCGGAATCGAAGGTGCATCTCTCCAACGACTGTAGTTCAAGCACCCGGATCAATGGCGCGCAAGCAACCTGGGCATCCTCTTTCCTTCTGAGGTTAACCAACGTGGGCCCCTTCCCTATCATGTCCTCCTTTGTGCCATCTGTTCTCTCCCTAACCGTGCGATGAGACTCGTGCCATTTTTCCTTTTCTTCATCCTTCGACATCTATTACTCTCCCCTTTTCTGGTCCGTATGGTCCCTTTCCCATCTCACCATCCATCCATCGTCCACCACATGTCCCGCCTCTTTCCACGACAACTTCCCACCGCATGTGCACCTATCATGTCTTGTATCCTTCTCCCTCCACTTATCGACTTCCGCCACATGTCTTCCCCCGCCGCCTCTCTTACACCTCATCGCTTCTTAGTTTCCCCTTGCAGTTTTTGCCCCATCACTCCATTGTTGTGCCCCATCTTTCGTGCTGACCTCCACGTCTATGCACCATCGCTCAACTAATCCATGTGGCAGCGCAAAGGGGTCCTCCACGTCGCAGAAGTGCCGAGTTGGTCGGGCCATCCTCAATCCCGATGAAGCAGTTATTGAAGCAGTTATTAAAGCAGTTGGTGGTGGTTAGACATCGCCTCTGCCATAATGGGAAAGCTCGAAAATGAATTAAAGGCACATCGATTCGCCGCTGGAACTGTCAGGAGTTGGATTGCATCTGCCATAAGTTGCACGATCTTTCATATGTTGACTGTCAGAATCCATGCAGACGCAAAGCTTTCAATACAGTGTCTTGATTCCGCTGTTGATGTTGTTCTGAGAATATGAAGGCGTTTTTGCCATTTTTGTATCTATCGATGGTAGAGCTAAGCTCCTGACTGTAAAGTTTCAGCAAACATTCTAGTTCTCTGGGTTGTGTATCTGTGTTTGAGATTTCTTGTTTTATGACAAACAGTTCTCCTTTTCCATCTGTGTTTTCATCTCATATCAGAGAGTTCATGATCGAATGCTTCGCGTGAATTAGCAGAGTTATGTTATGATAAATGATTTGTTGTTGCATTACTATTTTCTCTGGTTTCCTGCATTTGGGTGTAAGAAGATCTTGCCTCTTGATGCTTTCTCTCACAGTCTATTACAAACCTGTTGTTTATGACAGTCCTCTGCACTTTTCTCAAATAAGTCTTCCTCCTACTCACCCTTATTACAACTCGTTGTTTGAAGTTTATCTAAGACCTCACTCGCCCATGCATGCCTGGCCTAGTTTCAGAGTTGAGATGATATTGTTCCGAGTTTTCTTCCATTGATCACCCCTTATAAACAAATCGTGACATTAAACTAATGGGTGTTAGGCTCTGCTCCTGCAAGCAATCCAGAAGTGACTTCTGATGCTAACAGGTTCTATGGATCAAACGTGTTTATCGTGGACTTTGGATCATACTTATGACAAAGGTTTGGTTGATGGTTTGATGGGAAGGTTGAGCTGGGCACACACCTTGTCTAGACCGAGAGCAGAGATGTGGTGAAATGACAATCTTGGACAGGGTGGGTGATCATAGAATCCATTGTAGATTTCATCGCAAAACTTATCGCAGACTTGATCATAGAGGAAAACTAGGTTGGTTTGATTTGTGATTGAAGTTAGTGTCTGACATGTTGTGCACACCTTGGAGAGACTAAGCGTAGAGTTCCTTGAGCGAAACAAGCACTTGGGAAAGGAATTTGAACGAAGGAGCATTGCATGGCTTGCCACATATCTAATCGTAGAAGTAAAATGCAAAGGGTGATCGCATAAGTGATCATGGAGAGGATCAGTTTAGAGTTGCAGCAAGGTGAAACAATTGGGTGTGTTGGATGACTTGGGGTGACCTAGAGTAGTTCCACAACAAGCAGTTGGCTGGGCATGTTTTCATCATGATGTCTTCATGTCGTGCATCTCCAAGAACAATAGTTGAGTTGAGATGGTTTGTTGGATTATATCACAACCTTCATATGAGGTGATTCTTCACAGAGTTACAACAATCGGTTAGTAGCAGTATGACTTAATGGTCGAGCGGTGGATGCATGGTTCCTTGAAACAAAAGTAGTCAAGGTACACAGATGGAAAAGCATTGGAAATGTGTTCGATCGATTGCATGCGAAGTTTGGGACTTAGATGGATTTCTGAAGTGATCGAATGGACTCAACCTTGTATTGCAACAAATTTCTTGGAGGTTTGTGGAGCTACAGACAACGGTTCAGATGAGTTCATGCGGAGGTTCGGTTCCTTGGAAAAGTGGAGGTCCAAGACAATAGGCTCAGAACATGGTTGCAACAAATGATGTTGTTGGAAATTTATGGTTGTATTGATTTCTTGAATTTTCCAAGTGTTGTAATGAGTTCTTTGAAGGAAAAACAAATGACTTCGTGGTTCAAGTGCATTATGTTTCCATGGTAAAAAATGACAAACTTGAGGGTGAATCAAGTACTGCAAATTAAAAGAAGTCATGCAACAATTTGGGATGCTTTGGTTCGGAGAATGTGTGGAGAGATTAGGACGACTTTCATGGATGAGTCCTATGGTGGAGTTAGGAAAATTTGGATGCAGCCATGGAGGTCACTTGGGGAAGATGCCTATCTCCTTGATGAGGTGCGTTGGACATGTCATTGTGGTGAAGTGGGCAATGAAGTCTGTTCATGCTTATTTGAGAGGATGCATGATGCACCCTAGAGCTTGGTGCCTTATCCAGTTTCAATGGGTCATGTGATGACTTGATATTTCCATTGACAATGCCAAAGTTTGGACACTTCCAATGGATGCAAGTTAACTTCATTCCAAGAGACCAATAGAGTCAGAAAGGAAGTCGAACAAGAATTATTGGTAGTCAACCTGAATAGGCTAAATGTAGACCAAGTGACTTCGGTGGTGTTCGCTCTCCTTTGGTATGGGACATTGGATGAGGCATAACACACCTGGTGACTTGCAAATGATTGTGCGATGACTCATAGATCCAACGAGGGTCATTGGTTGAGGTTGGAAGAGTATTGGTTAGAATGTGCCTAAGGCATGGAATTTATTTGAGGTGACTCATTATACTTGGAGTGATTTGGATAGTTCCTTGGGACGTTTGAGGATTGCTGACATGTTGGCCACACTTATTGCAGATGTTGAGCTGCGTTGAGGTGAATTGACAATATGAAGTGGGTTGATGACTTTCCTTAATTTGAAATATTGTGTAGACAATCAGATTGTAGCATGAAGAGATTACTTGGGCATGATCATTTTTCTTTGTTTGGGAATCATGGTTGAGGGTGAAGCCTAACCATTCCAAGGCATAGAGCAGTAGACGCAACAACGTAGTCGAGTGACGAAGTAGAGAGGGTCACTCTGGACACATAGTTCTTGGGGAAGATTGGCTAAATGTGCCATGAGGTGGAAAATGGAGTCAAGTTTCCATAGATTGAATTGTTTTGGGGTGACTTCAGAGTGAAATAAGGTGAGGGGTGACCTCTCCTTGGTATAAGAGTTATGCGGATGGCCTGAATTGAAAAATAAAGTGACAAGTTTGTGCATGAGGGTGCACAGTCTCAAGAAGTGTGACGGTTGGACTGGGCTATCAACGCGCTCATGATTTGGGTGAGAATTGCAGCATGACAAGGGGGTCAAGAGTATGGATGCACTAGTAGGTTTGAAGTGCAACACTTAGACATTTTGGAGTATATTCTTAATGAAGATCATACATCGGTAGCAACGATGAGGCAAGGATGGAAAATTTCCTTAGTATTTGGAGTTAGACAGAGTGATGGAGATGTGACATAAAAGACTAAGTTCAGGCATGGGGAGGCACATCTCAAGACTTGGACGTGGTAGTTGGATTGATCACCCAACTAGTACAAGACTTGAGATGCATAATGTCTAGAGACATGGAATAATTTGTTGAAGTATGGGCGCAACATCAAGGTCATAGGAGTTCAACACTTAGTAGAAATTTTGAAGTGAAGTAGGAAAAAGTTAGTTGTAGCAATTAGTGACAACAACAATGGAATCGAACACCAATAAGGTAACAACATCACAATGATATAGTGCAGTAGATTTGGGTGACTTTCATCCTTTGAGTTGGATGAAATGACCCCATGAACTTAGGCAGTAGGTCGTGCGGAGTTGGCTGCAATACAACTTTTTTTGTTGAAACTTGGGGTTTCTACTTCACAGGAAAACTTTAGGTTTCCACTTTGATAAAATATTAGGGTTTCCAACATGAAGGCATGAGTTTGGGAAGAGATTTGGAGATCGCAGATTTTGTGGATGTTGTTAAGAATGAAAACAACTTGATGTGGGGGAGGATGTAAGGCCTTGGGAGTTTAGCCCTGGCATGTGCACTTCCACCAGAATATGAATGAGGCAGTGAGGACTCGGTGCAAATGAGGAAACAAAAGTCTTCATACATGGGAGAGTTGGGGTTCCTTGGGTGTGTGACATGGTAAGGACAATTCCACCCAAGTTTCCTTGCAAGATGATGCATGAGAATAGAGAGCATGGCTATAGGTATGTCAAAAACCGAAGATGAGGATGATGGTGGTGGTGATGTATGGAGAATAAAGGTACAAATATGCATATTCATGATGGAAGAATGGTTGATGAATCATGTACAAGAAATAGTTTCCTCGAGAACTGGTGCATGTCCCATGTATTCCAATGGATGGATACTCTTTTATATGGAATTCAACAAACATTGTTTATGTTTGCAGGTACAATATGAGGAAGATCAAGGACGAATAAACTAGAAGACCAAAGGTCGAAGAAAACTGAAGATGAAACGAGACCAAAAAATATTAAAGATGATGATATATTGATATAACTGCTACTTGTAATCATGAATAATTATTATATTATATGATTCTTTATAATAAGGTAAACTAATTCTAAAAGTCCGGGTGTGAGAGATTCATTGAAAATAAATTGAAAGATTCATGAAAATATCATGGAGGAAGTTATGGATATGGTTTGAACCAACCATATAACCATATAATTATGTATTAATTATTATGGTCACCTATTGTTATAAAAGGGACCATTTGTACACAAAATAGGTATGGGAATAGTTTAAATTGATAAAATTCCCCTTCTGCGGGTTTGGGAGAAGATTTCCCTATGTACCTTGCCTTGCAAATAGTACTGTAAGTGTGTTTCATTCCGTTGCACCTTTGATGCCATCAATTTAGTATCAGAGCCTATCTGAGCTAAAGAGGGCAGTGTGAGAGACATTGTAGCAGTTAAAGATGGAGGCATCCTGTGAAATTGTGTAAGAGATGAGACCTGAATTGTTTGGCGTGTAAGAAGAGGTGCGCTGGAGCAGAGATTGAGCTGCCGACGTGTGCAATATTATCTGCTCTCATACACTACGTGAAGGTTTGGAATCGTTGTGTGCTTGTTGTGTGAAGGAATCGACAATGGTTTCATTCTGGTGAATTTTGTTGAAGGAGGTCCCGACAAGAAAAGAAGACGCCGACGCGGAGGAGAGTTCTCTTGCAAAGTGAAGAGCCACTTGCATTTATTTGTTAGGATTTTTCTACTTTGATTTGACAAAAACAAAATTGAAATTTATTTTGGTTGAAAATAATTTTTATAGCTCTGGGATAGAAGTTGCGCCATCGCCACGAAGGGGAGATTGGAAGATCTGACTACTTGTGACTACCTTTCACACTATTTATGGAGTAGGTTTGCAAAAGAATGAGAGATAAATCGTTTGGCAGGTGGGAAAATGGCTCAAATCGCTGCAAATTTGTGTTGATCATTGATCGTGTGAAGTGACCAATTGAAGCATCCAGGTGGCAGGCCAGGTGGTGTAGAACCCATACAACAACAATTACACTAGAAAATAAACCTCTGCAACAAGTTACAACAAATGTTACCTCGTGGTAATTGTGTAGGTCTGGAGAAAGGCTCATTCTTAGAACAAAAACTGGTTGGAATCAGTGAAAGGAAACCAACAAAGGAGGAATTTCGTCGGTTGTGGAGATGATAGACGGAAAGTTTGTATGTTGAGAGGAGTTGTTCTTGATCGAGGAATTTGGTGGATAAAAGCGAGTTTCTTTCTCGAGCGATAGACCGCTATCGAATATTTGCAAAAGTGTATTAATGCCAACGTTTATCCTGGAGTGGAATTGAAATTATGGTTCGGAAGGGATTTTAAGTTTTTAGGGTTTGAATTGTGTGTAGATTTGTTTTGATGCAAAACTGTTGGACACGTCGGAACTAAATTGCAGAATTAGTGTGCCATCGGGTTCTGAAGGATGCATTTGGAATAAACATTGGACAACATTACCAGAAAATCCAAAAAAAGAAGAAGGTGCCGATGCAATCCACTTCATAAAGGTTAGATTATTCTTTAATAAAAAGTTCAATATTTAGTTCCATGCAGGATAATTATAGTGCTATTTATCGAAGCATTTAATATGATATGCCATCCTCAAATCGTCCATGTTTTGTCCTCCCATAATTACAAATATTTGTGGTAATTTCTCAAAGCATTGAAAAACGCGGAAAAGAGTTCCTAAAAAGCTATATGAGTTTTATTTATTTGTAATTTTGTAAAAGGATATTTTTAAGTCCAAAGATCCACGTGTTATGAAATACTTTTCAAGGTTTATTTAAAGGAACTCAAAAGTAAGATGGGAGCATAGTGAAGTTAAGATTTTAGTACGTGTGGTTTAAAACCAAGGGCATGTTGAGTCCAAGAAAAAGGTGGTAAAAGGTTTAAATTGTTTTTCAAGTTAAGTTAAGTTAAGTTAAGGTGGAGAAAGTGAATATATGTGAGAAGGATGGTCATAAAAGTGTTGTAGTCAAGTCTAGATAGTAATTGAATGCTATAATGCAAGTGGTTAAAAGTCAAAGTTACATTAAATCAAAATCCATTTTAAGAGCGAAGTTGAATTGAATTCATAAACGTGATAGTGAATTGAATTCATAAACGTGATAGTGAGGGTCAAAGTGGAGTAAAAATTGAGTTTATTTTTATTGATGTAATGAGTCAAACATCCAATTTAAAGATGCATTTTTAGAGTTATGAAGATGTATAATTTTTTGTATGAAGAAGAAGGGTGCATGTTCCGTGGTACCCGACACCCCACGTTTAAATATATGAGTCTAAATCAAGTTTAATTATGTTTTAGAGTCATCTCAAAGGTTGAGTGTTTATTAAGATCAAATCTAGGTGTGAGTCAAAGTTATGTCATTGTCAAGTCAAATATAAGTTATGTAAATTGTGGAATTGGTGTGTCAATTAAGTTTTCCAAACCAAGGTCATAGGTTTCCTTGTTGGACATTGTACAACCCAACAAGAGACATATTTTGTAAACATGTAATTGTAGGAAAATGAAAAAGACTACATGTGTCTTTTTGGAGGAAGACATACCTCGTAGAAGAACAATTTTATGCAGGTGTTGTGTGGAAGATTCAGAGAAATAATTGTGCAAGAAGATGTAGACTCCATGACAGAAGAAGATGATAGAAGAAATAATACAAATGAATAATGAAGATGATTATGACTCCATGACAGAGAAATGCAAACAAAAAGAAGACCGATGAAGAAAGAGAAAATGATGCAGACTTCAAGAGAAAAAGAGATTTGTGGCAGAACCCTACAACAAGAAACAAAAACATGAGAAAATTCCATCTGCGGTTGAGTATAAGTTGTTGAGACAACTCCACAGTCACGATGTGGGTAGAATTGTCTAGAGAAAGGAGGAGATAAATCTCTTGAGAGAAGGTGAGGAAGTGTAGAAGCCTACATCTATGACAACTGAGGAGCATAGAAATCTTAGAAGGTTCTAGTGGAAGGGACCGAGAATACCAAAAGACCAAGTTCAAGAGAAAAGCTTGGTGATGTATTATGTAGTAGGGTGAAACAAACTTGTTACTATAGAGGCTATTTGCATCTCACAGTGAACATGGATAAGCTCACAAAAGAATAAAGGAGAATGACTATGGATAGCCAGGTAAAGGGTTCAGACAGAAGCCACAACAAAGAGAAAGAATACATAGACTCAAATGAATAAGAAAGGTGAAATATAAATACTCATATGCATGAAAAAAAGGAATCAAGAGGTGAGAGGAAAGGACAAAAACAAGGATGTAAGGACAGAAAAAGAAATAAGCAACAAAAAACAGACACAACAAAGCATTAGAAATGAAGCAGTGAAAGTGTGAAGACCAAATAAGTACGCAAAGTAAGGTAAAATTAAAAGTATTGTGTGATTTGAGATGTAGATAAAATAAATCCATGATGTATGATATATGTACCCTGGATAATGTATTAATGATGGTATTAGTCTTATGTTTGTATGAATACTAGATTGTCTAAATTAAAATGAAAGTATTGGTACCTGATGTAAGCCTTATGAAGAATGTATTCCCTATAATTTGTTAAGTTCGTGGTACTCTAAAAAACCACATTGTTATGGTTTGTGGTTAGCTAAAACCATTGATGTAATGAAATCTATGAGATATAATTTTCTCAACTGTGGGCAGAACCACCAATTTGAGGCAGTCCACATCTAACAAAAATGTTGATCTAAGGCAGTCAACAGGATTTCAAGTGATGAAAAAAGAGCTTGTGTAGTTGAGCATGAAAGGGAAATTAGAAGTTATGAAAAAGGAACTTGCATGGAGCAAACTGTGAAAAAAAAGTTTGCAGGTTGACAGGGAACTCATGGACAGGAGTCCATGAGTATTTTTTGTTCCTTGGGATTCTGAGGCATGAGCATCGAGAGCATGGTTACGGGTTTGTCAAAAACCGAAGATGAGTATGATGATGATGGTGATGTAGGGAAAATAAAGGTACATGTATGCAGATTCATAATGGAAGAATGGTTGATGAATAATGTATGAGAAAGAGTTTACTAGAGAACCGATGGATACAACAGTTGGCAACCCATGTATTCTAATGGACGATTACTCTTTTATATGGACTTCAACAAACATTGTTTATGTTTTTAGGTACAATATGCGAATATCAAGGATGAAGAAGGTAGAATACCAAAGGTCAAAGAAGACTGAAGATGAAATGGGACCAAAGAATATTAAATACGATGATATATTGATTAATGGGGGAGTATGATGAAATAACTCCTACTTGTGGTCATGAATAATTAATAAATTATATGATTCTTTGTAACAAGGTAGACTAATTCTAGAAGTCCACATGAGTGTGAGAGACTAGGGGAAATGAGAGAAGTTAGGGATGGATATTTCTTGAGAGATTCATGGAGATATTGTGTAGGAAGTTATGGATATGGTTTGAACCAACCATCTAATTATGTAATAATTGTTATGTTCACCTATTGTTATAAAAGGGACCATTTGTACACAAAATAGAAATGGGAATGGTTTAAATTGATAAAATTCCCCTTTGGGGATTTGGGAGCACATTTCCCTATGTCCCTTGCTTTGAAATTAGTAGTGTGCATGTGTTTCATTCCATTGCACATATGATGCCAGCATGACACAATCCATACGATGAATAGTTTGATGAATGGTTGAGGGAAATACTTGGGCGTTCCACCAAATAAATGAATAGACATGGGGGGAACACTTAGGAGAATCGACCTGGCTCACCTAAGGGTTGTGTTCACCCAAGAGGATGATTTAGTTTGACATATGGGGAATACCAGCATGAGGGGTGCACCAAGGTTGGGCTCATCGATCCCAAGGGGAACAACCATTGACAAGTGCATTGGTTTGTTTGGGTGATCAATTTTATGAAGGGGCATAACGATTTGTTTGGGAAACCAGTTCCATGAAGGGTCATGATAATTAGTTTATACATGGATTCATGAAGGGGTGTGACACCCCCAAAGGACATGATGGTTCATGATGGTGACCTTTGGGAGCCTATAAGAGAAAAAGGGTGCACAACCAAGGAAGACAAGTTCTGGAAAGTCAAGGAGAGAAAGAGAGATCTATGATTTTGAGGCAAACGAAGAGGGAAAGGTCCCTCAAGGTTCCAAGTCACTCCACTCTGTGAGGACTTGTGCTTCCTTGAGGTGGATTTGTTGGATAAAGATGGGTGAATTTCTCTTGGGAATATTTTATCTAAGTCTAGAAATGCAGGTATGTTGGAGGCATGTGTGAGGTAGAATCGAAATCCATGAAGTCCTTTGAAAATGAAGAGGTAGATTATGTGGAAATGAAGAGACAAAAGGTCTGCGGTTGGAGGCACATCTGAGGTGCATCAGAGGTTGTTGAAGAGACAGTTGCGACAAAGAGTCTTGGTGATGATTTTTGTATGAGTTTCTTTGTGAGGTGAGGCGAGTCATTTGACTCCACCCTGCTATAAACTGAGTTGGTAGTGCTTATATTGTAACCATTTCACAATAAAAAATATTTAGTTGGGTGTTAGGCATAGTTCATGCCTGCTACACCATATCTGCATTTGTATTTAATTTGTTCCATGGTTTTCTTGGTTTCTCATGGATGTATGCTTAAATATGACTAAGTGTTAAAGAAATTAACCAATGTCTAATTATACAAGAGTTGCACTAGAGTAGGATTGTGACTCGTCGGTAGCCGAGAATGGAGTATCGATATGCTCTAGGTGAAGAGGTGTATTATGAATGAAGTATCCTTGGTGGTTCCAATAATCCAAGTGAGAAACGTCGCGGTGTCGCACACCCTCAAGAGTTTCACAATCACAAGGCTCGCTATGGGGACGTGATAGGTACAACAACTAACTTAACTTACTTGGATTAGTTAAGCACTGGAAGAATCAACACCAATGGAAAAGGAAATTATGGAGACAAGTAGAATCATGAGCGATGAAAAACCATAGCTTCATCAATGTTAAGAAGCATCCTAACTATTAGGCTCCACCTTGAATATATTACTTTGATAAACAAGCTCACTCAAAATCCTAGCTTAATGCCCTACGACTAATCACTGCAAACCTAATTGTTGACCAAATTCTGGATGGGTTGTCCAAGAAAGTGTACATTATTACCATATGCCTATTATTTGGTCCTAATCTATTAATTTTTGAAACTTGAATAGGCATACTACTTGTTATTATATTTAGGGTGAATGTATTACCATGACAGGGTCAATTTCTTATTCAATAGGTGTTTCAAGTGGAGAAACAATAGAAATCGGTCCATAAAATTCACTACTAAGATCATACGAAGTTGGACACAGAAGCACTCCTAGAAAACCACTTGTGATAAGCCCTCAATATTAGCATAAAGCAATGCATTGTCATGTCATGACATAAATACACATGTCCTTGAATACACCTTGATGGAAGGTTTCTCCTCCAAGTGATATCTAGTTTTTTTTTATCTAATTCTAGGGATATCGAGGAAACATGGCTTGAGATATGTTGGAGGGTTCCTTGGATCATTGATGCAATACTTTTTTCTTGATATGGTTTGCATTGAATACTTTCCTTATATATCATCTCAATCATTCGATGTTCAAGAATACCTTTGTTCAACAACATTTTTTTCTATGCTACCATCACATACATTTGTATCTTGATATGGAAATGAAGTTGATGAATCAAGGCTTAATATCGTAGAAAAAAGGTGGTTTAATATTTTCCTCAACCCCCAAACAAGAATATCCATAGCCAATAGAAATCAAGAAAGATTAAAAGATAGAGGAAAACACAGTAGCACAAAGAGCACAGGAATTGAAAGATTCATTGGAAGAACTTTGTATATTAGGTATAATAACTATTAACATTTTTTACTAAGATTTGTGTTCTACCATGATATAATGAATAAGAGTCTCAACAACTGGGGAACCAAAATAACGAAGTAATGGATTTCCATCAAACTACATAAGATATGCAAGTATATTCAAATGTTCAGGGATAATCAGTAAGTGACCAACTACATGAATATCATAGAGAATCATTGTTGTAGAAATCCAGTTCCACACGAGCTGTAAATGGTCAAAATAGGAAAGTTTCATGGGAAATTTTTTTGCAAGTGAGTGCTTGCATTTGTAATGGATTAAAATTTACTAAAATCATATTTTTTCTTTGTTTCTTACTAAACAATGTTTTTTTTTTTTAGGTAAATCAATTTTCAGAGACTTGTATAAAGTCATACATGACTAAAAATGAGGTCATCAAGGAGCTTTATACTCATGCTTACTTATACTTGTAGGCATAGCAATATCTCCTTTTAGCATATTGTTTATGTATGTGGTATGTGAGTTACTATTTGATTATATTGAAATTAAAATAGAACAACACTAATAATATTGTATTAATAAAAAGGGAACCTAGGGTTATATCTCCATAGGAGCACCATGAGGGAAATGAACCAATGAGTGGGGAAGTAGGGTTATATCTCTAATATTTATTGTTATATATGTTGATGAATAATGTTGTTTTTTTCTATTGTATATGAGAATTCTATGCTTATTTCATGAATATAGTAGGTTGGAAATTAACATTGGATCATAAGGCCATTCTAGGATATCTATCAAATATTTATTTGGAGATTTAAAAGGCTATTATAGCCATTAATTCTAATGTGAGGGCATATTTATGCCTCTATTTTGTAAATTAAGTTTCAATTGTGTCAAATGGTTGTAAATGGTTTTTTGGGTAACCCAAATGATGCTAGACTCATGGAGAAAATGTAAATTAATATTTATGGGAAAAACTGGAAATATATGTTGTTATGTTTCCCTATGTAAACCAGTTGTCAATATTCCATGTATAAGTAGAAATTACTAGTTATATGCTAGAATGGTTGACAGTCTACATGGGTATTAAAGTAATTTGTAATAGGAAATATTAATTCTACTACTAAATTGTAATTGCCTATAATTTCCATAACATAATGATGATTACCTTTTAACTAAAATTCTGGGTATGTTAAAATATGGTATCATGAGCATTTGGAAGTGCTATGGAGTACCCCATAATTTCCATATCATAATGATGATTACCTTTTAATTAGAATTTTGGGTATGTTAAAATATGGTACCATGAGCATTTGGAAGTGTTATGAAGTACTTCATAGCCTCAACTGTGCGCATAAGTTGTTGGGTAAATTATAGAATGGTATCAGAGCTTCTAGTTACAACATTGGAGTTGTATAGGAAAAAAATTAGTGTGGACAAGAAGATATTACAGTTTTCATACAAAGTGTGTGACAAAAAGTTTCAATAAAATTTTGGAAAAATGCAATTGCAAGCCATATATTTGGAAAAAAATCAATGAAGGAGATGCGTATAAGCTTGAATAATCTTGTAATGGAGAAATTAATGGCTGCAAGATGCCCAAATGGTGTCTATAGATAAAGTATATGGGTTGGGTATGGAAGCAACTATTGAGGAAATTTATAAAATACAAAGTTTGAATTTATGTAAAAAAATGGGGTATGTGTTATTATTTACAGTGGTTGGATTTGTCAGTTTTAAATGGAATTGTATCATTCTATTTGGATGTAAAAGAAATTGATCGGATGTCGAATTAGAGAAGTCGTGTTTGAAATTTCATAGTATCCACATGTATATTGGGAGAAATGTGTGTGTGTTGTAGAGAAAAACCTTGAAAATACAAAGTGGATTATATAAATATGATGTAGAACCTATAGGATGAAGTGGAGGTGTCATGACAATGCCCAGTGGAATTGGGTATATAGGTGGAATCCATGTGGAATAATAAAGGCTATAGTGGAAATTGGTTTCAAAAATAGGTTTGGAAGTATTGTGAAGGATCACATAATGGGTTTGGAAACCAATTATTATAGCTCCGCAATTGTTGTGAAAGTGTTGTGTGTCCAAGAAATTTAATATTACAGAGGACCAGGTGCCCATTAAAGACCTTTGGGTTCAGGCTTCATAATCAACAAATGAGTGTCACATGTTCAATGGAACCCCACAATGCAACAAAAGGAAAAGTGGTAATATATTCGAGGTGTGTGAAATGGTACGGAAACCACACTCCAAGATTCATAATTGATGAAGGAGTGAGAAATGGGTAGGTAGTTTTAAAATTCTAGAGGGGGAGGTTCTCATTAAATACATACGAGTTTAATCTCCATAATTGACAGATGATCACCATGTGTCGAAGATGGACTTAAATATGTGCATCAAAAAGGACAAAAAGGAAACCACCCATCACCTCACTCAAGGAGATATGTGCCACATGGAGAAAATCTATGGTTATAAAAGGATTATGTCCCACATATAATTTATTAAAGTGTGTGCACATATAATTTATTAAAGTGTCTATAATTTATTAAAGTGTCTGTATTATTGTATAGGAGTAAACAAATAAAGGATCCAAGTGTACACATCAACTATGCCACATCACCAACATGCCATGTCAGCAAAAGATAAATTATGTTAAAAAAAGCATGGAGCCAAAACTTTATTTTGGCCATAATAGGTCCATATGAACTCGAATGAACATGAAATTTTAGGTGGAGATATTAAGTGATGAAGAATACAAAAGTGTTAGTGACTATAATAGTGCATATTCAACCATGAAATCTCAGGAAAGGGAAATTAGCCATTTTTAAAGAACATGATAGTACTCATTGCTAATAACTTTGTTGATGGCGAAATTTGAATACTAAGGAATATGAGTAGACATGAAGAAACCCAATTGCTGATTTGGTTATATTCTAAATATTTCTAAGTGGAAATGAAAAAATAAGGCTAAATCCACTATCTTCAGAGACTTTTTCGAAGTTTTTGAAACTATCAATGTAGGAAAAGAGACCCAATATGATGAATCTAGAAACAAAATTGTAGTCGAAGTTTTGGAAACGATCAATGTAGGAAAAGAGACCCAATATGATGAATCTAGAAAAAAAATTGTAGTCAACATTTGATCCTCAACATTATGGACAAATTTTCCCTAAGGAATTTTTTATTGTTTTTCTTTGCTTGAAAAATAACAGTTTTAACCCAAAATTCGAACTCTAAAAAAAAATGCAAAAAAGGAAAAGTTGACAATTCCATATTAATGATGCATAAATTGATTGGAGCATCAAATCACAGATATGGAAATTTTTTACTATTACCAATCAGAAGTATTATTTGTTCTTGATACAAAATCTTTCTTTTTTCTTTCTATATTTTCTTCTACAAATGGAAGTAGTATGTCTCCAAACTTGATTGTACTAGTCAAAAAATGCAGAATTGGGAAGAAGTCGTAAATTTTGAGAGCAATAGTTTCTAGATCTTAGCTTATAATTGATCATGGTTATAGTCATTAAAAATTTAATCCAAAGGATTATAATTCTAGTAAATCATTATTTAGAAAGATATTGTTTTGTTGTTTTAGAAAGTTGGAGAAATAGAGCCTTTGGGCTTGAATGGACAATATAGTTGTCCATATGCATAATCTACAAAGTATATTAAAGTTGGAAAAAGAGTTGTATGTTCATATAAGAGTGCAATAGAGGTGAAATTGACTAATATTGACCACACATACTTCATGATGGTGCTTATATAGTGGTGTGGGGGCACAATTGGATGGATAAAAGTGTAACAAGCCCAATTTTAAACCCGATGAATTATACTGTAATTGTATAAATGTGATTTAGGATGGTGAGACAATATGTTTGGGGAGAAGAACCTGTATTTATTAATATGGCCAAGGTCCAAACCATGTATTATGTACACTTAAATAGTTAATAAACATGATAATCATTGGTTAAAATACGAGAGGAACATTAATAATGGGGGGATATGATTCTACAAGAGAGGGGGATAAAGGGGGTCCAAGGGGAAACCCATCTCATTTCCATAAGTTAATGTATAATTAACATCTATTCCTTCTTTGAATTATTCATCCCCAATCATTGAATACATGTAAGAGGGTTCGTGTGTGAGATGACCTCATAGAGTTATTAGGAGCATAGGTTGAGTATAAACAAGCATGGGGAAAGAGTGAAAGTCAAGAAATCCTTTTGGGGAAGAGTGAGAGTCAAGAAATCAAGAGAGAAGAAGAAATTTTGAATGGAAAAATAAAGATAGTTTTTACATGTGGTTTTTTGGGTAGCAAGAGGAGAGTTGGGTGCTAGGAAAGATCTCCAACCATGAAGGATTTTACATTATTATTTTGGAGAGGAATACAACAGATGGGAAATAGAAAGGGAACCAACCTTAATGTCTATGAGAACAACCATTTTGGGGATATGTTTATGCATGTGAATATAGTTTTGTTCCTGTAGCGTGTATTTTCTATGGAGGAAATGGTTCAAGGTCCTTGAGAAGGTTGTTGTGAGCACTCCTAGAGCAGTTGATAGTTCCTAGAGTCCCTAGATATGAGATTCCTACCCAACCAAGTGCATTGAATATCTGGGCATAAGTGGGAAGGCCTATGGGACTATGTGCAGTGAAGGGAGATCCCATTCCTTGGGTTGTGCAAGTTGAGGGGAATGTTGTTGGTGGATTGGAATTGTTGTTGGAGTAGAACCTGAGTTTTGCGATGTTGAATGTGAAGATTGGATAGCCAAGAGGGACAAACCTCCTTGTGGACTCATAGCCTCATCTTGGGGGTGGCATGTTCTTGAGAGAATTGGAAAAACAAGACCTATGGTTGGGAGGAATATCCTTTGAATACATCTAGTTGGTTCATATTTAAACATATAAGTTTATGTTATGTTTTATGATGTCAATTCCACTATGTAATTGTTTATATGAATGTTGTGTATCAATTGTTTTGATTGAGAAGTAACATTCATGATTTGTATTATGTTGATTATCGCATGAGTTTTTTGGCATGCTACATGCATGCATATTCTTGCATCGTATCAAACTCGTGTTAACTCATATTTTGTAGTAACATGTCTCATCTTAGAGGATGAGTGAGTTACATATTGGTATGAAAAACAAAAAAAAATTATTTTAGTGTGCCTCAATGAATAATTGGGTACGTTATAATATGGTATCAAATCTTAAGGTTCAACACTCAACTTGTATGGGCCAAAGACCAACATGAATTTTGGGTAAATTTCTTGTGGTGAAGTTTGATCTATGTCATATTTGGGGAAATTAGTGAAGCCGAAGTGAAATCCCCAAATTTATGAATAGATTTAAGTCCAATTTTCCCTCATAATAGTGAAAGAGATGATCAATGGTATCAATCTACAAGTTACATAGTTAAATTTGACCTTGAAGGTCAGATTTCATGCTTCAAATGATGATTGAAGAGTTGGACAATCAATGGCATAGATCATTTAGACATTAATAATCTATGAACAAGATTCAATTTTCAGTTTGGAGAAGGTTAGAGAGTTTTATAAATAGATGGCTAAGATCACTTTGATCTTGAATATAAATGGACCAAATCCAATGCGAGTTTGGGTAGAAATTATAAATATATCAAAGTCGACAAAATTTTGTGAAGCAGTGACTCTCCCATGGTTTATCAAGAGAAATCACCGATCATTGATGATTGGGGTTTGACAAAATCAAAGAAGTGGGAGCAAGTTTCATTAGTCTAAAATAAATCATTGCTCTTCGATGATCGAGGTTCATCAAAACTAATAAAGTGTGATCAAGGTTTGTTTGTCAAATAAGCCACCAATCATCAATGATGTTTAGGGAATCGACAACCTAGATTACTTTGGACTTGGCGATCAATGATAAAGACTCATTGGTGAATTTTGGTAAATTCTAATGAATACATGGTCGATATCATTTTGGTTTGGATATTGATGGCCCAAATTCATCCTAGATTTGATCAAAAGTTTCTAAGTTTCAGAATGTGTCGAAGTGGGATCAAGGTTAGCTAATCAAGGGAGGTTGTCGATCGCTGATAGAGAGATCTAGGTTCAATGAAAATTGTATGAAGAAGACTTTTACAATGTAAAAGAAATAGTCAATCATTGATGCAACAAAAAATGTTGATTGCCGATGAAGGGAAAATAGGGGGGTGATGTGGTCAAGTCAGGGTAGGACAAGTGGCTATCATCCACATGTCATGCCACATCATCCAATTTTTTACATCATCATTCACATGTCATACCACATCAACATCCACGTGTCATGCCACATCAACCAACATAAGCACCAATCATCGATGGAGGTTTCAGAGTTTGGAAGTTTTGAAAGAGTTGGTTCGTTGGAAGGAACCACTGATCACTGATCACCAATGATCATATTTTGAAAAAATCAGTGAATTCATGCAATTCAGTTTAAAAAAAAAAAATGAATCAATGGAGTTTCATAGTTTGGTGAGGTTTGACAATGTTGGGGAATAAACACTCCATATTGCATTCGATTTGCTGATAAATGGTTGAGATTCATCCACAGTCTTAATAAAGTTTAGCAAATCAACGATAGATATTAATTTTTATTTTGAGACCGATGGCTCAAATTCATTCTAGTTTGGTTTCAATTTTCAGTGAAATATGTGAGGAAGTGTCTTTTTTAACTCATCAATGGAAGAAAATCGTCGATCACCGATGATCGGGGTTTGACAGTATTTGACAAAGGTATCCTTTTTCGTAATCGAGAGAAATAGGCCAATCATCAATGCAAAGAATGATTCAACCGTCGATGGAGGAAAATAAGGTTGATGACATGGTCAAATCAGGGGATGAAATGTGGAAATCAATAGTCACATGCCCTGTTAGGTCATCAAGGTTGCCACGTCAAAAAAATTGATAGTTTACAAAAAACAAATTTCAAACTTCAGAAGGTTGTAACTTTTAGTCCAGAACTTGGAATGAGGCATGAGTATAGTAGCTGGAAAGTTGATTTAAAGAGGGATGTGCATAAGGAATAAGAATTTGATTAGTTCATTTTTTTCTTCATAAATTGAGATGAAGAATGACCTATAACCTAATTAAAAAATATTTTTCAATATGCATAACTCTAACAACAATTGTTGCATGCAAAGAATTTTGCAAAAGTAAAGGTACAAGAAAGAATATTTGGTTATGTAGATATACATTTTTTAATCAATGTTAGTATATACACATCCATCCTTAGTCTCATTATTTTCTTCTTATGTTCCTTTTGTATTCTATACTTAGTCATTTTTTCCCTTTAAAATGTGAGTTGCAGATCAGGCTAGCATCAATTCCATGGGTCCACAAACCCACAATCTTACAAATCTATACTTGGTTTCTTTTCTTACCTCACGATCCTAACACTCAGTCATTTTTATATGTTGTAGGAGTCCTGTGGTGGGAGACCAATCCACCCTTCATCCCATAAATTCTCGTCTCCCGCAACCTGCAAACCTGCGACACTTAGAATGACCCATTATATTTCTGTGTCATGTATAATGAAACACCTTCCTTTCCCATAATTAGCCAATTTTATTGAATGAATATGTGGGATAACCTTCATTTCCATTTTCATTTTTTCCAAGACCTAGAGTCTCGCAACCCGCAATCTTGTGTCTTACAAAATGACTCATCCACTTTCGCAACCTGCAAAATCGAATTTTATTATACTTAGTCTATTTCACCATTTCATATGTGGGAGACCCTCCTTATTATATTTTTTACTCTCCATACCTACAGTCCTGCATCATGCAATCTTTCACTTGTCATATTGCACTTTCCATTCCCCACTTTTCACTTCCATACTTAACCATTCTTCATGTTTCCCGATATCATATCACCATTCCTCATGACATTTACTTCCCCTCCACCACGTCATTCACCAGTTGTGTCAAAATAAATACCATTATTAAGTGGCATAGATTTTGTAAAACCCTTGTAATAAAGTCAAAATATGACCATGCAAATTAGCAACTTTGAAATCAAAGAAACAACAATTGATAAACAAGGTAATACAATGTAAAATTAAAAAAGAATTAAAATGCCATGTTGTAAAAATATTATATCGACAAGAGCACCACCTATTCATAAAGGGAAATCAGTGTAAAGACATGTCAAGTAAAAGAAAAGACTTGTATTGTGTATACACATTAAGTGGTCACTAGCCTATAAGTGGTATTTTGATCTCCCCCCTGCATAAAAGAAATTAAACAAGGTTCAGAGTTTAGGAATTGTATTAGTTAGGTGTGTACATGGGGTGGCATATTTCAAAGAACTAGTAATTTGGTGCACTGATAAGTTTGACAAAGAATGAAAAATTATTCAAATCCAAGGGAAGTTGCCAATTTCTTTGTCCCCCTTGGTGTTCAAGAGAATTTTGTGAATTCCAAACCCCACTATGTTGTTTAAGAATGATGAAGAAGATGTGTTTCTCATAGCACACCAAGGAGCAGAGATTTTTTCCCATAAAGAGGTAAGTTATTTGAAATACCCATATAAAGAGGCTTTTTTCCCAAATAATTGGACTAGAGTCCACTTGCTTTGTGCCAAAATACATTTTGTACATTCTCCACTATGCTATTCATAAAGACGCCATGATCGACTGGGCCCAAATTATATCATATGATATTTCATTTTAGTTGGGTGGCCTAAGAAAAAATCGAAAATTTTACATGACTTTGTATCTAGTCTTTGTTATTTCTTACTGTCACATATTTCAAGACTTTCCTAGAGAAATAAATGTTTATATTAAGAAGGAACCATGTTCTGTTTGGTACCCTAATTTATGGAGACATAAATCCCAATACAATTTTTACACGGTCCAAAATGGATTTATGTCTGCTTTCAAGAAATTGATAGATATTCCTATTGCATCGAGGATGTCACTAGATATTGCATCCTTTCTTGCTGAGAAAGGAGTTTTTAAAACTTTGGAGGAATTCAGTCTTTTGAGACTATTTGGGTTCCAAGGGAAACCCTTGTTATTACCATTTTATGTGTCTGATCGAATTTTTGTCATCGAAGTGTGTAGTAAGTATAAGTACCGGGAAAACTTTTTCAATGAAAAATAAAGAAACAATTTATTCCATTTGCATGCAAGGTTGGGGAAATATCTGTCAAACATATTTCCCATTTAGATGAATTTTTTGGTCAATTGGATCAACTAAATACGAAATAATCCCAAGCCATTAAGGGTTTTGATCCTAAAAACTCATTTTTTGCACACATGTCTCTAGCCATATATTTAACATATTTTAGTAATTTAGATCAATTCAAAGGAGGGGGATATTACCATAATATCCCAGAGGTCTCTGTTGAAGAAACCCATAATGACATTGAAGAGTTGGAAGATAAGGGGTACATTCCTTGAGTTGGGTAGGTTGATAGGAAGAGATTTGGAGGGGTTGGGATAGTTGTTGGAAAAATTAATTGGTTATGGGAATATTGAGTTATGAGTGGACAGTGGAGAGATGTCCTCTTTTATGGATTCCTAGCCCTGATTTGAGGGTGACTTGTTGTTGATATTTAGAACAACAAGTCTATGGTTGGGTGGAACGTCCATCCTCTGTAGTTGGTTGCACAAATGTTGTCAAAAGATAAATGTTTTATCTTGTGTTTGGGTTATATTGATGGTTTAATTTGTTGCACAATAAGTATGTTTGAAATGATTTATATGTTGTTGTATGGGAGTAAATTAGTTGCATTCATGTTTTAAAATAATGTTGTTAAATGTATGGGTGTTTTTAGCATGATGTGTTGTATTTAAATTAAAGGTATCAACAATTTTTTTTATAGTTTTAGTAGTGGGGATGTTACACAATGGATGACTAGAGGTAATGGAAAGGGATTCCATAAAAGGGAATTGTTAAGTTGATTCAAGGATACTACAATATTAGATGATGGTATGATATAAATTGCATCATTTCAATGTGCTGGAAGGTTTTTGAAAGGTAAATTTTGGGCATGTATTCCTAAACTGAAAGGAGTGGCCAACATGAAATATTTCCTGGAAATTTAGAATTGTCCAAGTGGTACTTGGCTAGACAATGTTTAGATAAGGGAACAATAGTGAAAATATGATCAAAATGACAATGTCCAAAGTTGCAGGGATCTAGAAGAATTCAAGGACAACTACATGGAGCACAAGAAACTAAAGAATATATGCATTGGAGTGCATAAGGGAAGTGATGAATGATACATATAATAAAGCTAGAACGCATGCACATGAGTAGGAATGATGAGATTAAATGTTTGGTGCATATGAATGTGCATTTGTGCATGTGGACATGCATGGACATTTGTGGCACGCTTTATACTAAGAGTAGTTTTTTGTTATGTGTGTGTGTGTGTGCGCACACGCGTGCATGCACATGTAGTAATGATGTCATGATATTTTAATATGGCTAACGATGAATTATGCATGTAGGATTTTTTTTTAACATGGCTGAAAATGATGATGATGTTGCTAATGGAAACCATTTGTATGAAGAAAAATGAGGTGGTGTTAATTTTGATCAAGAGTTTGGTGAAGGGGGAATGTGAGTTTCTTCCAAATATCATCTGATCAGGTAGCATCAAGTAATTTGATAACAGACATGCATGTATGCATTTGGCTCCTTATGTCACATAAAAGGATGAAGGAATTGAGGTAAGAGTTCCCTTAGTCAAAATTCAATATTTGAATTGAAATGCATTATGAGATTTCCAATCCACTGAATGTGGTATAGGAAAAGGACCTTGATCATATAAGGCCATTTAATTCTTGAGTACATTAATATGAAATTTAATGTCATGTTATAATGGTTATGAGTTCATAACTAAGGAAGTCAGAAGATCTACTCTTGTTAAAGAAAATTCTGCCAGCAGGGATATCTATGTGTGATACCATGTTGTGGTTGGATATGGAAGGGATATAGCATTATACCAATGATCAATGGAATTCCCCAGTATAACTGACATTTGGACAACAACCTCATTGCAAACACTGTAAATCACTAAGGGATTATATTCCTAGTGTTGTGTATGGGTTGAAAGGAAGGTATCCAAATGGCCGAACAAGCAATTGGGGAAGAGTTTGGATAATGTGTCAAGGCGTTGGATATGCCTTCCAACTAACCATTGTGGCATACATGATATTGATATGTGGTATTCTAGAGTCAATGCAAGAATGCATTGTGTAGAATGGGTATTCTAGAGTCAATCCAAGAATGGGTATTGGAACATTAGTTTATTTATTGATCATGTTTGATTGCATTATGAAAAGATTTGTAAGCTAGATAATGCATGTGCAATGAATGATAGTTTCATTCCATTTGATATGAATAATAGATGGAAGTGATTGAATTTTTAGAGTAATATGATTATGAAATCACTTCATGGGATGATTGCAATTGTTGTAATTGAAAGGATAATGTGCGTGGATACTAACAATCTATTTGGTTGCATGAAAGTTGAGAAAAATTTCATTTAGAATTGTCATTGATATGGAAATGGTGTAAGACCATAAGGAAGAATGATACCTATAGTTGCAAGATCTAAACATTGTGAGAAGGAATCTCATGCTTGGGAAACTTGATTTCCTATATGAAACAAATTTATAAATTAATAAGTGAATTTTCTATGATGATATCTCATGATGATTGTATGTGTGTGATACAATTGAGATGATGGATATTGAAGATGGAAAGATTGGGAAGAAGGCTATTGTTATAACACTAGAATATTATGACTATCATAGGTTATGGACTATCAGTGGAAGTCTGGTAGTGAGTTGGCACTCTGCTTACTCAAGAACATCTTGGGAAATGATGGATTGCCTGAGGGAATGCGTAGCAGTGAAGGGGATGCATAAGTATGGAGGGTGAGGATGGTGAGGAAGAGGGAACTCAATAATGAATATGACATGGTGGATGGGATAATGAGGGTGTGTCAGAAAGGACAACGAGATGTATGTTTTTCCCGTGACAGCTCATGAAATATACAAACAACCATATGGATAAGTGTTCAAATTCACTGTGTTTAATTATGTTGAATGTTGAGTAATTGTTGTGCATAGCATTATGCATTTTATCTTATTTATTGTTGTCTCTTGTGCTTGAATGACACTTCTGCATATTTGTTTTTATATGATTGAATCCTATCATGTGTGTCATGTCCCCATTTTGGGTTCCCCTATTTTGCAGTTGGAGATGACTTTTGAGGCTTGTCAGTGAAGAAAAACGGAGTTAGAGGGTTTATTTGATGTCACCTAGATAGGAGATGTTATGTTTCTAAAATGACATTTAATTAAATGATAATAAAGTAACTTTTAGATTAATAGTTGCTAAAAATTAGTAAAGTGACTTTAATCTGTAAGTGAAAATTAAAAAAGGGGACTGAGGGTCATGTTTGATTTAGTCAAAAGGGGAAATTTCTAGAATGGAATGGAGGAAGAACAAAAAGAGGGGTAGCACTTCACTTTGGTATTATGTTTTGGATATATATCTTTAGATTGCTCTTTTCATTAGGGTTTTGGTAAAACCCTTCTATTGTAGTTTAGTTTCGGTGGTGCAATATCCACCCTAGCTAGAGAAGGAGGATACATCCAGGATCTTCACTTGAGCTTCATATTCTATTTTGGAATCATCTTGGAGAAGGTTTGGCGGTTAGGAGTAGCCCTTTTTCAATTTGGAGGAGGAAGCTTCATCTATTGAGGAGGTTGTGGCATCATTCTATGATTTATCTTGAATATTGTGTGTTTTAGTTAATGTAATGCAGTTGCCTTAGCAACCACTAGAGTATTGTTGTGTTTTGGATTGCGTTAATAATTAAATTCCCATGTTGTCTTCTCCATGCAACTATTTGATAAAAGTCTATAAGTAGTATGTGTGAAAACCGTTTGAAGAAAGTTGGCAATCAACTGATGGCATTAAAATAAATGTAATACAAGTTATTTGACAAAACTCCAAGGCCAAAAGTTAGCAGCATACTAATATCCTATCGTAGAAAGAATTTGGGATATTACAGTGGTATCGAAGATGGTGATATTTCGATCCTGTTATTATTCTCTTCATTTCTATTTGGGTCAAATTCCCTTCATTTGGGACCGAATTTCGTGGAGCTTCCTTGAAGGTTTCATTGGAAGATATTTTGGGGTGATTGAAAAGAGACTGATTGATTCTTGGGGGTGATTTTTGTGAAGGAGGCATTGCACATCTTTGAGAAGATGTTTTTGGGTTATTGCAAGATATTTTGGGTTATTTGCAACTAGGGTTTAGTGATAGGGTCGAATTTCCTCTTGGTTGGCTCAATTACTTGAAGTGTGGGTTGAGTTGTTGAAGAGAAGGGTCGTTTTTATCTTGGAGAGCCCAATTTCTATTACCTAGGTTGATTTTCTTATTGTAGGGGCCGATATTCATTGTTGGGGGCCGAGTTCTTTGAAGTTGGGTCATATTTTGTGCAAAGATTGAGTTTAAATCCTTTCTAGGGATGATTTTATCATTGTTGGGACATTATTTCATTGCTAGGGCGAGTTGTATGCTAGCTAGGTGAAATCTTATTATGAAAGAGGGCATAAATATTTAGAAGAGAGCACATATTCCTTGGTTGGGAGAGTTTCTTCGTCTATGGGTCGATTTACTTAATACAGTGGCCGAGTTGGTTTTTGGTTTGAAGGTCAATTTCAAGTGGTGTAACCAAGAGACTATTGCAAGTCGAGTTAACAAACAGAAGGGGAGAACTATCTTCTTGGGAGATTTTATCTTCTTGACAGGGTCGAACTTCGTCTTTTTGGGGCCAAGTTGAATAGTAAGGGATCGATTTTCCTTCCTGGTCGACATGGGGGGATTTGGCGGTCATCTTGTACTTGTAGGAAGCTTAGAAAGGCTCATTTCAGTGCCTCGATACCCTACAACCCACATATTTCCCATTGATATTACAGATTTGGGATGTTATTGCAAAGAGGTTAGCATATTAATAAAATATCATTTGTTGTGTGCCATTTATGATTGAAGAAATGAATTGAATCTCTTGTTGTTATATTTTTAATATTCCTTTTCTTCTTGGAAAAATATATACATATATATTGATTTACAGTATAAAGAGAGAGGTACATTGGGATTTTAGGGTGTTAACCAAACTATTTGACAAAATCCCTACATCATAATAAGAACATTGTTGAAGACATAAAGGCGGTCTTTACAATGAATTTGGATGTTCCAACGAAGTGTTTGAAAAACACTTAGAATAGAATTAAGCTACAGTCAACAGGGTAATGTTTTATTAAGTGTTTGATGAAGCCCCAAATATAGAAAACTACCAAATTAATACAACATTGCATACAAATTTTTAACAAGTAGGTGGGACATTTTCATATTGTTTCCATTGAGTGACCAGAACTTATACCCTTCACTTCCAGCAATGTAGTGCCTTAAGAAGTGAGGACAAATCCAAAACTCAGGAGACATTTAGCATCAATTACATACATGCCTTACTGGCGGGAGTATCTAGAATTGGGTGAGGAGATTTTTGCAGCTTTGTCCTTTCAAGGCTATTACACCCTCAAGTATGGAACTTGGTCCAAAGATTTGTACAAGGATTCCCTTAAAACTAGATGGTAGAGATTGAAGAGAGATGAGAATGAAGGACAGGTGGAGGAACATGCATATATCCCTATTGAGGATGTGTGCATAAAGGAAGATAAAAAAGTAGCCTATGATACACCATCATAGCTAACCAATGAGGCTGATGACACTAGTGTGTTATATGGGTATACCCATGATGAAGTTTTCAAATCAACAAAATATGAGGGTGCAACATATTATCCTACTTATGAGTACTATGAGGAGATGTTCCAAACAGTCGATGTTGAGGATATAATATCTTTCCCTGTGTATGATATTGATGATGAGGTTGGTTCAAGCATGCTAGAACCTAACTATGACATGGATTTAGAATCTCATCCTATTTATGACATATATGATGATGCAGGCATGATTGCGACAAAATATGACAATGAAGGGGCCGATTTGGTGGACTAGAATAGATCCAAAATCTTGTACGAGGAGGATAGTCCATGTGAGTCCCATCATTGCATGATATTATCTACTGAGTCGATTGACAACCCATGCCATATTGATGAAATAACATCACATTGTTTGGAGAATAGACTATTGGTCATATAGGAACAAATTGTGCAAGTGTTGACAAGGGCAGATGGTGGTCCTAAGTTTATTGAGGTCCTAAGTTTATTGAATACCTTATGTGGAAAACCCATTTGGAGCAGAGACAAAAAAGAGTTACATGTGGAGTCACTAGAACTCAATTACATATCATCAAAGAAGCACTAGAGAAGATGAAATCATATTACTTGCAGTTGTTCATGGATAGAGACCTTGCTCTCAAGTTTTTTGAAGACAAGGAAAGGGAGGTTGAGGAGCTTTGTTACCAACTGGATTTGGCATGTTCTTCATCACTTATAGTAGAGACTCCATAATATTTGGCATCCATGACACATGAGGGCGTGAGTGGAACCCATGATTTGAGGGAGGGGCCTTTTGTGACAATCCCACATGACGAGCATTTAGAGTTGCAGGTGTTGGAGGAGAGGTATTATGCAGAGGATTTTGACCATGCTCCTATTTTGGATTGTGGGGATCATGAGCCGCTTCTGTAGGAGAGCCCACTAAAGGCTCAAGGCTTAGCTACAGAGGATATAGTTGAGCACATTCCTTTTGGACCAGGCCACAAGGAAGTGTATGCATCCATGTAATGAGTAGACATGTATATGACATACATGGGAATGCTCTGGGATATAGGATGAGGTGACGTCAGTAGAGTGATGGGTACAGTAGCACCTATAGAGTACAAGATGGTACAGGATGATTTAGTGAAGGGTAGAAATATGCGGGGATATTCATTGGTACACGGTAGTGTATAGTGGAGTTGTGGGGCATTTCCGCCAGGGAGACCTCTTGACAAAGTCCTCGGGCATACCATTGAATTGTGGATCGATGAACTTCAGTGAGCAACATATCCCTCGATGACCGATATTCATATGGGATGTCAACAGATGAGGGCCAGGGAGTATGATAGTGACATTTCTACTTCCATACTTCATTATGATATCTTGGTCATACCCTTGGGGTTGACAAAGGCACTAGTCATTGTCCAGTCTTGCAAGAAATGACAGAGGCATCTATTTTTGTTATTTGATGCCCTCATTATATACATGGGGGATTCACCAAGAAACCAATATAATATCATGTTCGTTCTTATAGGGCGTCGAAAAAACAATGAAAAGAAAAGGAAATATATTAGGTAATATTAAGGGGGAGAGGGATTCTTTTAATACTATAGAGAAATATAGGTATTTGGGGGTGGGTGGAGGGGGTAAAAATTTGTGGGGTGTGGGGGATTTGGGGGTCGGGGGAACGTGCACATTCCCTCGCATTCAAGAAAAGTGAGGAAATATGAACATGTTTTCAAACAGTGTTGAAACCTTAGCTTGTTTTATGGCTTATGTCCACTAGGCTAGACATTGTTTAGTGGTTGTGAGGCGGGGCTATGGCGTGGTACTCAATCAAACATTTTGTGTACAACACTCAAAGCACAGTGAGGGTCTTGAGAAATAGGGAAAGGCTCATGTATAATCGAAAGAACACCCAACGATCCAGCTCAAGGATTTGGAGAATTTGCATTGCCTAGTTTGATCTACACCCTTGTCTTACGGAGGGGAAAGGATTAGCCAAAGGCCTTGGAGATAGAAGTTGATAGAAGTTCACTACTCGTCAAAACCCTAAATCATTTTAGGTACAATGTACAGTGCTTATGTATAATCCTTTAGACCCTGGTAAAAAAACATTTATATTGTTTCTATGGTCTATCTTTTTCGATTGTACGTGGTTCTTGATGATATTGCATTCAAATTGTGAATCTGACCGATACATTTAAAATTCAGTTATTTTGGTTTCTTGGAGGGTTAAACAGATAAATACATAAACAATGTCATTCTATTGGATCTTTAACCTTGATTCAAAACTTAGATCGTACTTGTAGCCTATAAATAGAAGACGTAGTGTTGTATAAAGATGATATGTTTGTGAATATATTACAGAAACTTTGTGAGAGTAATTAACATTTTTAAGTGTGCATGCTTCATTCGGTTATGGAACTTTGTTTATTTGAAATTTATGTATCCTTCGTAGTAAAATATGGTTGATATTTGAATATGGTACTCAAACGGTTTATCAAACTGTGTTTATTTGAAATTTTTGTATCCTTCCTAGCAAAATATAGTTGATATTTCAATATAATACTCAAACAATTTATATTTGAGATTTATGTATCTTTTATAAAAATATATGGTTAATAAATGGGTCAATTTATCAATATTATGAAACATTGTTAACACTAAGATATTTGCATGAATTTATCGAACTTATGAAATATCATAAGCGATGATATATCTTCTCGATATCCTACTCATGTTTGAGTCGTTATAATAGAAAAATTACTTATCAAACTAATGATGTACTTTCAACAATGAACACATTTCTCTCACCATTTATCTCATATTTGAATTCTTATAAAAGTAAAATTTTAATGTGCGTTCATCATATTTAAACGAAATGTTTGTAGAAAATTTGAGCTTAATGATCAGTTTAGGTGAAGAAAAATTACACTTTCCCTCTCAACCACAAGTTTCAACCATAACCTTTCAGGGATGAAACTTTTTGTCTCACAACTTCTAGTTTTATCAATTTTTCAACTCGACAAACAATCTATGATTCATTGAAAATACTATTTCTTCCGGCCTACGTTCTTCATGACTTCGTTGAAATTTTGACATGTCCAACTAATCCATAGAATCTTTTTATGAAACTTGGAAAACAACAATATTTATCAAAATCTCGTTCTATATAAAAGTCATTCTACTTATAAATGTGTTTATTCTTCAAAAACAAATCTTCTAATTGACATGCTTTACTGAAGTTGTTAGATGATGCATTTTGATGTATCTTCTAGGTCTCAAGGCTTATGTAGGTATGTTCAATTATAAACGTGCTTAATATTTATCTTGTGTAGATCTGTTCAATGTTAAAATGTGCACATTCTTTAAATTTTTCTTTACATCTGACACATTCAGTGAGGCTGGTGTACTTTCCTAATGCATCGAGATGTATCTTCTATTTGATAAGACTTCCAAATTTAATTTTTTTTTGCATTTAAATTTAAATATATATGTATTGAAAATAGTTTTCTTACTGTTACTTAAAAAACCTTTTTATCTTTTTAATTACATTTTTCTCTTCTCACACATTGAGTTGTTCAAATTTTAGTTGTGGGTAAAAATTCAATTTTGTGTTTTCTTATAACCACTCATTAAAATTTTTTAACATGGAGACTTTCATATCTCCATATTATAGCGAGATGAAAGAAAGAGGAATTAAATAAATGATATTGATGCGATGAAAGGGGATACTACATATGATGATTGTGATGATTTTTTCATATTTTAGGAAGATAAAGAAAGAGGAATTTAATAAAGTAACGAGATTGATGCGATGCAAGGAGCTACTCCATATGATGATCATTGCATAGGACATAAATTTGAAAAGTCTATTATTTATTTTATTTTATTTTTTTCCTTCTTCGTTTTCTCATTTACTACTTTGAAAAGGATGGGAAGGGTCATCTTCATTTTATAAATTTTAACTTTAGTATAAACATTAACATATATCTAATATTTGTTTAAATAAATAACTTTTTTCTTTATTAATATTTTTTGTAATTGTTGTTGGGAAAAATATCCTGCGGACTAGCAAACTAGGGTCAGACTTGCATGCAGATTTTGACTGTAAAGAAATTACTTTTTAACCTACAACTCAAAACTTAAACCCCTCTTTCACAGTACATGCATGGAGAATGACTACTAACCTTGTTACCGGCGTTCGATGTAGATCCTCCGTTGTGCTTTGACCACTTGTTTGCGCTGCTCCTTCCAAAGATGACCTGCAATCAAGACAAACAACTATGCATGCATGCTACTTCTCTATTCGAGGGTTAGAAATTAAACATAAATTAACCAAACCATAGATAACTCATGCATTGGGACGGGAAAAATATTATTTTATTATTTGAAAAATGAATCAACTTACAATCAAAGTCGAGACCGGCCACTGCTCCATGATCCTGATCCTGGGCTCCTCTTCTTCTGTCCTCCAACTGCTTTGCGTTAAATCTCCTTTGGCATGAGGAAAGGCTAAAGGGTTGGGACAATGGATTACGTAAATTGGCAGAGTTTCTTCGCTATATTTTTTCCTCTTCCAAATGGTACCCCTACCCCTTCTTTTATAGGCTAGAAGGAGCTAGGGTTTTGGACGAACCCTCGGCCATGCATGGTCGGGAGTTTCAGTTAACTGACCCATAGCTTTTTGTTCCGTTGACAACTTTCCTTTTTTTGTGCTTTGTTAGGTACATGCTGGCTGTAGTGGGTCAGCCAACGTGCACACGTGTGCAGTAATGGGTTAGGACGCGTGGGCCTTGACACAAGAGGGTTTCCAAAGATTTGTTCAATAGATGTTTTGGCAATGAAGGGATATGAGTTGGCCTGATGCCAGGTAAGCATGCATGGTGCAATTTAGGGTTATAACAGTAATGGTTAATTTTTTTTTTTAATTTAGATTACCAAAGTCTTAATGAATTTTGAATCATTGAAATGTGTCATACAAAACCCAAATATAAAATCAAAATATACGTTAAGATATTTTTAATGGATATGGACTAATCCAGTTTTGACAAAATTTTCTTTAAGCATATCAACTATGAATTATATTTTTCAGTTAATCCAAACAACCTTAATGTTCCCCCATTATGGATCATTATTACTACCTATGCTATTTTGATATGAAAGTGTTACATACTTCCAATTGGAAAGGGTGAAAATTGAATCCACTAAAATCCCTGTCTCTTGACAAGTTGTATAGATAGTTCCACTTCTCCTTTCCAATGGGGTTCCAACCATTTCCTATTTAATAAGCTGGAATCTCTTCCTATTCATTTTTTCACCCTACCATATGATTTTTTTTTATGTCCTTCCCAATCTACTAAGCGATACATGTCATAGCTATGAGAGTAGAGGCCCAATAGATTAGAAGAGATGAGACAATTGACTTAATCAAGATTACTCTCCCTACTAGGTTTAACCACTACAGTCCCTATTGTGCCATTTAGTTTTTAATTTTCTACACCATGGGCTTCCAATCCTATGTCTTTTGAGTCGTTAGGGAAATGGGGATTCCCAAGTAGTGAAAATAAGTCTACTTATCAATGTTAATTCTAGAAATTGGGTGATTCACTGCATGGTAGAAAAAAGTGTACTATAGCCATAGATATGCCTATTTTCCTTATTGATTAATTCATTAGAGGTAAACATATAATTATCCAAAATAAATTTGAACTTGTTGGCTATTGTGACAGATGTGCCCCTGACCAAAAGAGGGTCCTCAATGAATTGTGAATGATTTAGAGATTTAACCTTGAAAATGGATTTTTTGGCACACATAGTAGGCCCATTGGGCCTATTATGTATGCCAAGTGGCATACACAGTAGTTGGCATTGGGGCCTACTAGAATTGGCATACACAAGAGACCCCTGGGAGTTCTTTGTATGATAATTGGAATTGGCATACACAATAGGCCCATTGGGCCTATTGTGTATTCCACCAATGCCAATTGGAATATAAAACAAGCCCCCTTGGCATACACAATAGGGAATACACAAGATGGAATACACAATTGGCCTATGCCATTTGGAATACACAAAAAATCCCCTGAGACTGTTGTGTATGCCACCTGGAATACACAATAGGTGTTAGATAGTTGGTTGCCATTGATTTCAACCCTCAGTGCATTTGAGATACCCCAGAGTTGTGATCGAGATTGATGGTGAATTTTTTTTCATTGATGTCAACAAGAGTGGTTGATGTTAGAAAATGTGATGGGTGCATTTGATAAAGTCTACACGAATCCCCATAGGTGTGGTAATGAGACCTGAAGTTGTTTGAGGAATAAGGACATGAAGGACAATGAAAATGCAGGTAACACACTCAAAGATGGATAATCCTTGTCATGTTGTTTCCGGTCATAGGTGGTACACTACGTGGTTCCTCACGGTCAAGGATATATTCCCTCATGAAATTTGAAGCCCCGAATAATGGTAAAGAAGCCCCTAGTTGGTTACAAGTCTTTAATGAAAGGGTAAAGTGGTTGTAACAAGAAAGTCAAGAAGCCCCTAAGATTAAGGAAATAGGTTACCCATCAAAAGTATAAATACACTTCAAGGAGTCATTTGCAAGTACAGTCACTCACTTATTCTATTGAATAACTTCTAGTGAACTAGTGATCTATTTGGCAAGTTTGAGAAGACGAAATCTGAGGTAGCGACAAGTGAGAAGTGCAGGAGTTTCGGGATTACATAGGAGAGTTAGGTTTTCTGTAAAAACCCTAATTGGTTGATCGTTGTGGATCAGACAGCTAGTGTCCCGCGAGGCATCCCTATGGTTTTCACAGTTCCTGTCACACGAGGCTCAGACAAATTTGGGGATTATGTTGGTGCTAGGCTATTGAGGACTAAGGAAAGGTTACAGGTCAATATTGTAGATATTTAGCTCAACTACAAGATCAAAGGTAAGTATTAAGGGTTATGCTTATGTTGTTATGGCACATGCATAGTGGTGAGGATACATGGTTTGGTACACCTTGGTGACAACATGATACCTTTTTAGAAGTACACTCTTGGCTATCTTGATATCTGGTTTAGTATATGTCATGGTTATGGTTTATTATTAGAGACATATCTTTAAGATGTTGGTACATGGTTGAGATACATACTTGGTATATGGTAGCATATGTATGGGATACATATCTTGATGATATTGGTACTTGGTTGCATGTTTGGCATGTTGTTTGAGGTATATGGTTGATGATATGGTGCATGATTAGAGGCATATGTTTTTGATCTTGGTACATGATTGAGTACCTTGTTGAGGCACTTCATTATTATGGTACATGGTTGATGTATGAGATGATACATGGTTGATGTACTTGGTATAGTACATGGTTGATGTACTTGGTATAGTAAATGGTTGGTGTACTTGGTGTGGTACATGGTTGATGGTATGGTACATGGTTGATGTACATGGTATAGTACATGGTTGATGGTATGGTACAGGTTTGCTGCATGATATGGTGCATTGTTGATGCATGGTCTGGTATAGGTGTTATTTCATGCCAGATGCACGATTTGGTATAGGTGTTGGTGCATGGTTGATGCATGGTTTGGTATAGGTGTTGATGCATGATTGATGCTTGATTGATACATGTTGATGTACATGGTTTGGTGATGGTATCCATGTGAGAGGATCTAGTTTTGTTGATGTTTAGTATTAACAATGGTGATAGGTTAATGATGGTATGTCAATGGTAGTGACAGTGGCATTGACGAGTTGATGTGACAAATTGATTGTGAAAGGTTGGTTGGTGATAGTGACACGTTGGTGACAATGACAATGACAAAGATAGTGGCAGTGATTGTGGTAGTGATAGTTTGGTCTACACTTATATTTCAGGGTGGTAGGATGGGGCAAGGAAAGGGGGTTTTATCCTCCTTCTGGTTGGTGCTTGAGAACATAGGGAGTTGGAGATTCCTTCAGGTCGGAGCCAAAGAACATAGGAAGTTGGAGCTTCCTTTAGGTTGGAGCCTGAGAATCAGGGGGTTGTAGCCTCCTTCTGGTTGGAGCCAGATATTTTAGGGAGTTGACGCTTCCGTAGGGTTGGAGCCTGAGAATCAGGGGGTTGTATCCTCCTTCTGGTTGGAGCCAGAGAATTTAGGGAGTTGTAGCTTCCTTCAGGTTGGAGCCTATAAATAGGGGTTCATAGCCTCCTTCTAGTTGCAGCTAGAGAATTGGGAAGTTGGTGCTTCCAATGAATGTATTCTTTGATATATAAGAAAGCATTATGTGGTTTTCTCCCATTTGGGTTTCCATGTAAATTATAGTGTATTGTGTATTTGATGTTGTTTATTTGATGTTTCTTATGTTTATATGCTCATGATATATTGAATGCAATAATACATGATACATTGATGATTTACTGTTGATAATGTTGAAGTTTATATATTGTGGTTAAAAATGGTAAAAGTGCTCATACTGATTCGCCCCCCCCTCTCAATATTTAAACAATTGGTATCAGAGAAGATCCTTCAAGAAATCAATTTAACCATTGGAAGGTAGATCATGGATGTCATGGCTAATGAATACAAAGATAATGGAATACCATGATTTCATGGTTGGTTTGAAGTATGACATGTGGAACAACAAAATGAAATCATTTTTAGGAGCACAATGGTATCATGTTTGGTACTCAGTTGTTTCATGATACATCGGTCCAAACAAACCAAAGACTACAACCAAGAAATAATTGAAAAGAAACAACAAAATGGAAATGGATTTCATCTTGGAAGGATTATGTGATTCAATAAAAGATAGAGTGGGACAATGTTCATAAAAAAAAAAACTTTGGGATGAGCTACATAATCTCTATTCCAAGGAATATCCCATCACAGAGTCAGATCCTATTAAAGAAATTGCAGAACAAGAAGAAATATGCTTATCCTTTCAAACAAATTCATAATAAGAATATTGTGAATTAGGCATAGTAGATCTTGAAGCAGAATTACTCAGTGCTTTAGAAGAATTGATGAAATAAAGGAAGAAAAACAAGTCCCTTGAGAAACAATTAGTCAAGAAGAATTCTCAATTAACTTTCGAAGAATCCCAATAGATCGTCATGAATCTAAAATATCAACAGGAAGAAGCCATAAGGATTGAATAAACATTCAAAAGTGAAATGAAAGAGAAGCAGTTTTTGGAAGCCGAAATAGTAGCACAAAGAAAGGAAGCAAAGAAGAGAGAAAATATTTTGAAAGATCATATCAAGAAAATATATGAAGATTTAAACCAGCTTGAAGCATAATTTAGTTAACAATAAAAAAGGATTCAAGAAGAAATCATCTCCTTGAATATTCAGCTTGAAGAAGAAAAGAGAACGGAAGAAGACACGAAGATTCAGATGATAAATAAAGAAAAAGAGGTTGAGAAGCTTGAATAATAAGTTGCCACATTGAGATTTAAAATTGTCAAACTCAACAAGAACATTGAAGAGAGAGAAACATCCACATAATAAGTAAATAATGTTGAAAATAAGCACACCAGATTGCCATAAAGAAAGAATGAAGAGAAAGGTAAGAGTTATGCAGAAGTACTCAAAGGAAGGAATCATGGTCAACAAGAATCAAAGAAGAATTAATATAATAGAGATACATATTCAATAAGACCTTTCAAATTCAAGTAGAAAAGAAGCTTCAATCATGATGAAGGGATCAATAGAAGAGATGATCATGATCAACTAAGGAAGGTATTTAGAAGGACTATACCACAATGAAGATCATTCACTCCCAGGTATGCAAATTTGTTTTATGTTTATTGTTTTATTTGTACTAACTTTGGACATAAAGATGGAGATTGCAGGGCTTATGAAATAAATGTTTAAGCAATAAATGCTTATGTGGCTCCGCATAACATTGAATTTTACAAATTCCACAATTATGGTCACCTAGCTCAAAATTGTAGAAGCATGATAGATCCCACCATGAAATAAAATATCAATGTCATACACACGAAGGTTTGGAGAAGAAAAGAAATACAAGAAGAGAAAGTGAATAAATCACAGATCCTATAGATCATGGGATTTGCAGTCGTGCAAGAAAGAAAAGAAGTGAAATTCAATAAAATACATGCCCAAGAGATTGTATTCTTAGGAATTGTAGTGCAAGAGAATAATAAATCCACAGGAAAAAAGGAACAAGTCAGATTTTAGAGAGATGATGAGTCTATAACTGACGATGAAGATTACTTTGCATTAGGGCGGATTCCTCCATTGTTCTGAGTCATCAGGATTGGAGACTCCCAGTAAATATGAATTGTGAATAGGGGGATTCTATGCAGTATCCACTACACATCATAAAATCATCCATTAGACGGTTTGAAGTGTTTGCAGAGATGGATTAGAGCAATCAGGTAGCACAATTACAAAATGACAGATTGGTCGATTGAGAAGCAGTGTTGCCATCTAGATATCATAGGAATATCATTGAAACACTTTCCAATCAGGGATATATTCATTTTAGGATGTATTTTATATCAATGGAAATATTTGATTCATTTTGAGAAACAATAATATGTGATGATCAGTTACAACAAAGAAGCCTTCATGATAGTACAGTGACAAATGGGTCAACATTATGGATAGTTTCTGACATACAGACAAATATGGATTTACGAGATCAATGGAAGGTCTAGATATATATATGACATACCATATATATAATCAGAATCAGTGGAATCAATGGAAAAGTGGAATCAATTGGTCACAAGAAGACATGTAGTGAAAGGCATAACCGAACAGGGAAAGAGAAATATTCAGCAGGAGCTATATCATCAAAGGGACATTGTTGAACAATACGGTCATTGATATCTAAATAGTGAACATAATAGGCCATGAATATTTGAAGTCCATAATTTTTTGAACTATTTTTATATATGTCAGAGAGTTACAAGAGGAAGCACCAATGGACAATAATCAACACCAAAAAATAGGAAAGGAAACATACACAGAAAGTCCCATATTGTTCTACATATTGAAAATAAGTCAAGGGAAGAGAAATCATCAGAGAAAGAGTCCCAGAAAGGAAGATAAATAGCATGAAGACAACGTGATACATATTGACAGGGGAAGTTATTCTTTTACCCATGATGTGAAGGGGAGATAAAGAGAGAGATCAGAAGAGAAAGAGTTAAGCACGTGAATTTATATAAGTATTGTCCAGAGAAAGTATACTTTCAAGGGGAGTCACTCCTTGATATCAAGAGAGATGAGGAATCTGGAAAGAAACATGAGGAAAGAACAGACACATGAAGATAGGGGGAGCAACCCTAAGGAGAGATACCCTTTTCCATTAATGTCAAATGGGGAGAGAGAGAAACATTGATGAGGATAAATGGTCACAGGGGGATAATGAGTATTGGAGTGTGAATGTTTACATAAATGTCGGTGTTTCCATTAACGCCAAAGGGGGATATTGTTGGACAATTGGTTGTCATTGCTTTCAACTCTTAGAGTGTTTGAGATACCCGAGAGTTGTCATCGAAATTGATGGTGAGTTAGTTTCCATTGAATTCAATAAGAGTGGTTGATGTCAGAATATGTGATGGGTGCATTTGATGAAGTCTACATGAAGCTCCGAAGGTGTGGTAATGAGACCCGAAGTTTTTTTAGGAATAAGTACTTGAATGACAGTGCAAATGCATGTAACACACTCATAGATGGATAGTCCTCATCATGTTCCATCTATATATCATGCAAGGTATTCTTCATCCATGTAAATTGAGTGCAACATGTTGTCACTGCAATATATATACCATTTTCCATTGATGTCAAGGGAGGAGAGAGAGAAACATTGATGAGGAGAAATGGTCATAGTGGGAGAATGAGTATTGGCGTATGAGTGTTTCCATCAATGTCAAAGGGGGATATTGTTGGACAGCTGGTTGTCATTGATGTCAACCCTCAGAGCATTCAAGATACCCCAGAGTTTTGATCAATATTGATGGTAAGTTAGTTTTCATTGATGTCAATAAGAGTGGTTGATGTCATCAGATGTGATGGGTGCATTTGATGAAGTCTACACGAAGCCTTGGAGGTGTGTTCATGAGACCCAAAGCTTTCTTAGGAATAATGACATGAAGGACAATGCAAATAAAGGTAATACACTCATAGATGGATATTCATCATCATGTCATTTCTAGTGATATGTGGTATGCCACGTGGTTCCTCACAATTAGGGAGATATTCCCTAATGAAGTTGGAAGCCTCATAGAATGGTGAAGAAGCTCCTATTTGGTTACAAGTATTTAATGAAAGGGTAAAGTGGTTGTAACATAAAGTAAAAAATCCCCTAAGATTAAGGAAAGAGGTTACCCAAAAAAATTATAAATACACCTCAAGGAGTCATTCACAAGTATATTCACTCACTTATTCTATTGAATATATTCTAGTGAACTAGTTATCTATTTGACAAGTTTGTGACGACGAAATCTAAGGTAGAAACAAGTGAGAAGTGCATGAGTTTTGGGATTACAGAGGACAGTTAGGGTTTTCTGTAAAAACCCTAATTGGATAATCCCCGCGGGTTAGAAATCTAGTGTCATGCGAGGCATCCCCATGGCTTACAAAGTGTCTGTCACGTGAGGCCCTGCGTGACATCAGTTCTTATTCTCGTGAGGCTAAGAAAAATTTAGGGATTATGTTGGTGCTAGGATGTTGAGGACCGAGGAAAGGTTACAGGTCAATATTACCTAGTTTTAGCTCAGCTACAACATCAAAGGTAATTTTCAATGGTTATGCTTATGTTGTTATGGAACATGCATAGTGGTGACGATACATGGTTTGGTACACCTTGGTGATGACATGATACATTGTTAGAAGTACACTCTTGGCTATCTTGATACCTAGTTTAGTATACGTCATGGTTATGGTTTATTAGAGACATATATTTATGATGTTGGTACATGATTGAGATACACACTTGGTATATGGTAGGATATGTATGAGATACATATCTTGATGATATTGGTACTTGGTTGGATGATTGGCATGGTTAGAAGCATGTGTTGGTGATCTTGATACATGCTTGAGTACCTTGTTGAGGCACTTCATTATTATGGTACATGGATGGTGTATGAGATGATACATGGTTGATGTACTTGGTATAGTACATGGTTGATGGCATGGTACATGGTTGATGTATGAGATGATACATGGTTGATGTACTTGGTATAGTACATGGTTGACATGGTTGGTATAGCACATGGTTGATGTACTTGGTGTGGTACATGATTGATGGTATGGTACATGTTTGATGCATGATATGGTGCATTGTTGATGCATGGTATAGTACAGGTGTTGATGCATGGTTGATACATGTTGATATACATGGTTGATCTACATGGTTTGGTGATGCTATCCATGTGACAGGATCTATTTTTGTTGATGTTGAGTATCAACAGTGGTGACAGGTTGATGATGGTATGTTAGTGACAGTGAGAGTGGCAGTGACAAGTTGATGTGATAGGTTGATTGTGATAGGCTGGTTGGTGACAAGGATAGATTGGTGGAAGTTAAAACTTGGACACAATGATAGTGACAGAGACAGTGGTAGTGATTTTGGTAGTGACAATTTGTTCTACACTTATATTTCAGTGTGGCAGGATGGGGAAAGGAAAGGGGGTTATAGACTCCTTCCAGTTGGTGCCAGAGAACACAGGAATTTGGAGCTTCCTTCAATTTGGATATTGAGAATGAGGGGGTTGTACCTCCTTTTGGTTGGAGTGAGAGAATTCAGGGAGTTGGAGCTTCCTTAAGGTTGGAGCCTGCGAATCAGGGGGTTGTATCGTCCTTCTTGTTGGAGCCAGAGAATTCAGGGAATTGTAGCTTCCTTTAGGTTGGATCCTGTAAATAGGGGGTCATAGCCTCCTTCCAGTTGCATATAGAGAATTGGGAAGTTGGTACTTCCAATGAATGTATTCTTTGATATATAAGAAATCATTCTGTGGTTTTCTCCCATTTGGGTTTCCATGTAAATTATGGTCAATTCTGTATTTGATGTTGCTTATGTTTATATTCTCATGATATTTTGAATGAAATCATAGATGATACATTGATGATGTATTTAAGATAAAGTTGAAGTTTATATATTGTGGTTAAAAGTGGTAAAAGTGTTCATACCGACTCACCCCCCGCCCCCCTTTCTCAGTATTCCAATAGTAGGGTCTGTTGTGTATACCAAGTGGTGTTGTGCATGACAAGTGGAATACACAACAGACCTAGGGGTATGTTGTGTTTCCAATTGGAATACATATGAGGATCGTCTCTATTTAATTTTCCACTTATCCTCCTCTTGTTCTTTTCTCTGACAAGACTTAATACTATGTGTACTGATTGCAAATAGGTTGGATGTCACTACACTGAGGTTTTATTTTTTGGTTTATATATGTTCTACATAGGAAGAGAGTGAAATAGATCATATGGGTTGGATTGAGAAAATTATAGGATTAATTGCTTCACTTCCGTGTTCTCAAATTCCAGAGCAGGTGAGGATAATGTTCGTTATATGAAAATGATGCATTACTTCCAAACAATGTAATTTTTAAATTCATAATTACATTGTTTTCTCAGTGCTTGAAAATATTTTTTATACATTTATGACATGTATTTTCCATTCTTGGTCAGAGGTTTCCTTGCAGTCCAATGAGAAGTAGACATCAACACACATCCAGTGAGAGAAGCTCATTGGGAAACGCTTCTAATTTTTATCACACAATACCTGAAGAAGATGAAAGACAAGTTCCTTAAACTCTTTCTATTGATAAAAATGAAAATTTCCCTTCATCAAAAATTTGTTTGTTATGTATTATTTTGGAATCAACCTCATTTTAGATGCATCTTATAGGCAATTGGATAAGATGCACACGATAATCATTAATGCATTTTTAGCCCAAAATTTTTAGTGCACATTACAATCCATAATATTATGCTCCATCATTTGGATCTACATTAATATTGGTAAGAGTGATCCCAATATTAGTCACACGGGGCTCCAACCATCTTGAAGGATTGTCTCTTTCAAGTGAAGAATATATTTAGATTATTGCAAACAATATATTTCTACACATTCTATTTCCTACAAAGTGTTATATCTTTCCTAGTGCTCCTCTCTATTTATCATTTAGATTCAACCTAAAGATGAAATCAACATGTCGAGGGAATTATTCGATTACATCTCCTTTATAGTAATGAACAAGTAATGATGCTAGTTGTTGGAGATCGTGTAGAATGGATATTTTAAACCTCTTCATTGATACTTTATAGTGCATAACCCAACAATCTAGAGAAGATTCTCTCCATTGTTTCTGGAACATGCCCCTAATACATTAATTTTTTATGCCTCTTAGTTGTAATAAAAATATTTTTCAACCAGTTGAAGAAGGCTTAAAAAGAGTTCAAATATAAAATATTAGGCCTCACCAATGTCAAAAGATTCAATTTATTTGTTTTTTGAAAGAGGGTGCCTCACAATAACTCTGGTATCCTTCTATGTATTTTCAAAACAGAATGGAGTATGTTAGTGTCCTTATTTTGGGGGAAATTCCCTTCACCTAAAACCAATAGTCCCAATCCCTCAAGTAGAATTTGTAGGCAATGTTTTATCATTTGATATTTTATTTTTCAAAAATTGTACTTGAGAGTCATGAATAACTTACAATCAGAAAATTATTCTTTGATTTCCATTCTCTCAACGTATCAAGTTGGTTTCTTCTCAATTCTCATGCCTTATTGGTTACATTCTATAGTTTATAACCATGGATCTCCTCCAGTCCCCATTTTTCGTATTCTTTCATCCAAGAACCCAAAATTATTTTGATGGCTTTTGGGTGCTACAATCAATGGTCCTTCCTTTGGGTGTTTAGTAAAAAATATTCAAATAAATATAACAATAAGGAAAGACTTCATGTTCATGGTGCATTTTCCAAAATGAAACCACTAGGTTATTCAACTATAAGGTTGTTTTGCAAGAATTCAAAGTCATCATTCTGGTATGATTTCATTTTTTTTTCATACGAAGATGAAATATTTTTTCTGTACAAGGGTTCTCTACTATGATATTTTGTAGTTATATAAGCCCCCTTCCTAAAAACATGCATGACCATGTATTATACTAAAGAGAGGTGAAATTAGTATAACACCAAGACATTGAACCCAAAGCTATCTTATTGTAGTAGCATATCCCCATGTTGGGATGTTAGTGCACTTGTTTCCTTATTTTTGTATTACCTTTGTAATTTTTTATTTATGAGCGTATATGAGTTCCTCATGTTTTCATACTAAGGATAGAAATAAAAAGGGGTATTAAAAATTCCATGAAAAAATGGATACCTAGGATATCTAGTAAAAATAGGGGGTTTTAAAATTGTACATATGTATTAGGAGGGGGATCAACATAAGGATTTTAGGTTTTTTTTTTCAATATCTAGAGAAATCATAGTTATTCTTTAATACACCACAAACGAAAGTGTTATGTCACAATTTCATTGAATGAATCCCCCGTGATTATATACAGTAGGACATGGGAATTTTTCATGAGTCAATTGGATGAGACATGTGGCATTGTCTCCATGTCAGAGGTATTTCATTTGGACCATATGATCAGTATGCATAGTGCACATGAGGAGATATATACCCTATTGGATTGGTTCAAGGATATTTCATCATGCATTGGGAGTGATGGACTTCCAATTTGGTGGTGGGATCTTGAATTCATCAGAGTGATAGACTGATTCAAATTGCAAGAGTGATTGCTAGGGTCATGTCACTGATTGGTCTACGTCATTGTGAGGAAATTGTGAGAGGAGTTGTTGAGCCTTGCTCTATATGGTGAGGTAGATTTTCCCTCACGATACCTAGGATCGAGTCTATCCATGGATTGGTATGCTTTGACGTCGTCAGGATTCCTTGGTGAGACGTTATCTAGGATCGTGATTTTAGTATTTTTAGGGAATTCATCTTGGGGGTCCAAGAGAGGAGAGAACATTCTGAGCATGGTGGTCAGACATTTAAGATTGGAGGGGTGCATCATCAGTATGATGGTTCTTCTTAGAGATTATCTTGGGACCCTAGGACTATAGCTCTTGAAAATTTGGCAGCTGATACATATGATATGGTAAGTTTTCTATTTTCGGAGTTTATCCTTGGGATGATTAGGTAATTTGGCTACTTGGAGGAGTGGTGCTCTGAGGAGTTGACTGATTTTGTGTAGCTTTTGATTTTCTGGCTTATCATAAGTAGTCAGGTGGATTCTTGTGCCAACACCTCTTAGATCAGAGCTATGAGTAGAGGGTTCTTCATATCTGTTGGTTTACTTTCTTCTTTTACCCACTGTCTGAGTTTATTGACCCAGGGTTCATGTCTGTCAGGTTTCCAAAAAAGCCTCTAAAACTATCAACCCTCCCAGTAAACCAGAAGGCAACACAACACACATAATGCATTGCACAGTCTCACCCGAGATAGATATAATGGGTGGATGTAAGACTCAAGTGTTTATAGCCTAGGATTGAGTGTGAGATATGAGAGCTAAATATTGAACCATTATCATAACTGTAATTGTAAGATACTATCCTTTGTGAATACGTAGGAAATATAACAACTCATTCATTAAGCATAACAATAGCTATTGAAAAGATGATAAAGATAAGCATACATTCATCACACAAAACAAATGTTACCATGGTTCACCCCCTCCCAGGCTATGTCCACAAAGATTTGTCTCTTGGCTCTTTTATTATGGTATTTCCGCATCTACAACCCCACGCGCTTTACAATCCTCCACAGTCGGGTAAGATCTATATGAGGTGGACTAGATCGCACGAGGCTCCTTAGCCTACGATCTAACCCTCAATATATTCCCTCCTTTGTCTCCTCTATCTCAACAACTTACAAATTATATCATACAACAAAATATTACATATAGGTTCACTATAATATCGACTTATCTATGTAACCTCTGAACAATAATAACAAAAACCCAGAACATTCCAACCCTCTATGATACCTAAGTATCTATATTTATATGTTTCTGGCTCTTTAGAAATTACAATGCATTACCCAAAACCCTAACCCTACCATCGTTAGGTCTTCCTCCCATGCATGCATGTTATTCTTCCTTCCAGTTGTTTCTTTCCTTGCATGCACGTGTGTTGTGTTTCCTTCCAACTGTCTCTTTCCTTGTGCATGCTTTCTTTCCCAAAAATGCCTTGCTTTTCCACCTCAGCCTTTGGCATGCCTCCAACATGCCCCTAACACTGACATGTAGCTCGTCCCGAGCCACCTAACATTTTTTTTCTCCCTCGATCTCCTTGGTGATCTCTTATAACTTTTCCTTCAGCTCTGTTGCCTGTGTCTGTGCCTGCACAGTCTTCTCCTTGAGTGTGTCCAATTTTTGGACTGTAATTTCATCACTGATCAAGTCCATGCACTCTGCTTGGGTTTGTGATATTTGTATCTTGGCTTCTTCTTCCTGTGCTAGGACTTCTGCTATCCACTCTTGCAACGGTTCCATTTGAGTTTGCTGCTTATGTTTCTATGTTTGCACCATGCTGAGCTCTACCTACAATTTCTTCATGTCCTATGCCCCTTTGACGCATTCTGTAACTGGCATTATCTTCTGCCTCTACTTGAGTTCTTGGATCACTGTGTTGATCCTTTCTTCTTCCATGTCCCACTTTTGGACATGTTGATCCTCCTCTAATTTAGCCCACAGCTGTGTTTCTTTATCGAACAAGTCAGTTTCTATGTTGACCTGTTGCTCGATCTCCTATAGCTGCGTTGTTGCTTCCTACTTCATTTTCTCCTTTACTGCTGGTGGTGTGCTTCGTGTAAGTTGCTCCTGGAGATTCTTGATCTCCTTCTAATATTGATTGATTGCCTGTGAAATTTGATCAATATTTTCTGTTGCTATGATTTCCTCTCTCTGTGCGGCCTGTGGAATCTTCTCGTAAGTTTTTTCCACTTTCTACTCCAATCCTTTTATGCACTCCCTTTCCTCCTGGGTCTCAGATTTAGCCTGCTTGTAGACAATTTCTAGCACGTCTCGTTTCTCTATTGCCTTCTGCAATTCGACCAAATATTTGTGTGTGCGAGACTGTACCTCGTGGTTTTTTCTAATCTGCAACTTGTGGAATGCCTTGGTAGGCATCCGCGTCAACAACAGTTGGATTTGGTTTAATTAGTTCAAGGGTGTCTTCCCCACAATCTCATCCATTCGCAGCATATTGGGTGTGATATGGAATGTTGCGTTCGGGTGTGGTAGTGAGTGGACTGGATATCACTCTTCTTCTTCCACTCTTTCCTCTGTCTGAGGTGTTGATGGTTCTGGTCCCCTGTTGCTGCTTGTTGTATGTACTTCCCCGATTTTCTTGAGGAGCTTCCACATGTCTACTAGCTCCTGTTGAATATTGTATTTGTGGTGTGCAGCATGGTCAAAATCCTCAGCTAAAAAGTCCTAGACCATTCGGGCTATCATTTCCCCATCATCATCCATGATCGTATACTCTGGAGGTGTTATTTGTGCCTTAGTTTTCTTGCACGTGCCCCCTATCTGCATGGCTATCCTCTTGTTCCCACCGGTTTCTTGTGAGTTGGGATTTCCTGTGATCTCTTGTGCGGGCTCGACCTGTTTCTTTTGCTCCTTAGCCGACTGTGTCTTATCCTTCTTCCCGTTCTAGATCTGTGTCTTTGTTGGCCCTTCATTTGTTTGTGTTGTTTTTCCCTTGACCATTATTCGTCTCTTAGGCACTTGGATTTCCTTTGGCTGGGTTTCTCCCTGCCCTACCTCTTCTTCTGTTGTTGTTTCCGACAATTCCTGGGTGATGGTTGGAATCCTCCATTCATCCTCCCATTATTTGATTACCAATTCGATGTCGCCCTATGTGATGTAGTAGCGCATCTGTACCACTGTTAATCAGAATCCTTCCTTGCCTGTATCCACATTGTATGTCATGTGGCCTGAAAGTTGGCGATGTCTTTATACCGCGTGACAGCCTTAGTTGTGATCCTCCACATCTTGGAAATGGCTTCTTATAGGTCGCATAGGTATCCTTCAAATATGGACCCGTTCATCCTTTTATGACTATCATTTGAAGTAGCCTTTAACAATAAGTATCTCTTTCCCTGGTTTGGTTTGGGTCTGGTACAAAACGTCACATAGCTTGGTTCCCTCCAACCCATAAAGGCTATTAGTGTGATCAACCATGAGTAGAGAAACTCGGTGCCTAGATCCTGTGCATATTTGCAATCATCTAGGAACAAGTTCAAGAGGTATGGTGCTCAGCTCACTGTGGTGCCCTCTGTGCACTGAGCTGCAATTGCGACAACTCTAGCTAGAAATTCCTCCTTGCGACATTTTCTTAGCAACTTGCAAGCTAAAAATTTTGCACCCAATTGTGTCGCGGCATCATTAATCCTCTTGAGGATGATCCCTCTTATCCCCCTGTCGGTGCCATACTTCTTCTTCATCTCTTCTTCTAGCGCGCTTTATCCTTGGATTTTTCATCCAGAAAATGTGCAGGATCCATGCCCTAGGATGGAAATCCTGTTATGTTGGCCATTAGCTCTACGTCTATGGAGACTCGCTTGTCCAACTAGATATCCCCTCCATGTGTGACTACTAACAATTGTTTGAGACATGCAGTTGCGTGCTGACCTCTGCCAAAATGTGGTAGGCCCAATAGACCTAAAATTCATGTCTTCTCCAACCCTATTGCCCATTGGAGTGGCTGACTAATTGGTTCCCCAAACAGATTTGTTACCACCGTCTCCATGTATACCCTCTTTGCAAGTTTTGGAAACTTGTCTTCATTTTCTATATCAGGATCCAAGTATTTGAGATTCCCTATATGACCCAGCAAGTCTGGTCCTACCTATATCCCATATGGTATATGTGATAGAACGATCTCTACTACAGGTTTCTTGCAAGGTAACCTGGGTATATGTATCTTGTCTTTCTTCCGCGATGGTGGTTGGCTTGAAGTTCTAGCTGCTTCTGGTTGTTCCTCAGTATACCATTCTAGCCAACCTGAGACATATTCGACCGTCCCTTCTGTTGGGTGGTATAATATGGTTGTTTGAGACTCGTCTGGCTCAACTACTATTTTTATATTTGGTGTCGTTCCATTGACTTGTGGAGTTGCTTCGGTGTGTTCTGGTTGCACTTCCTTCAGGGTTTCTGTGTCCTAATTCAAATGCTCCTGTACCTCTACCGATATATATATACTTGTGCCCTTCAGTGTTAGCTCTAGAATTTATTCCAACATAGGTGTTGAATTCACTGGTATCGTTTCTGGAGATGGGATTTCGTCGATATTGACAAGTTTCGATGGTTGTTGTTCACCTTCTTCCATCTATCTTCATGACCTAGTTTTAACTCTAGTTGGTCTCAAACTCTAACTTTCTTTTGTTTGCTTGGGTGGTGAAATGGTGTGGAATATTGAAAGCTTGTTGGGTTTGAATGGTCTCTGTGACCTCTGTGAATTTTCTCTGTGATTTTTGACCTCTCTATCTCTTTGTCTGCTCTTTTTTCATGAATAGACTAATTGCTCCTGCGTCTGTGTGTTGTATGGGTTTCCCATAAAGCTTGTCGATGACGCTTCCTTCATTATGGGTTTAATTCGCCTTCATTATGGTTTCAATGCACCTCTGACGGTTTTGTACTTGCCATTACTTATGCTTTATTGACTCCAGTTGGCGTGATTAATGTGGTGTCCCATCAGTCCTTTTCGACCTTCAATTCCTCCTAACGTTGTCTTATCGTACTACTTTTGCTAACTTTCCTTTTTCCGCTTTTTTCCCTTTTGATGTAGTCATTGTCCTTCTGCTCACCGAGTATACATGCCTTTTCTTTATTTCGGCATGATGCACCTTTATTGGTACTGTTTCCAATCTTGTTTGTTTTTTTGTTTTTTCTTCTTCCTATTATTTTTTTTTACTGCACGGTGGGTGGTTGACTTTCCTTGTAGAGTTTCATTTGGCTCCCATTGATCATCCCTTTGATTTATGTTCCTGATAAGTCTTTTAACTGTACAAATCCTCCATCTATGATATATTTTACCTCGTACGGTCCTAGCCAATGCATTCTCCTAGGCTGTAAAGACCCGAGTCTTACATCCACCCATTAAAGCTATCTCGGGTGACACTGCGCAATACATTCTATGTGTTTTGTTGCCTTCTGGTTTAATAGGAAGGCTGATAGTTTTAGAGGCTTTGTTCAAAACCCGAAAGACATGAACCATGGGTCAATAAACTCACACAGTGAGTAGAAGAAGGAAGTAAACCAACAAATGGCAGTCGGGTAAGATCTATATGAGGCAGACTAGATTGGACCAGTCTCCTCAACTTGTGATCTAACCCTCAATATCTTCCCTCCCTTGTCTCCTCTAGCTAAATATCTTAAAAATTAGATCATACAACAAAATATTACATATAGGTTCACTACAATATCAAATTATCTCTGTAACCTCTGAACAATAATAAGAAAAACGTCAAACAATACAACCCTCTATGATACCTAAGTATCTATATTTATATGTTTCTGGCTCTTCAACCATTACAATGCATTACCCAAAACCCTAACCCTACCGTCGTTAGGTATTCCTCCCATGCGTGCATGATGTTCTTCCTTCTAGTTGTTGCTTTCCTTGCATGCACACGTGGTTTGTTTCCTTCCAGCTGTCGCTTTCCTTGTGCATGCTTTATTTCCCAAAAACACCTTGCTTTTATACCTCGGCCTTTGGCCTACCTCCAACAATATCATACATGTTAGTTTGGGACCCTGGTGACTTTACCAGTTATAGTTCAGTCCGAGAGAGGTTCACATGGAGGGACTTTGTGAATAATGTGTTTGAGAGATTTTATAGACGATGCATGGATGATTGTAGTAGGCTGGGGGTGTTGGAGTATTAGGGATTTCCCCTTTGATAACTAGATATTAGCTCTCATTAATGCCCTATCAGTTTATGTCCACATAGACTTCTCGAGGAGATCTTATTTTAGATTTGGTTTGGTTGACTTTACTGAGATACATTGTAAGGATATGATCCTTGATAGTGGGGATGATTCTTTGAGGCATTACATATTGTGGATGAAATATTGGGGGATTCCATCTAGGAAAGATAATGATATATTTATGATTATAGTAGCACAACGAAAACATGATGGGACCTTTCTAGTGATAGCATGGGACTGTAGGGTTTTATGGTTTGACAGTTTGGAAACTATTACAGATGGGAAAGCCAACTGTTACTTTCAGGAGGCCCCTTGTGTTGGTAAATTGCATGGACGTATTGTGGGTGGTAGGTGCTCCACATATTTCATATTGGTTTGGGACCTAAGGATCATTATTAGTTTTAGTTTGGTTATGTTTCTTGTGCCTATGGTTGTGAGGGAATTGATTGAGGACACACAATATTTGGGAAGGGAGGAATGTCATGTCCCCATTTTTGGGTTCCCCTATTCTACGGTTGGAAATGACTTCTGAGGCTCGTCAGAGAAGAAAAAGGGATTCATGGGGTTTATTTGATGTCACCTAGATAGGATATGTTATGTTTCTAAAGTGAGATTTAATTAAAATATAATAAAGTAACTTCTAGATTAATAGTTCCTAAACATTAGTAAAGTGACTTTAATATTTAAGTGAAAAATAAAAAAGGGATAATAAGGGTCATGTTTGATTTAGTCAAAAGGAAAAGTTCTAGAAGGGAATGGAGGAAGAATGAAAAGAGGGGTAGCGCTTAACTTTGGTATTATGTCTTGTATTGATCTCTTTGGAGTGCTCTTGGAGCCAAGGTTTTCATTAGGGTTTTGGAAAAATAAATGTTACAAGTTTTTTGACAAAAATCCAAGGCCAAAAGTTAGCGGGATACTAATATCCTAGCCTAGCAAGCATTCATGATGTTACAATGTGTGTTTTTATTTGTTGTTGCACATGTTTAAATTGATTGCTTTACATTTTTTAATTATGATCGGTTGCATGAGATTGTATGTAATATTGTGTATTTTTCCATGCTTAGAATTGGTATCAAAGTTGTGTTTGGTTGTTTTTAGTAGTGTCTTGACCCAACTTGGGGGCTAAGTGCATTACATTTTGGTGTCATTCTAGGTAAGGAATGACGAAATGGAATAAGTAAATTCTAGTGGACTTGCTACAACTCAAAGACTTCTTGTATGACCTTGTTTTGGAGCCCTAGAGGGAAGTGGTATAGGTTGAGGGATTGCAGTGAAGAGAAGGGAGTACACTTCCTTAGGTTGTGTGGGTTGAAGGGAATAAGATATTGTTGGTTGGAATTTTTGTGGGAATCAAAAAATTATGAAATATGTTGTACCTATAGCCCCAAAGGAAAGTGGTATAAAGTGCTAAGAAAAAGATATTGTTGGTTGGAAATGCTGCCAGAATGAAAAAATGTGATATCATTATGTCTGTTTTGGGTCGGAGTGCCTATGCATGTATGTTTGGGTTGGAGAGAGTATGTGTTGATTAGATTTTAGAGAGCAAGAAATTGTAATGTGAATGTACACGTGTTTTTTTTTTTGCATTAACGACAGTGAAAAAATAAGGGGGAGGGGATGTAACAACCTCAATTTTATTCCCCATAAATTAAAATGTAATTGTATAAATTTTATTTAGGATGGTGATCGAATATGTTTGGGGTGAAGAACATATATTGATTAATATGGACAAGGGCCAAACAATGTATTAAGTACACTAAAATAATTTAAGAAGATAGTAATCATTTGTTGTGATATGAGAGGAACATTAATGATGGGGGGGGTATGATTCCACAAGAGAGGAGGATAAAGGGGGGAATATAAGGGGAAACCCATGTCATTTTACTAATTTAATGTATCATTACCATCTAATTCTTCTTTGACTTATTCATCCCCAATCATTGAATACTTGCAAGAGGTTTGGTGTGTGAGATCACCTCAAAGATTTATTCAGAGCATGGGTTGAGTACAAGAAAGCATGAGGAAAGAGTGGAAGTAAAGAAATCCTTTTGGGAAAGACTTAGAGTCAAGCAAGCAAGGGAGAAGAAGGAAATTCTAATGGAAAAATAAAGATAGTTTTTACATGTGGTTTTCGGGGTAGCAATAGGAGAGATGGGTGCTTGGAAAGAGCTCCAACCATGATGAAGCCATGAAGGATTTTTACATGCTGATTTTGGAGAGGATGAGAGAATCTGGGTGTTGGAAAGAGCACCGACATTACTACTATCTATGAGAACAACCATTGTTGGGTTGTGTTTATAACTATAAATTGGGATATGTGCCTATAGTTCACATTTCCTATGGAGGAAATGGTTCAAGAGAATTGAGAAGGACATTCTGAGTGCTCTTGAAACAATTGAGAGTTCCTAGGGTCCCCAACTATGAGATTCATAGAAAATCAAGTGCATTGGAGCTCTGTATAGAAGTGGGAAGGCCTATGAGAATATGTGTGGCAAAAGGGAATCCAATTCCAAGGTTGTACATGTTGAGGGGAAGAGAGCTGGTGGATTGAAACTGTTGTTGGAGTAGAACTTGGTTTTTGGGTTGCTGAATGTGAAGAGTGGATATTCAAGAGGGCCAAAATCCTTGTGGACTCATAGCCATAGCTTGAGGGTGGCATGTTGTTGAGAGAAATTGATGCAAGGATTTCTGAAGGTCATAAATTTTGACTCAGTTATCCATTTGGGTTTAAATTTTATAGGGATTTGCGTGTTGAAGATTTCACTGTCGTACCAATCTAATTCTTCAGATCAGACTTCGTTTTGACACTTTTCCAAGGAAAAATGCCTTTATAAAAGGCCTCAAATTAGGGTTTTAGTTTTTTTTACGGGAATTTTTAAATTAGTAATTATCATTTATATCTTAGTTTATGCACCTAATCAGAAAAGAGAGTTGAAAAATAGTGTCTCTCTAGTTATATTTGAGTTATTGGTCAGTTTTAGAGTCATGTGAGAATTTCCTAAAATTAGTTGTTTATCTAAAATTAGTTTTTTTCAAAAATCTTAGATAGTATTTATAAGGGGTTGAACTTCCATTGTAATAGTTAGGATGGAAAAAGAATAAAAGAAAGTAGTTTTCCATTCTCATGTATTTGTATGGTCTTTTTTTTATCTCATGAATGAATTAGATTTTATTGGCTACATCATCTGGTGTTAGAGCAAGAGCATGGCTAGGACAAGAAGAGGAAGAGAATGTCTTGCTCATATGCATAGAGATATGCAAAACCTCCAAAGGAAAGTAGAAGATCTTAAAAACATGTTGGCTAGTCAGAGAATAATACAAAGAGAAGTGTCTGATGAGGAGACAAACCAAGGATATGTAGATCATTGTTGAGCCTCTAAATTAACATCCCCACTACCCTATTATACTCCTCATTTATACCTTTTTGGCCTACCTAATATTGGATAAATGATACAGAACACTACCATTATCCATTGCCAAGGTCATAAGGTAATGTATAATTGAATTCATGCATTTTTTGGTTTATTGAGCTAGGAGACTAAATATTTCATGTACTAATGTTTTAAATTGCCACGTGTAACCTTTGACTTCTAGATGAGTCTGGCATTTCTGTATCAGCTCAGCCATCTGGTACTTATGCGCCAGATTTCCACTGCCTGAATCCGGTACCAAGCACACCTTCCATTCAGATCTAGTACAGAACGATTCACTGTTGCGATCCAGTACCAACAGCCACATATTGTTCTAGTCTAGTACCAACCACTTGCGTGGTGTTTGGATCCAGTACCATCTACCAAATCTCACCCGTCACTATCTGGTACCAATATAGGAAGCAAAATATACCAAGTTTATATCCAGATTGTGCCAAAGATAATTGTTGGATGTTTGTTGAATCATCAGAGCTCTAGCAAGGCTATGTTAAGTTAGTTTGTTCATTGCTTCATCCTCATACACTTCGTGTTATGAGGATGAAGCTTAAAATATGTAACCAAATATATAAATTTGACAATTGGTTGATCTTCTAAAGATTTCACCTCCTTGTGTTTCATGACTAAGACTATTTAAATAGTCATGGCAAGGATGGTGGAAGTAGTAGAGAGATAGCATAACACAGCACGTGAATCAACGTTACATATTGTAGAACATATTCTCAGTTGGAGTTTAATAGAAGGATGTCATTTATTTCCATTTCTTGATCGTTTATGAATGAATGTCAGTTGAGTTGTTAGCATAGTCTAATTCTATGTTTTGAGGTTTGAGTAAGAGTGATGTGTAGATTGAAATCAAACTTACTGTAGACTCCAGTCACTGACCTTTTGAAGTGGCAAGGGCCCACCGCCCAACAAAGGTCAACATCTTTGTAGATTAGTTTTAGCATTTGATTTTAGTAGCATAATTGTGAGATTAGCTGGATCTTGATTCTTTCAGATGATAACATTATAGTTCAGTCTAGGATTTCGATTATATGATTGATTAGAGATCTTTACTTACTCTGTTTTTCATATGTTCTGTTTTTGTTCTTATGAATTTGATTTTGCCTAATGGACATGTATGTTGACAGAAGTAGCCAAATGTATTTGGAAAGAACTAGTGAAGTTCACAATAGAATATTGTGAACCACAACATACCCAGTATATTGATTATTGAATTGCCCATGCTATGTCTTGATGATTGATGTGTGATTCCATTTTCAGAGTGTGATTGCATGATTAGCTTCCTAGGTCAGATAGCAAAGTTGATCTGTCAAAAGAAATCCATATCATACTTGCATGCACCCTAATGGAGTAGATAGCTTCTCTGTGAAAGACAACCAAAGTGTGTTTTTGTCTGCTAGTTTGCTTTGTTTCCAGCATGCATAATCTAGAATAGTTCTATACTCATGACATTAGAATTACCTTTCTTACTGGTGTCTTGTAACTCTGTTGATTATGAATCCTGGATTGATAATTAATGAGTGCATTATACTAAACATATAAGTAGCACAACATTTTTGTGTCGTTGCCAGGGAGTTGCTAATAGTAGGAAGTGATTTTTAGCTTAGATTGTTTGCATAGTTTTTGAATGATTTTAAAGGTTTCTTGAGGGAGGAGGATAAAATGTGTAAGACGTGAGTGAAGAGCCATGTGGCCACTAGAGTGGGGTTCTCCGAATCCATATTTCCTTCTTACCTTCTAGATAGAATTAGGATTTCAATTCAGTTAAGAATCAAATTTCCATTTTATGCATAGATACAGAGATAATAAGGGACACCCCCCCCCCCCACTAATCTAACTGACACTGGTGTAGTAAAAATTCCACTAGGAGGAAGTTCAAGGGGAGCCAGTGAGTCTCCAGAAGAAGAACCTAATACGGAAGAATCAACATTGGGGCAAGAAGAACGTGAATATGTTGAAGGAACTGAACATTTAGGAGACACACAAAATCCAGTTTTTGAACCATCTATCAGTGGAGGAGGAAAACCTAATGAAATGGAAGAAGAAGAAGGAAATGCATCCACTGAGACTGATACCTTTGGGTTTCCAATATTGGATATTTCCAGAAACATCAGCATGAAAAACATCGCACTATCATCATTACCCACTTTCAGAGGTATGTCAACTGAAGATCCAGACTTATTTTTATTCGAGTTTGACATATGATGTAGAATCTATAACTACTCAGACGATGCCCAAAAACTTAATCTCTTTCCTGCCACAATTAAGGATTCAACCCTAAGATGGTTCATGAGCTTAGGAGAAAATACAATTCTCTCTTGGGATCAGATGAAAGACACATTTTTACAGAAATACCAAGACTATTGTAAGGATAGTGCTAAAAATGGCATTTTTAAAATGCCACAAACAAAAGATGAAAGCCCTGAAGACTACTTAGAAAGGTTCTTATACAACTATCAGAAATTAAAAATATCCACCACAGACCCAGCTATAGTAAGAACTGCATTTTTGAAAGGTATTAGAGATGACTACATAGAAGTGTTAAACTTGTTAAGTTCAGAAGATGTGCACCAAAATCCTTTTTTAGAGATTGCAAATTACTGTAGAAGATACTCAAGAGGAAAAGATAAAACAGGCAAAGGACCAAGAGATTCTTTTAGCAGAAATACAAGACAAAGCTCAAGGACTATCACCAGAATTGAGTTAGGAAACTTATTAGAGAACTTTAAAATAGACATCTTGAGCACAATCAGTAACCAGTTAGATACCCTAAAACTAAAAAAGAAACAAGAAGAAGAGATTGTTTTAAAAATCTTTTGTTCTATATGTCAAAAGAATCATGGTGAGAAAGAATGCCCATTAAATGTCATAGAAATTTGTGGCCTGTGTACACTAGAGCACCCCACATCTGAGTGTCCAACTTTTCTTGAGATACAAGCCATGTATAGGGGAGGAGGAGTCTCACAAGAACAATCATACCCTTCAAGAATACCTTGGAGAGCACAAAACCCCAATGCATTTTATGACCCTTATGCACAGTATCAACAACAACAATGGGGTCCTCCTCCAATGCCCTATCCATAATGGACATCTCAGCAAGCTCAAACTCAACCTTGGAAATAAGGTTGGAGGGGGCCTATGTATGGGAATCCCTCTTACCCTACATATCCACAGTATCCTGCAAACACTTCCCAATTACTACCTGGATTTAACCCACCGCAGATGCAAGTTTTACTTCCACCTCCTATAAAACAACAATTTACAGTCCCCTTGAACCCTAATCAGCAACAACAAGTATCTATAAATGCCAATAAACAACCATAAAACCAAGCTGCCCAGAACCCTCCGAGACCAACAACAATCCCTACCCAGCCAATCCATAACCCCAATAATCGACCCACCCACCCTATGCAGAATGAAGAAGTTCAAACCTTTCCCACCTATGAAATTCAACTAAGATCAGGGAAAGTTGTAAATCAATCAAATCTTGGGGTAATAATTCAAGAAGAAAATGATAATCATTCTGGAGAAGGAAACACTCAAACCACCCCTGTCGAAGAAGAGACTTCCCCTCCTATTCCAACCACTTATCAGTCCGTAGGAGTACCTCAACAAGTTGATCTTCAACCCTACCCTGAAAGATTATTAGAGAAGAAACCTGACCCACCCTTGCACACAGACATAGAGGATGAGTTACGAAATGTATGTATAAAAATACCGCTACTGCAAGACATTAAGGATATCTCCATATATGCCAAAATCATAAGGGATCTTTGCCTTAAGAAACCAGGAAGGAATAAGAAGGAACCTCCCCTTGTTCAGGTGGTGGGGCAATTATCTGAATTTATTTCTGAAATGCCATACAAATATAATGACCTTGGGAACCAATAGTCACTGTTGAAATTAATGGTATTTCCTTACCAAACACACTCATTGATTTGGGTGAAACAATTAATGTAATTGCTTTTGACACTATGCAAAAACTCCAAATCAACCAGTTGATACCAACCCAAACCATGATAGAGTTGGCAGATAAGTCAGTCATTAGCCCTGCGGGAAGTCTAGATGATGTCACAGTCACTCTAGCTTCTTGAGAGTATCTAGTAGAATTTCTAGTCATATATTCTAAATCATCCTCCAAACTAGGACACCCTATGTTTCTTGGTCGTCGTTGGTTGGCCACAGCAGATGTCTTTATCAGTTGTCAGTCTCGTGAGATCACTATATCCAATGGCACACATAGCCAAAATCTTGTCCTCTTCCCTCCTGCCCAACCGGCACGGGAGATACCTGTTTGGTTAGAAAACCCTTATGGAGAGGAATATTGCATTAGACCCCTGTTAACACTTGAACAAGTAAAAGGAATGAAAGAACAATCAGATGAACAAGTCTTAAGTTTATTTTTGGCTGATACAAATTGCATTGAATATCCGAGGTCTTTTGCAGAGTTGTCACACATTTTCAGTTCCGAATTTCAACAAACTTGGCACCTTGATATCACTCAATTATATACTTTATCACCAGCTTCCTCATAGAAGGAAGAAAGTACCGAACTTGTTGAGATTAGCCCAGGAAAACCTTTGTATATCAACTCTATTTTGGAACTAGAACAAAATTCACAAGTAATTGAAATGTTGCAAAGACAATTTGATGCCTTTGCATGGGATTATGTAGACATGAAAGGCATTCACCCCAACACATTCACACATCATATCTACACTAATGACCAAATCAGACCATTTAGACAGCCTCAGCGAAGGAGGAATCCAGCCCTCAAAGATATTGTAAAAGAGGAATTGCAAAAACTCCTTCAAGCCAATCTCATATACCCCATTTCAGATAGTCAATGGGTGTCTCCACTTGTCATAGTACCCAAGAAAAATGGTAAGTGGAGAATATGTGTAGACTTCATGGAATTGAACAAAGCCACCCATAGGGATTATTTTCCCTGACCATTTATTGATCAGGTGTTGGATACCTTGTCCGGGAAGAAGTGTTTTTCATTCCTAGATGGGTTGAGTGGTTATAACCAAATACAAATAGCACTCGAAGACCAGGAGAAGACCACTTTCACCTGCCCATGGGGAACCTATGCTTATAGGGTTCTTCCTTTTGGTTTTTGCAATGCCCCAACCACTTTTCAAAGGGTTGTCCTAGCCATTTTCTCTAACATGACCAATTATTGTGTGGAAGCCTTCACGGATGACTTTACAGTCCATGGAAATAACTTCCATGAATCTTTGACCAGTCTAGAAAAAGTCTTTATTAGGTGTAAGGAAAATGATCTTTCCCTAAGTAATGAAAAGTCAAAGATGATTCTCACTGAAGGTATTGTTTTGGGACATCACATCTATGGTTTTGGAATGAGAGTTGATCTGGAAAATATTCATATTATCACACAAATCAAAATACCTTCCTCACAAAATGAAGTTCACATCTTTTTAGGGCATGTTGGCTATTATAGAAGATGCATTCCGAATTTTACAAGCCTAGATACCCCTTTATTCAAGTTATTATCCAAGGAAGATGAATTTAATTGGGATGATGAATGCTAAGTATCTTTTGAGATTCTAAAGTAGAAATTGTCAAGTACCCTATATTAAGAGGACCAAATTGGTCCCTTCCTTTTCATATATGTACCGATGCCTCAAACACAGCTCTTGGGGCAGTTCTTAGACAAAGGGAAAATCAAATTCCTTATGTTATTTACTTTTTCAGTAAAAATCTATCTCTAGCAGAAGTTAATTATACGGTCACAGAAAAATAATTGTTAGTTGTGGTCCATGCTATCAATAAATTTAGACACTATATTACAGGATATTAATCTTTTATACACACTGATTATTTAGCCATCAAATTCTTAATTAACAAACCTGTAACAAACCCTAGAGTTACAAGATGGTTGTTATTATTACAAGAGTTTAATATCAACATTATTGATAGACTTGGTAAGGATAATCGTGTGGCTGATTTCTTATCTAGAATGATTCATCTGGGAGATAATGCACCAGTAGATGATAACTTTCCTGATGAAAATTTGTTTGCTATTTCTACATTTACTCTTTGGTATGCAAATGTAGATAACTATCTGGTGACAGGGAAGATACCTCAGAAATTGTCTCCTAGAGAAAAACATAAAGTAATTCAGCTAAGTGCAAACTACATGGGGAATGATGATTGTCTCTACAAAACAAGACCAGATTTGGTAATTAGAAGATGTGTAAGGGAATATGAGATCCATGATATTTTTCAAGCCTTCCATGATGGTCCTTGTGGAGGACACTTTGCTGACAACATGATCGCTTATAAAGTTCTGCAATCTGGTTATTATTGGCCTAATATTTTCAAAGATGATAGAACTTATGTATCCAATTGTGATGAATGCCAAAGAATGGGTAAACCTATTGCACGATACCAAATGCCACTTCAAGCCCAAGTAGTCATTGAGACTTTCGAGAAATGTGCATTAGATTTTGTAGGGACCATTAACCCTGAATATAAAAAGAAAAATTATATACTTGTATGTACTGACTATGTGGCTAAGTGGGTTGAAGAAAAAGATTCACCAACTGCAAGTGAACAATTAGTGGTGGATTTCCTTTTCAATGATATTTTTACTAGATTTGGGGTACCTCGGGAAATTGTGACTGATCGGGGGACTCAATTTACCTCTAATCTAGTCAAAACTGTTACAAAACAGTACCAAATCAAGAACAGGAAATCTTCACCCTATCATCCACAGGAAAATGGACAAGTAGAGTCTACCAACAAAGTCATTGAGTTCATTCTTACTAAAATTATACAGCTACACCACAAGGATTGGGCTGATAGATTACTAGAAGCCTTATGGTCTTATAGAATCACCTGGAGGAATACAACAGGACATACACCTTACAAGTTGGTGTACGAGAAGCAAGTGCTTCTCCCTATAGAATTCCATATCAAAACCTTCAGGACTGTAGTACAAGTTGGCATGAAATTAGATGAAGCCCAACAACAAAGACTCTTGTAGATTAATGATCTGGATGAAATAAGGCAGGAAGCACTTCAAAGAACCACCCTCATTCAAGAGAAGAGAACAAAATGGCATGACAAGTATCTCAAAAAGAAAAAATTTCAACCAAGAGATTGGGCCCTATTGTATGATAGCAGATTCAATAATTTCAAAGGTAAGTTAACTAATCGTTGGATGGGACCTTATGAAATTGATACTGTCTATGATAATGGTTCAATCAGGATAAAGACAATTGACGAACATCAAACACCACTACTTGTGAATGGTCACCGGTTGAGAATTTATAACAAACCCCTGTCAAAAGAGGAATTTCTGACATGTGTACTACATAATTCAGATATGCAGGTGATCAGTAAGGAAGGAAACCTTCCTACTGATCCAGATTGATTGATTGATTTACTTTTAAAAACCTTTGCACATAGGCATGGATTGTGTTTTGTTAATAAGATGAAGGTAATAATGGATCCTTACCTCCTTTTGTTTTACTTTTTCATTTTATCTTTGTAAGTAGATTTCAATAATTTATTTGATCCTTCACAAACTTGCTAAACATCAGTTGGTAGGCATCAACAATACTCTGTTCTGGTCTGGTACCAGCAGCGCTGATCCGGTACTGGAAATCCTGGTTTGGTCTGGTATCAGTAGTCCTGTGTTGGTCCGATGCGAGAAGTCTGTCCTTATATGGTACTATCAGGACACATCACCTAATTGACAAGGAATTCTATGCCTATTTCAAAATCTTATGAAGTATGAAGCCATGCAGTAACCACTTAAGATGGAACCAAGAAGTCGAATGCAGCATCAAATGGCATCCCTTATGAAGAAATAATTTATTTTGGTTCTGTTGCTGACTAAAGGGAAGTATTTAAATTTCTTTGGGTTCTGTTGCTAGCTAGAAGGAAGAATTTTTAATTTCTTTTGGTTTTGTTGCTTGACAAAGAAGACATAATCTTTACCTATGATTGTTAAAAGAACCATGCTTAATCTGCTTCAAAGTTTATAGGTTGCCTTTATCCAGTATTTCAGCATGATTAAAGGGATAAAAAAATATATTAGCCTACAAGTAACTATCTAACCCTAACTATAATTCAATAGTATTCATTGGATTATCTTTACTAAAGAGCAACATATGAGTATACGAACACTCTCTGTCATGGGAACACTAGAAAAATTTTTGTGGAAGAGGATGTATCAGTACCCTAATGTAACTTTAGGTCATTCTCTTATGGACAAAATCGGACAGAATTATACATCTGGATCATTCTAAAGAAATAATGTGCATACATAAGTTTATTTTTCCCTCAAACAAATCGTTATAGAAATTAAAATAAGAGAATATACCTTCCAACCCAATACCATCCCAACCTGTAAAAGGTTTTCAGATGAGCCTCCCCTGTCACCATGCAAAAACACTCTTTAATAAAAACCGAAATAGGTGACTATGAAAAGAAGCCTCTGATGGAAAAAGGGTTTAAGAGACTAACCCGTCGGGATACTGAATAGGTCTGTTGGAAGCGGGTACCGGTCTATGGTATGACTAGGAAAACCCATCAGGGTACTGAATAGGCCTGTTGGAAATGGGGCATTCTGCCTGGGGAAGGGATGTCTCTCACTAATTATCAAAACTACCCCACCAGAGTGCTGAACAGGCTTGATGGCAGTGGGTTCTAGTTGATAAATGTCTCATCTATACTTGTCCAATTGAAAAATTCACTTTTGTCACCTAAAAAATGAATACTACAAGCAAAGGCCACTGTTGACACTTATAAGATACAAACTCCAGATTAACAAACAAGATAATTACTATAAGAAAATTTCCATTTGAGAATTACCCTAAGTCAACTTTACCTGTCTGACATCTAAAGCCTACATTACCTAAGAAGGAAACTTCTTAAGAGTGGAGCCCTAACTAGGGAGTCTAATCTACTTATACTGTGAAATTTATCCATAACATCTAATGATAGTAAATCTCTGAAGCAAGTTAGGTTGGATCTGTTCTTTTGGAAAAAATATAAAAACCTCCCTATTTTCACTATTGAATTCTACCCTTGTCAATAAATCATCAAAAGAAAGGCAATTTCAATTTTTAGGCATGTGATCATATGCTAGGTGATAAATGTACTTTTGGAATTTGATTTGGTTTCTTTTCTCTTATTAATTTTCTTCCATTGTGATACAGGGTGTTGAAACTTCTTGCATAAGGATATGCAACATCCTTGGCATGGGGGAGGGTCAAAGAGCTCTTTCAGGACTCTTTTTCAGACTCACATCTCATTTTCAGAAACTAGCATGATTCACCTTACAACCCTGCAGAACCAGACACAAAAGAAGACAAGCACAGAATAAAAAAGTTTCATGAAGTACAGGAAATTCCAGTACCAAGATTCCAGAAAACTCCAACCTAAAAAGATGAACTCTGACAATCTACAAGCTTCAAATACAAAGGCAGTCACATATGCTATGGGTATTGATTATACAATGGTAAAATCAAAGGTAACATGGTATTATTTATTTTCCTTTTCTTATAAAACTACAATAGGTATGAAAATGTATACTAGATCTTATGACCTTAGTGTTAAAACCATGCACCTAACTTTCACTTCCCTCATACCCATATGCTTAACCTTAATCAATCCTCTCATCACATAAGAACTTGAAAATGATTGAGGTAAAACTCACATCAAAAGTGTGAATATGGAGCATGTCTAGTAATGATGAGCCATGACCCTAAACCAAGAACGTACTTTGTCCTTAAGAAATCATGAACCTATCTCATGTCATGAGCCACGATTCAACATCAAATTCACCGCTCAGAAGTCCAATCGCCTATCCTAAACAATAATGATTCTTTGACACCCAACGTTCTATCCCCATCATTACACTAATGGGAATAAATGAAATGGCTTATATGGGTGGCAAAGCCATTCAGATGAGCCTCATCTTGTCTTAATTTTCCCTTGCGGCATCTTTACTTAAACTCACCATTCGAATTATCGATGCCATCACCATATTTTTCTGTCGTTACCAACCTTTCTCCAGTTCTGAGCCTACTCCTCTCTATGATCTCTGGTACCAAATCCTTACCCTCATAGCTGACTAAACCCTTGTGCTACAACCTAAGTTTTTTACTCACAGATTATAAATATGGTTGTAAGTAGACACAAATTGGTCTTCTAGATTTTTAGGGAGACTGAGGAGTTCCAACTATGTAGAGATTAGTATGCTAGAGCAGGATGGATGCCATTTTTGGAGAAATTCACAAGCTGTCATGAGAAGGTATCTCACACATTTATTCATGGTTACAATGGAGAGATTGTGCACATAGGCAATCTGCAGCTAACAATCAATGAAGAAACTTTGAGGGAAGCCACGAGATAACCTAGTAGAGGAGACAAGTATTTCAAAGGAGTAGGAATCAATAAGGAAATATGCCAAAGATTTCTGAAGGAATACCATCAACACCCTGATTGGAAGAAGGAGATTTCTAGAAACTACATCAAGGAAGAATATCATCCTATGCTTGCTAGTCTACAATGATTCCTCACTTGTGAGGGAAGGTATGTTGTAACCTTCCTATATTCTCTTAGGCTTTTACTGCACTTTGAAGGAGGTCCTAAAATTGATTTCCCATATTTTTTATGGATGAGTCTGAACAATATGGTAAGAGGTGTCAAATCCCTATCCAAAACTGAGAAGACTAGCATTTATCATCAAGGTCTTATTAATATGTTAGTTATACAGGAGATTAGGAAGCAAGGGTTTAGCTGGAAAACTCTCATCACTCAACACCTTCCCATAGAAAACAAACCTGTAGAGGAAGCCCAACCTGCTCTAGATAAAGATAAGGAACCTAAAGAGAAAAAGGGCAAGAAAGATAAGGTAACTCCAACATCCTCTAGAAGAGTGAGCCAAAAAGATAAATCTAGTAAACAAGCAAGGCCCTCTTCCACAGTCATTAAGATTTTTAAAAGTCAAGAATCAAAAGGTAAATCTGAAATAGGGGAGGAGATCTCAATAGTATAACTTGAGGAGAAGGTTCATAAGACAAAAACTGTGAGGAAAGAGAAGAATATCTCAGAAAATAAAGATGAACAATCCATAGAGAAACCTCATGTAACCATTCCATAGATAGGAAAGAGGGAAAGGATACTTGTTAGCACTTCTGATCCACCACCCCCTTATAAAAGAACCAAAAGGATCATGGCAAAGAAAGGTAAAGAAGTTTTCAACCCTCTTACACATGAAGATCCAATAGATCCTACCTCCCCTTCCCTAGACTTATCAGTCCAAGATGACATCCCTAGATTAACGAAGGAGCAAGTTATTATCACTTTGTGTGGGATGAGGGAGGAAGTGGAGGAAAGAGAATACATCCAGCCAGAAACAATGGGGTCAATAAGGACCTTAACAAAAGGACAGATGACGAAAAATATTGGGGACCTGCAAAAGCAAAACTAGGAACTCAAACAAGAAGTGAAGGAATACCAACTACTGGACAGGTGTATCAAAAAGGAAAATGAGCAACTAAAGGCAACCAACCAGCAACTTCAAGATGACCATGAAGAGACTACTAATAAGATCAAGAAGGTATTAAGACTCTTACAACACATTAGGGTCATAAAAAGGGAGCTAAAAGAAGAAGCCTCAACTATCAACATCATTGATCCACAGGAGTAAATAATGGAGTCTCAAATTTTGAAACATTTTGAGTTTGTTTCAGTTGCATGAGGACATGCAATGATTTTGGCATGGGGGAATGTTGAGCCTCTAAATTAACATCCCCACTACCCTATTATACTCCTCATTTATACCATTTTGGCCTACCTAAGTTTGGATAAATGAAAAAGAACACTACCATTAGTCATTGATAAGGTCATAAGGTAAAGTATAATTGAATTCATGCATTTTATGGTTTATTGAGCTAGGAGACTAAATATTTCATGTACTAATGTTTTAAATTTCCACGTGTAACCTTTGACCTCTAGATGAGTACGACATTTCTATATCAGCTCATCCATCCAGTACTTATGTGCCAGATTGCCACTATCTGAATCCGGTACCAAGCACACCTTCCATTCAGATCCAGTACCGAACCATTCACTGTCGCGATCCGGTACCAACGGCCGCAAACTATTCTAGTCCAGTACCAACCACTTGCATGTTTTTTGGATCCGGTGCCATCTACTGAATCTCACCTGTCACGATCCGGTACCAATACAAGAAGTAGAATATACCAAGTTTATCTCTAGATCGTGCCAAAGATAATTGTTGGATATTTGTTGAATCATCAAAGCTCTAGCAAGGCTATGTTAAGTTAGTTTGTTCATTTCTTCATCCTCATACACTTCTTGTTATGAGGATGAAGCTTAAAATATGTAATCGAATATATAAATTTGACAATTGACTGATCTGCTAAAGATTTCACCTCCTTGTGTTTCACGACTAAGACTGTTTAAATAGTCATGGCAAGGATGGTGGAAGTATTAGAGAGATAGCATAACACAACATGTGAAGCAACGTTACATATTGTAGAACATATTCTGAGTTGAATTTTAATAGAAGGATGTCATTTATTTCCATGTCTTGATCGTTTATGAATGAATGTGAGTTGATTTGTTAGGATAGTTTAATTTTATGTTTTGAGGTTTGAGTAAGAGTGATGTGTAGATTGAAAGAAAACTTACTATAGACTCCACTCACTGACCTGTTGAAGCAGCAAGGGCCCACCGCCCAACAAAGGTCAGCATCTTTGTAGATTAGTGTTTACATTTGATTTCAGTAGCATAATCATGAGATTAGTTGAATCTTGATTCTTTCAGATGATAGCAATATAGTTTAGTCTAGGATTTCAATTATGTGATTGCTTAGATATCTTTACTTACTTTGTTTTGCATATGTTCTGTTTCTATTCTTATGAATTTGATTTTTCCTAATGGAAATGTATGTTGACAACAGTAGTCAAACGTATTTGGAAAGAACTAGTGAAGTTCACAATAGAATATTGTGAACCACAACATACCCAGTATATTGATTACTAAACTGCCCATGCTATGTCTTGATGATTGATGTGTGATTCCATTTTCAGAGTGTGATTGCATGATTAGCTTCCTGGGTCAGATGGCAGAGTTGATTTGTCAAAATAAATCCATCTCATACTTGCATGAGCCCTAATGGAGTATATAGCCTCTCTGTGAAAGACAACCAAAGTGTGTTTTTGTCTGCTAGTTTTCTTTGTTTCCAGCATGCATAATCTATAATAGTTCTATACTCGTGACATTATAATTACCTTTCTTACTGGTGTCTTGTAACTCTGTTGATTACGAATCCTGGATTGATAATTAATGAGTGCATTATACTAAACATATAAGTAGCACAAAAATCATCATATAGAAAATGAATAAGAAGGAGAAGAATAACAATTAGAGCAAATGACTTTTGAAGAAAGGATGTTCAAGGCTCTAGAAGAGAAAAATGATGGGATCAAAATGGAAGTTTCAAAATATGCAGGGAGTCTTAAACCAAAGGACTTAATAGATTGGTTGAAAACCATGGAAATATTTTTTGAATGGAATCCTATGACAAAGGAAAATAAGGTGAAATTTGCATGCACCAAGTTGAAGGGTCACACCATGATCTAGTGGGATCATGTGAAGAAATCCAAAACAAAAAAAGGAAAATACAAAATTAGGACCTGGAATAAGATGGAAAAGAAATTACAAGAAAAAATTCTTCCTTTGGACTATGCCAAAACCCTTTTTCATAGATTTCATAACTTGAATCAAAAACTTTCCACCATGGAGGAACTCACAAACGAGTTTTAGAAGTTGGCTAGTCATGTGGATAACAGAGAAACTCATGAGAAACTAGTTGCAAGGTATGTGGATTGTTTAAATTTTTTGGTTCAAGATGAACTGATCATGCATAGGTTTTGCAGTGTGTAAGATGCATACCAATGATCTTTAATGGTCAAGGAAAAAAAAAACTGAAAATGTTCTCAAAGGAATAGAGGAGCAAGGAGGGGTACATCACCTGCCTCATGGGGTGGTTTTAACTATTGCATATGTGAATCATCCCAAGGAGCTGAGAAAGAAGAAAATAATTGATAAGGTAACCTGGATCAACCATGAGGAATAGGGTTTTATAGGAGTAGAGGTTATGGTTGTGGCAGAGGAGGAACTTATGTGTGTTTTATATGTGGTGTAGAGGGTCATCGGGAATTGGAATGCCCAAATCATAACATAAAAGAGAAAAAGCAGGGACAATCACCCAATTTAAACTAGGTCCAAGCTGAGAATGAAGAATAAGGAGATGAATCTGAAGTCCCTCTCGATATGGGGGAGAGTCTCATGATATAGAGGTCAATGGTGATTCCCAAAAAAGAGCCAAGGCATAGTAGCGGTAATGAAGATTCTTGGATTCAGACAAATATTTTTTAAACCATATGCACTTCCAGGGGAAAGGTATGTCGATTTATTGTTGATGGTGGCAGTTGTGAGAATATGGATTCCAAAGAGATGTTAGATAAGTTGAAATTACGTTGTGAAACACATCCCCATCCTTACTGAATTGCATGGTTCAAAAAAGGGAACGACGTCACCACTAATAAAAGATGTCTGATCAAGTTTTACATAAGTAAGACTTATAAATATGAAGTCTAGTGTGATGTCATTCTGATGGATGCATGCCATCTATTATTGGGGAGGCCTTGTCAATATGAAAAAAAAGTCATGCATAATGGAGAAAAGAATACCTGGACCTTTTGGAAGGATGTATTGAAAGTCGTCTTATTTCCCCTTAAGGATGAGGGGAAATTTAAAAATATGTTGTTGGAAAGAGAGCTTGTTAAGGAAATGAAGGCAACAAGATTTTGCTATGCATTAATAGTGAAAAAAGGAGTCGAGGAAGACATACCTATCCTTACTGAAGTGTCAAAGATAATATAAGAATATGTTAATGTTATCCCTAATGAACTACGCGATGGTCTTCCATCAAAGAGGGATATTCAACATCACATGATATAATCCCATGATCATCTTTACCTAATCAGTTCGCCTATAGGATGAGTCCTACACAACATGCAAAGCTCAACTGACACATCACAAAACTTATAAAGAAAGGTGTGGTAAGAGAAAGAATGAGTCCCTGTTCTATACCAGACATTGTTGACTCCCAAAAAGGATAATACATGGAGGATGTGAACAAATAGCAGAGAAATCAATAAAATTACCATCAAATATCAACTTCCTATACCATTCTTAAATGACATTATGGATGTGCTAGCCAGAGCTAAATATTTTAGTAATTTTGATTTGCAAAGTGGATACCACCATATCCTGATTCATGAAGGGGATGAATGAAAAACTACCTTCAAGATCAGGGATGGATTATAGGAATGGATGGTGATGCCAATCAGGATGTCCAATGCACCTAGAACTTTCACGTGGTTGATGAATATTGTGCTTTGAACTTATATTGGTAAATTTTTTGTCATTTATTTTGATGACATCCTAGTTTTTAGTAACAACCATGGAAAATCAAGTAATTGGGTTTGCTGCATTGAAGGATATCTATGCATCTCATAACAATTTTTGGGAGATTGTGGAATAGTTGAAAAATCCAATCGCTAGGAACATGGATCTTATTTAGGGTGAATATTGGATGCAAGATGGCTACCTCTTCAAAGGAAAAAAACTATACATTTCAATTGGTTCTATGAGAGAAAATATTATCAGAGAACTTCACAGTAGTGGTTTGGAAGGACATTTTGAAAAGGATAAGATGTTATCCTTAATCAAATATAAGTATTATTGGCTGAAGATGAAAATGGATATAACCAGGTATGTGGCACGGTGTAGAATTTGTCAAATGGATAAAGGACACTCACAAAAAATAGGGTTGTATATGCCATTACCAGTGCCCATAGGCCCATGGATAGATCTGAGAATGGACTTTGTGTTGGGTTTCCCAAACACACAACGATGTAATGATTCTATTTTTTGTGTTGTTGATAGGTTCTCTAAAATGGCTTATTTCATTGCTTGCAAGAAAACTAGTGATGCATTAAGGGTGGTGAATTGTTTTTCCTAGAAATTATTAGATTGCATGGGGTTCCAACAACTATTACCTCTAATAGAGATACTTGGTTCTTGGGTCATTTTTGGAGGAATTTTTGGAATAAAATGGGTACTAAATTACATTTCAACGATGCCTATCACCCCCAAACCGATGGGAAAACCAAGGTAGTAAATCAGAGTTTGGAAAATATGTTATAGAGCATTACTAGAGAGATGCCCAAGTAGTGGTATTTGGCTTTACCTCAAGAAAAATTTGCCTACAATAGTTTAGTGAATAGATATATAGGTAAATCTCCATTTCAGGTAGTTTACTCTAAAAATCGTATGGGTCTCCTAGATTTGGTGCAGATACCGCTTAGGTATAGGATCAATGATGATGGGGAAGGATTTGTAGAGCATATTGAACCGTTGCAACAATAGGTGAGAAAAAAATTGCAAGCCAGTATTGAATAGAACAAAATTATAAAATATTGTCATCGACAATACCACGTATTCAATGAAGGCGATTTGGTGATGGGTTACTTATGGAAAAGATTCCTAGAGGAACCTACCACAAATTGAAGTATAGGAAAATCAGTCCTTGCAAGATTCTCAATAAAATTAACAACAATGATTATAAGGTCGATTTACCCATTGATCTCGATATTTCCCATGTGTTTAATGTTTCTAACTTATATATCTTCCAAAGGGACAATCTAGGTGATGACAATGAGGTAGAGGTGGATTGGAAATAGGCCATTCCAAGCAAGAAAAAGGAAACAATTGTGCATATTTTAGATAAGAAGACCCACCATACTTGACAAGGATAATACAACCAATATCTGGTCCAATGGGAAGGCATAGCACTAGCAGAGAGTACATGGATTACAAAGGGGGAATTTATGAACCTAGATCTCATCAAGTGGTAGAATTTTGAAGATAGTAACTTACAGGAGCTGCGTTCTTTTCAACCAGAGGAGAATGATGCAGGGATTTCCGAGGGTCCTAACTTTTGACTTGGTTATCCATTTGGGATGAAATTTTTTAGGAAGCTATGTCTTAAAGAGTTAAATGTTGTGTCGATCTAATTATTTTGATTGGACATTGTTTCGACACCTTTTCAAAGAAAAATTCCTTTATATAAGGCCTCAAATAAAGGTTTTTGTTTTTTTACGGGAATTTTAAATTATTAATTATCAATTATCTCTTAGTTTATGCACCTAATCAGAAAAGTGAGTTGACAAATAGTGTCTCTCTAGTTAGTTTAGAGTTATTGGTCATTTTTAAAGTCATATGAGAATTTCCTAAAATTAGTTGTTTTCGAAAATCTAAGATAGTAGTTATAAGGGGTTGAACTTCCAATGCCATTGTTATGATGGAGAAGGGATAAAGAGTGTTATTTTCCATTCTTGTTTGTTTGAATGTTTTTGTTTTTATCTCATGAATGAATTAGAGTTTATTGGCTACGTAAAAAATGTAACAATAGTGCCTATAGCTAGAAGGAACATCCTCCGTATGTAACCAATTGGTTCATCTTTAAACATATAAGTTTATATTATGTGTTATGATGTCAATTCTGTAGTGTAATTGTTCATATGAATGTTATGTATTTTCTATTTTGATTGAGTAGTTGCATTCATGGATTTTATTATGTTGATTATTGTTGGCCAAATCCCCCTTAGCAAAAGTAACTTTTTTATTATTGGTGTCGAAACTATAATCAACTTCATTCAGTTCAATTTTTGTTATTTCTGAGATTTTAAACCTTCAAAGGAGATCCTCAACTTCCATGGTGGTTCCAAACACTAAAACTAGTCAACCTTGGGTTTCTCATCTTACATTGACCCTTTTATATGAAAAAATGATCTTTGAAATTAACACAATAAATATAAATGATTTATAATTAATTAAATCTGCATTCTGTGAATTAGCTCTTTTCCCACCATTCAAACTAACAAGAAGGGAAACCTGTATGTTTTTCTTGAACTCCAGCAAGAATCATTTTGGATTGATGGAATTGTAGATGCCAATCATTAACATTGCAAAATCAAGTTGTTATATGGGGTATTTGAAGGTTTTCAATCCATTTTTTGTGAAGTATTTGAGGGTTTTGAATCCATTCTTGTGTTAAAAACAATGGCTTCAACAATCCAAATTTTCAATTTCAATAAATATTTTATGGTTGAATTCATATAATCGCAAACAAAAAAAATCTAAATCATAAAATGTTTAATCTTCATCATCAATTAAGTGGTAAGTAAAATTTTTCCATCTTATCTAATAAAAATTATAGTGAAATAAATATTAAATAAAGGTTTTCCATCATAAAGTTATCATGTTTAATAAAAATAATCATGACTAATAATATTTATAAATAATAAATAAAATGATTTCAAGATTAATGTCACAAAGTTGTTTCTTTCATTCTAAAATTGTATTATGTAATAAAAAATGTTATAAATAAAATGATTTAAAAATTAATAGCGTTAGGTGGTTTCCTTCGCCTCTTAAGGTATGAATGTATAAATAGTGATCATTCATCTTGTAGTTTCCTTCGCCCAAAAATCATGACTGTGCATGAACTTTACAGATGATATGGACATGGAGTTGCCTAAAAAGTTCTTTACCATAAGTAGTGATTCTCCGTTATTATGAACTTTATAGCAAAAATTTCTTTAACATACATAGTAGTGATATGCATTATTATGATCTTTATAGATGATATGGACATGGGATTTGCTAAAAAAATATTTATAAATGATATGGACAGAATTGATGGATATGCATATTGGGTCTCTCTTAGTTTATATGGGTCCTTTTCGGTTTCCATAATCCATGGATTATTTAAATTCAATGATTACCCATTTCAGCTTGCGTGGGCTATAAAGTATTGCATACCACTAGTAAGCAAGATAGAAATTAGAAAGCAAATTTGACATTTATTATCATTTTTTTTTAATGGCATAGTTTGAACATGTTAAAATGATTTGGATTTTTTGATATATTTTTATTTAAAATTTGGTTAAAACTTTAAAAGAATAGTTAGAATTATAAATATTAATCATTAAGATTATATAATTCAGATGTAATAAATTTTTGAGGATGTTGAATATTTTTTTATAATTAATTATTATAGATTCATCTTAATTTAGGATTTATGAAAACATTTCCTCAAATTTTGATTCCTTTAAGTTCATGATAGACCCGTATTTAAGATGGATCTATGAAGGTTCTTAATATGACATATCCTAACTCCATGTAATTTTAAGATGGAGGGTAGGAAGGGTTGTAGATACAAATCAAAGGTAGCTAGTAGTGTGCAATTGTGCAATCTCTGATCAGGGAGACATATCAACTCCTAAAAATTGTACATAATCTTGAAGGAAGTCAAGGATATTAGGATCTGTTAGGGAGACTTGGAATTTCGGCAGGACAAAAGACTAGACAAGGCCATTGTGTAGAGGAGCTTGAAAACCCCTTATTAATGCATTCTGAAAGTTATTATGTCATGAATCTATGACACAATATAGACTTGAAGTGTTAAGGACGGGTTTGACTAATGGATTAACCCCAAGTGGACATATTGAAATCCATTTTCCAATCCCCTCTCAATACCTTCTTTTTGGAGTAAAGGAATCTGATATACTGGCTTAGAGAGGGAGGTTAGAACATTTATAGACACATATCTAATTAATGTAGATGCTATGAATTTGAACATATGTAGATCAAATATTTTATTAGGAGAAATTTATGGTCAAGACAAATTCACATCTAACTCATATTCATGAGCTATGAGTCTAGTATTATATAATTGTTCATACTTATTTGATCCAATTAAATTTCTAAACCATGATGGTTTATTCTATCTAACATCCTTAGATAAGTCAAAATACTCACTGCTCGATGATCTCTAAAAATCCATTATTTCTACCACAAACCTCTACTATGTGTTATAGAATCAATTTCCACCTCATATGCATTTATGCCATCTTGGCCATTCCCTTTCCCTACTTGGAGAAATTAATCTCCCTTTTCCACCTCTAAATTCATCAAAACCTCCATTTTTTAACATATGTGTGCCCTATCAGTTATGCAAGGCACGTACATATGCATGTTTCTCCTTTGTAGGGAACATACACATTTATTTCACTCAAAAAATATTAAATTACGTATTTTTTGGTGGGGTTCACTGGTTCCCTCAAATCTTGACCCATTTATAACCATTTACAACTAATCCAATCACTTGGAGAGAGTAAAAAAAGAGCCTAAGGCTAGAGGAGAAATCTCATACATTGAAGCATCATTATGTTGGTCAATTCTAGTTAGAGTCTACACGCCCCTTGTCCTGAGTTAGTGAACATTCCCTTCAGGTCTAGAAACCATTGTTTTTGGTGATATTTACTCCTTTCTATATTGTCAGAGAGAAGCCATATTTATTTCTTGGACTCGCTTGTGTGAAGAACTAGGAGGTGCAATACATCTTCACCGGTCCAGTGGAGGAAGAAGGATGTGGGTTCCAGAGCAGCACCTTCAATAGAGACAGGTTGTAGAAATATTATTTATTGTTTTTCATTTAATAAAGAGATATATTTCTAGTCTATTTCTATGTTTTGTTGAATGATTGTCTCATTTAAATGTTCAATAATGTAGAATACTAATTTATTTCAATTGTTATATTTTAAAAGTTAGTTATTCCTGTAACTACCTCTCTTGCAACTATCTTTCTTTGAATGTGCAAATAATTGGTAAAAAGAATGGAGCATTGGAGCAAATATCCAGACATGGGATTGACATCAAATGCAATATATAGGTTAGTCTCCATTATCCTAATAAAGAATTAGTTAGTTAGTTTTATGTTAACTATTTTTTGGGATTGGGATTTCTCTCTAAGGTCATTGCTATGTTGTGGCTTCGACCCAAATCGATAGGAGAAATCTCTTTGTAACAAAAATGGTTACTCCACTAGGGAATTCTCCTTTTTGGGTTAGTTATAGGTGTTTTTTTTTTAACTTATTTTCTGTATTTATAGTTTAATTTAGTGCCTCAAAGCCTTATACTTATTTTTGTAAGATTTTTTTCCATCTCTTTCCAAGCTTTTTGTAAGTTTTGGATTAATATACGTTTTCTATTGTCTATATAGACACATACATACACACTCTTATTTGAGGTTAGGGTTCATACATATTTTATGTTGTGTATATAGGAACATATTCATCCTCGGCAGAGGTTGTTTTACTTTTTATCAACCTTTTTGAAGGCTTTGTTGGGCTTTTTAGGATATTTCCAGGTTCTCTATGTCTTTGTATCCTAGTGCAAGTCTCAGGGAACAAAAATTTCAAGAGAGAAAAAAAAAACATTGGTGCTTATTTGGATTGTTTAGGTTACTTTTTGGTTTCATTTTTTGGTTTGCATCAATCAAAGAAGGATTTTTCCTTTGGTTTTCAGTTTCTTGATTTCTCTTACAATCATCTCTAGAGTTTGAATTTGTGATCTGAAGTCATTATTCTTCATTTCTTGCATTTCTATTTTTTCTCAACACAAAAGAAAAAAAATTATTGTTTTACTTTTCTTTTGAATAGTTATTTGTTTTGGAAAAGAAAAGAAAAATATGTTTTCTTGCATTCTTTCACTCCCTTTGCACTGGTTTCAAAATCATATTTACACTGTTTGAAAATTTTAGTCTTCTTGTTTCCATCACCAGTTTGGTTTCATTTGAAAAAGTGAAGACTTGTACAACATTTTTCATTTGAAAGGAAGAAGTTGCATTACATTTTCATCTTGAAAAAGTAAATTTGCATTGCATATTACACTGGAAATAGAAAAGACTGCATTTCAAGGTTTATATTAGTTATTCATGCATTTTTCTTGCTTGAAACTCTTTTTCATTGTATAATTACTGTAAAGTTTTCTTTTCTAGTGTTATTATAAGTTCGATTTTGCAAGAGTCTCAAAGAACATTAGTTGCACTTTCATACCCTTTGAGAAAATAAAAACTCTTAAAATGAATGTTCAATTTAAAATGTACTAGAATTTTGTTTTTAGGGTTCACAAATTAGTCTAGGTTAGGGCCTTGGAATAGGATGGAGATGTAACTCTTCAAGGCCATTGAAAAAAACATAGGAGTCTAACTTAGGAGTGTTGAAAACCCAATTTTTGTATAGGTATAGCTGGGAGCCTCCTCTAACACAATATTTAAACAAGAGGTCATGTCAAGAAGAGTTGCAAAGATTACCCCTTCAAGACTTGACCAAGCATAGAGAATTGATCGTATACGGGGGTTTCTTGAGTACCATTTGGCCCCTTGTGGTGTCAATTTTTTTAAAGCTTCAGGATTAGCTACCCTAACCATATGTTTGGTCCCAACTATCAAGTATACCCCTGGGACACCAACTATGAGTTTCTACCTCTAGTAGCCTTTCCTAGGTATCCCAGAGGTGGTTGCAGGGTGCTTCTCATGGTACATGAGGCAGACATTTCACAACACTTTCATTACCCCTGGAGCATGCCCCATGAAGAGAGGGTTACTTTCACCAACAAGGGATGTTATGTGGAGGTCATGGTAACTTCTTCTCACTCTTCTGTCCTTCATTCTTAAGACTTAATCAAACCTTTGTTGATTTTGAAAAATTCATTTTACTCTATTTTTTTGTAATGTTTCTCTTAAGAGTTTTTAGTGGAGTGTCTCTTTGTATAATTGGCATTAGGTTGTGTTTTTAATACCACTTTTAGAATTTTTATTCAAGGTGGCCAACTAATTGCTCTGTCGATTGGGAAGGATCCTTGGTCTTTCTCTTGAACGTGTGGATCCACCTCCTATGAGGCATGGGTTTTTATACCATTGGTTTTCCACAATCAATGTGTGACACTTTTTCAGACATGAAAACTATTGCAAGGGACAAACCTCTACAAAATAAAATCATGGCTAAATATATTTAGGATACCAACCAAGGGACACCTTCCCAAAGGGATTCTTGTGCTTTCCACTATTTGGAAATGTTGGTTCTCCCTTGATGGCCACTTTGAATTTTCCTGGGTTGAATGTAGGACTACCAATTTAGTTTTGGACCACTCTAAATGTCTCGAATGATAATATTGCTTCTTAGATAAGCCCGTTATGTCATGGGCATCGAATTTTTGTTGATCATTTACCTTATTCTTTAGTGGAGTATACTCCTCCTCCTTTTGCCTCATTTGGTGAAAGTCTTACTACTAGTAACTGGAATCCTATAAGGAATAGGAAGAGTAAGAGTAAGAAGAAAAAGTCACCAACTGCTACTAGTCATGTTGGAGACATGAAACCAGCCTCTCCTAGTCATGCTAGGATCGCAAGTCCAATCACTACGAGTCATACTTTCATTTGGTCACAAACCTATGGGAGTCATGTTGGAGACCGACAACTAGCCTCTGTAATTCATACTAGGAGAAACAAATCGACCTCTTCTAGTCATGTTGGGGGAAGGAGTCTAGTCACTTCCAATTATACTGGACATATGTCAATAAAATTTGTGATTCATGTCGAAGAAAATTAATTGTCCTCTTCTATTCATTCTTTGAGCAGAATTCCAATCATTGCAAGTCATACTGGAAATAGTTCACTAACCTCTTCTATTCATTTTGGAGACCAACACCTATCCTATGCAAGTCATGTTGGGACAAACCTACCATTATTTGTGAGTCATGTTGGGGGCATGAGTCCAGTCACTACCAGTCATAATGGATTCTGTCAACAAACTTTGTGAGTCATGTTGAAGACATGTTTCCAACCACTACAAGTCATGTTGGGGACAACCCATCAACCACTGCAAGTCATGTTGAGAGCATTGATACTGTTGAGAAACCTAGACGAATAGGATGAAATCAAAAGTTCCCTTGTAATATTTTCAAGGGAGATCACCTTACTCATTTGTTCCATTCTAATTATGTAGTACAAAGAGTGTAGTCCTTTTCTGAAGTCCCTTCTAGTCTCGAGTCATATTCAGTCTCCCAATATCCTATTCAGTCATTGGTTGATGAAGTGGTCATGCTAATGCAATATTTAACCAATCCCACTCTTCTTTTGGAGGGTGATGCATCTCTTGACTATGTTGTCTCATAGATTATTCAACTAGTGGTTGAGGAAGTGGTCATGATGATGCAATCTTCGAGCAATCCCACTCTTCTCTTGGAGAGTGACGAGTCTAACAAAGTAATCACATCAATTCAATATTTGGCCGATCTCACTCTTCTTTTGGGGAGTGATGCATCTATCAACTATATCTTTAGAATTTCCAATTCAGTAACTTATGAACTAGGGGGAATTCCACTCTCTTTGAGTACTCTCCCTCCAAGTACTAGGATGGCTTCATTTGATTGGAATGATATTTTTGAGACTCGCCTTCCTTATTCTACATCCTTCCAAATAAGGGTTAAATCTAATTCAAAAGGAATTTACTCATGTATTGTATATGAAGGAGCCTCCACAATTTTTTTATTTTACTCATGTATTTACCAAGCTTGTGTAAGCTACCATTGAGTTGTTGGATTTCAATAGAATACCTAGTGAATATTAGGGGATTCTACCTCAGTTTCCCATCATGTTAGGTGGGAAGACTATCCTATTCGACATGATAGTGGTGTCAGACCCTTTACAATTTAATATGCTTCTTGGTTGTGATTATGTGTATGTTATGAATGTTGTGGTATCTATGCTATTTCGTGTGATGCATTTTCCTCACAACGATAGCATTCCCACTATTGATCAACTTTCATTTTATAAGCACCATCCTAATTTGACTTTATCTCAGGTTTCTCCTTTGTACGGTCCTAATGTTTGAGTAGACTCTTTCCCACCATGGGTGAATTATGTGGAATCTTATCCTATGTGTTCAATAGCTTATGAGAAGGGATATTCACAATCATGTTTTCATTCTTGAGACAAGGTCTCGGTAATTTATTTGGTGTTGTATCCAATGGTGGCACATGAGCCCTTGATTTCCCCTTTTGGGATTAGTAATATAGAGTTTCATTTTGAGTTTGATCTTACTATTTTTAAGACCTTAAGCCTTGGTATTTGTGCATCTTTGAGTCCCATTTTTTTTTATGTTAAATTTCCTTCAGATGAGGCTATCTTTAAACCTATGATTATGAATTTTTGGCCTCTTCCTAAACTGGAATATTTACAAGTTGATTACTGAAGAAACCCTTGGCCTGAGCCTAGAAAAGGGATCTACCTGGAAAAGTACTATGCATAATCCACAAGGTTTTGTAGTGCTTTGTACCATATTGTAATTTTAGGGTTTGTTGTTTTCAAGTTCCATTTTCCATATCACATGTTGTTATCATAGGTTTATATATCAGATTTATTAACTTTTCGATGAGTTTTGTTGTTCATATCTAGACAAATTTGGAGATGCTTTTCTTTGGTACCTTTTTGTCATGTTGATCCGTTCTGATAGGTAATGATCTTGAAATTGGAATATAGGTTATATTTTCCCCTCCATGAATGTGTACAGTATTTTTTTCTTATTTTGTTTTTCCTTAGGATCGACCACACTGAGTTATGACACAAAGCCTTCTCTTTTGTTTATAAGTGTTTTATTTCATGTGGTAGAGCATATTATTCATGGGTTCCCTAGTTGGAACCCTGTTCTCAGTTTGACACTCATATTGAAGTACTTTCATAGGCTTGAGAGCTCTATTTAGGCCCACCATGACTTTGTGTTGAAGCCTCATAATGTATTTGCATTTGTATTGTGGCTAATACCCCATGGGGCTCCCCATTTATACGTTAAGTTGTGATATTGCATTTAGTTTTTCTTCTTGCACTTTTGAGCATGATGTAAGCTTCAACTTGTTGTTGTATATCTTGTTTCTTATTAATTCTCTTCATTTGCCTACATTTGCATTTATTTCCTTTGTGAGTTGACACCTATATATCTGGAGGAATATTCCCCCCAAGTTTCCCTATCCTACATGTGTTCCTTGCATTAAGCATAGGTATGTTCCTTGTGGTTGGAACTAGTTTGATTTCCAACGACACTCTTTTCCTCCACTATATTATAACATCATTTTAATATTTTCTAGGATTTTCTAATATATAAAAGACGAAAAAAAAGAGGATGGGAAAGAGTCAATCTCTTCATGATGTTTGGAAGAAGTTGTTGCCGTTGAAAAAATAAGTAATTTTGTGAGTCTTTGTCTCAAATGGATTGGGTTTTTAGTATGGACTTATGAAGGTAAACCATTTTCATTGATTTTTTTACTTCTCTGACTAGTTATTATTCTAGTTAGTATGGAGAGTCTATCGATACTTCATGTGTCACAAAATTATGTTGTCATTCGTTCTTCAGTCTATGTTTCCCAAGCCACTTTTGTGTCATGTTTTTGTTCAAGGGAATTTTCATCGTGTGTCATCCATTCCTTAGAATTCTTGACTTTTCATTTCATCCTTACCATATGCTAAGTACTTCTCAAAATCAATAAGAATATTTGTCCTATACTTGTGCTAGTATGGAAGGTATCCATTGAGTTCCTATTGGCAGGTTAACTCTTATCTATTGCGACACATTTCTCTAAGATTTCAACCTAGAGTCAAAACCTAGCCCTATTTACATCATTGATAGGTGACCTTGTGCTTAGTAGATGACACTCCATCATTGGTCACTGACTAAGTGGTTTTCCTTGTGTTTGAGATCAAGAAAATTATTCACACATTGGGATTCATGTAGTACCTTGGATTCCATTTGATCGCAATGGTTTTCATTATTGTCCACTCCTTAGAGGGTCTCTTTCATGAGTTATTCCATTTGGTGTATGTGAGATATGTATATGACACTCCATCATTGCTCCAAGAGTTCAACCTAGAGTCACAACCTAGCCCTATTTACATCATTGACAGGTGACCTTGTTCTTAGTAGATGGGACTCCATCATTGATCACTGACTAAGTGGTTTTCCTTGTGTTTGACATCAAGAAAATTATTCACACATTAGGATTCATGTAGTACCTTGGATTCCATTTGACCCCAGTGGTTTTAATTAATGTCCACTACTCAGAGGGTATATTTCATGAGCTATTCCATCTAGTGTATGTGAGATATGTAATCAGTTGTGGATTTGTTCAATACTTCATCTGAGTCCTTAAAAATATTGGGTCTTTTGTTGTTTCTCATGTTGTATGATGGGGGATTCCTTAATTCCCTCCATCCAACAAATCTCTTCCCATCAACTTCGACTCATATTTCTATAGGATGTAGATCTAGAGTTTTTAGTAACTTGGGTATTTCAATCATCAGTGACATGTTCCCTCACTATTGACAGTGGGAATCCATCAGTTCCCCCTGATATGTAGATTCTAGAAGTGCTCAATGTTAGCTAATTTATTCACACTTGCTAGAATGTACTAAGTACCTTGATGCCCATTATCATTATTGGTGGGTTATCTCACGTTTTTTAATGATATATAAGAATAATCGCTACTCAAATGGTGTCTGACTGTGTTCGAATTAAAAACATCTATTCTCATGATGTAGACTTGTAACATCAATAGTTTTATTATAACACCTCAGGTCTCTAGTAGAATCACCTATTTTATTTGGCTTCCTGAGTTGCATTGGAAAATACCACTTCCTCTCTATGACATCGATACTTGTGGGGGACTAGTTTGTTCATATCTTATTTCTAGTTATCCTCCTTTGAATCTGAGACATAGATCCACTATGTATCTCTTCGTGGCTATGATCTCTTTTGATATGGATCCACTATGTATTCATGTTTGTGGCCATGATCACTTCTTTTATATATACATATTTCATGTATCCTCAATGTACTTGATTTGAAAGACATTCTTTTTTAACTCCTAAGCATGGGTATGCCCACCTTGAGAAGAGAGTAATATTACTTTTTCTCTTTTGTAAGTTCTATTCTTGGACCAGTGTTCAATGACCTCTACCTGGGCCCAATGCATCCTCATCTCCTGGATTTATAATGTATTTCGAGCATCAGTTCTATTCTAAACTCACACATTAGGGGGCATCTTTTATAGTGTCAATTTACACCTCATATGAATTCATTCCATCTTGGCCATTCCCTTTCCCTACTTCTAGACCTCAATCCCCCTCTTCCTCCTATGAATTCATCAAAAACTCCATTTCTGACATATTCAGACCATATAAGTTATGCAAGACATGTGAATATGCATGTTTCACCTTTGCAGGGTGAGTACACATTTATTTGTCTCAAAAAAATATAAAATTACGTATTTTTAGGCAAGGTTTGTGGGTTATCATGGTTCCTAACCCCTTATTTCCCATTTACAATTATTTAAAGCTACTCCAACCACTTGAAGAGAGTATAAAAAGAGACTAACTATAGAGGATAAATGTCATACCTTGAAGTGTCATTATGATGGTCAATTCAAGTCAGAGTAAAAAATCCCTTGTCTCAAGTTAGTGAACATTCCATTTAGGCATGGAAACCATTATTTTCAGTGATATGCGCTCCTTTCTATCTTGTCAGAGAGAAGCCATATTTCTTTCTTACAATTTCTTGAGTGAAGAACCAGGAGGTACAATAAATCTTCACTATCTTGGTGGAGGAACCCGAATGCCACTTCTGGGCAACGCCTTTAGCAGACACAGGTTGTATAAATATATTTTTTTTTTGTTCATGTAATAAAGATATATCTTTCCCATCTATTTATATGTTTTATTGAATTATTGTCTCATTTAAATGTTCAATGATGTATACTACTAATTGATTTCGACTGCTATATTTTGAAATTTAGTTATTCCCTTAACTACATTTTTTCTAGCTATCTTTCTTTGAATATGTAGGTAATTGGAGAAAATATTAGAGCATTGGAGCAAAAATTAAAACAAGGGATCGACATCAAACATAGCATACATGTTTGTCTACATTCTCCTAAGAAAGAATTAGTTATTTAGGTTTTTTATGTTTAATTTATTTTTGGGATTGGGATTTCTCTTCGAGGTAATCACTTTGTTGTGGCTCAGAACCAAAGCCATATGATAAACTCTCCATAACACTATGTATTACGTGAGAAAATATAAAAACTAATACAAAAAGGTAAATTTGTTATCACCCGAAGAAAGGGACCACAACAACGCTCCACGCCCACTTGGCTTCAATGGTTGCAATACTTGTCCCAAAGACTTGGCTCGGTGATATATATCGATACCACATCTTTCTGCTATAATTCACTTCTCACACACTGAACACGTAGAGTATATGGCTCAAAAATAGAAAAACTCATAGATATGATAACAAAAAATATTTTATTGATATAGAAGGAGATATTATAGAAGAATAGTTTATGAACACATATAGAGTGCTTGTAACCTAATGAAATGATTTTCTTGTCTTTTTCAGGACTTCGAGACTAGCATCTCTTTTGTGAATCAAATAACTTCCATTACGAATTTGGCTTTGATACCAATTTCAAGGATAAAATTTCAAGGCTATACACATATTAGAGGAATCCACCTAAGCCAAAGAAAAATAGACTACTTTTTGATTAGCCAAGATCAAAATATGTGTGAGGCTGAGAGCATACTTAGTATTTACATACTCTATCTAAAGCAATAATTGTTTTCTAATTGACCAAGTTCACTACTAGAGTGCAAGGTGTTGTTCTTGTTTGAGCACTAGAGTGAGGAAAAACAAGAAGGTTAATTGCCTTGTTAGGCCAACAAGACAACACATAAATGAGTTAGTTGATTAGTGTTACAAATAGAGAGAAAAAAAGAAAGTAAATAGAAAGAAATAAAAACTAAACTAAGAATGTAAAAAAAACATCAAATGGATGCATGAAAGAGACACAAGGAATAGCTACCAATAGGAATGATCTTTGAATTGATAACACCTAGGAGAAGTATGGGAACTTATGAGTCCCCTCTTCCTCCTTGGGAGGGATCTTGAATCCTCCAAATACAAAATGGTGAAGAATTGATTGTCAAACTTCTCAAGAGGAGAGAAGTGAAAAAATTGCTATGGATGCTCAAGAGGCTCTAAGAGAATGATGGCTTCTCCAAAACCAAATGAATGGCATAGCAATACTAAAAATTATTCTCTTTGTTTGCATACCATGGTCATGCAGTTATAGGACCAATGAAATCATTTTAATAACTTGATTGTAGTTTGAATGGGAGCCCTTTGGAGGTACTACCCATCCCCTCAATAGCCCCAAGGCTAGATCTTAGGAAAATTTGAGCATCTTGTCTTAGTACACTCCAATATGGATGTTGTTGAGGGCTGACCAATTTCGTTAATGCATTTTTTCCACATCATTATGATTTCTTGTGGAGACAGTCACACAGAACACTCATTTTGTGCATTCAACATTGCATTGGCTTGCGTGGATTACGCAGGTCAGCTTTGGGGAAATTGTGATGAAATTGGATGACTATTTGTATGGTTTTTATTGCTGAATTATTTATGTAAATTTTTGAGGTATGTTTATTAATGTGTTGTACCGGTATTGTCTTCAACCATTTCCTCTATTGATGGGGGGAGTTTTTCGGTGATAACATATGCCCCCTGATGTGTGAGGTTAGGAGCATATGTATAACTAAAATACATCATTGTTTCTTTTGGTGGTGATATCATTGTGTAGAATAGTGAGAGGCACTCTAATAAAGAACTGTGAGAGAGATCCATTGGAGGGAGAGGGGAATAATATGTGGACCTAGTATTCTCTGAAAAATAATTTTTTTGTTCAAACAAGGCAAGCATGCCCCATGCTAATGTCATGAAACCAGAGTAGTATAAGTGTAACTAAAATATGTTGATGAAGTGGATATCTACATCACCCTCGAGGGAATCAATAATGAAAGATGATATTTTTTATGAATGAACTATCTCTAAATCAAGGAATGAATAAATCATATGCATTGATGGCCTATCAAATTTAGAGGTCTTCAACTACTACTGAAAAATACAATGGTCGCATAGTAATACAAACCTTAACATGAAACTTTATTGAGATCAAATGTTATGGGGTTCAATGACACCAAAAAGTGATGAGGACTCTTTATGTTCCATCTGATATTGCTCATTAATAATGGAATGAGAGACAAAATACTACCACCTTCCTAAAAACTTGTGTTGATGTTGACAGGGAAGGGGGAACGACAGCAAGAAGAAAAGGGTTTCTTGACATCGATTTGATCAAAATGGTATCAGGAATTGTATGGAGGAAAATATGGATGAACCAGTGACATGGACAAAGTTCAAAATGTATGGGATTCAATAACTTCCCTTGGTTGGGGGAAGATACTAGGGATTCACCCTTTTGACCAATATCTTATCACGTTCATTCATAAAGAGGGTTTTTTAATTGTGAAAAATAAGGTCAATATATTGTAGGTATTGGGGGGGTGGGGTATCAAGGGGTTTACAGGTATTGGGGGGTATAAAAAGGGGTATCTAGTTAAAATAGGGGTTTCTTTTATTGAAAATGTGTATTGGGAGGGTGATTCAACAAAAGGATTTTGGGAGGTATTTATCAATATCTAGTGAAATTATGGGTATTATTTCATATCCCACAAACGTAGGTGATATGCCACATGTTCAATGAGTGAATACCCCATGGGTGAAGATGGAATAATGGTAGGAACCATAAAACATGATTTGGTGTCGGGGGGTGACCATATATTTGATAAACTGTGTTGAATGGGTGAGACTGCAAAGGAGTGTAGGATGGGTCAAAATACAGAGGTTTGGGACAAGAGTGTCTGTGATACTCAATATTTTGGCTACATTAAGGATAGTTTGCAGATATGGTTTTTGAAGTGGGATTCCCCAACCAAGGGAGACATTGGTTGTTGTGTGCCAAGGAAAACACGCCCTCGATTGTGATGGAAAAAACCTACTATACTTGCTAAAATTTGAAAAGGTACTTTATATAATTACCAAATTAATAATGAATAATCGGGTTGATGATACACATACAGAAACAGGTGCCCCAGTAAAGTATGGCTTGACATGCTTGGGACGTAAATTTGTAAGATTTGAATGATGAAGGTTGGGGTCCCATGGGTGGGTTTTTGTACTAGGTAGATGAATGGGGGATGTACTTGAAGATGGGTGATTGATGTTGGATGAAATGGAGGGGGAATGATGATGCATAGGTTCATCTAATATAACCAAAACAATATGATGTGGGAGTCCATTGGGGGTACACTAGCAAGATGATGAGAATAAGTATGAGGCTTATTCTCTGAGGTACAAGACTACTAGGACTCCAAATCCTAAGGGGAAAAGAGAAACATGAGTTTTGATTTTATAAGGGGAAAATATCTATGGGACAACTCTTGTAGGTGGGAATGCAGTACCAAAATGAAATGGAGGTGATGGTACCATAGAGATGGGTTTAATGATCCTAGGGGTGAATGTCAAAGGGCGTGAATGGGATATGCAATTGTTTGCAGATGGATTGATGGTTTGACATTGTTGAACATATACCTAAAGGGGCCATAAGATGGCCATGATTGAATGGGATGTATATCTTTGTAACAAGAACCTACACACACAAAAACCAGATAGTCGATGTGTAAAATACATGATGACAAAGAACATATGACAATTATTTGATAATGATGATAATGAGTGTGCGTAACTACAACTAGGTCTAGGAGGTGGCTCCCTAGGTTGTCAAAATAAAACAAAAAATGGATGATACAGATGTATAGATGGTAGAATTAAGATCGTTGTTCCATGAACGATGTGGAAAACAAAGCTCTTGGGATCTAGAATGAAAGGTTGGAGTTTGGGGAGGGGGGTAGGGAGAGGAGATGTCATTGGTATGATGATCACGATGTGGGTCCTAATAATTCCCCATCCATGTATGAGGTATCCTTTCTTGTGCATGATATGGATGAGTTACAATGATGATTCAAGGTGGTGTTAGAGGGGGTGCCTGAGGATTGGTCACCCCATATCTAGGATGATAGGATCCTAGAGAAATGTGTTGGGGGACATCACGAGTGGCAATCCTTGGTGCATCGTGATGCAGTTGTTGGTGTCATGGTGATGAGGATTCTTCCCCAAAGGGTAGTTACCTAAATTGGGAGAAGGGGGATTCCCTTAGTTAGTCAAGATCCACTAGCGGGTGGCTATTTAGAATTAGGGTCATCGTAGGTTCCAGTATTGGATTGTATGGGAATGTCCCACATTTTTTGTATGATATATGTATAGAAGTTGAGGTTTCCATTTTTTATATTTTGAGCACAATGATTGAGATTGGAATCTGGTGGTGGGGCCGAAGACGATGTATATTTTTGATGAAACGTTATGGCACTCTTATATATATATATATATATATATATATATATATATATATATATTTGGATGATGTTTATGTTTTTTTCATATGTGTGATGTGATATATGGTTTGGTACTTATTTTGATGTTGATGTGATGAATTATGTTTAAAAATGAATGTGTAAACTAATGTGATGAATTCCAATCTATCACTTGATTAGCCATGGTATATATAACTTGGTTTAGACTCTTTAGGAATATGTATGAATGTGATGGATTCAAAAGTCTGAGATATAAATATAACAGGTATTTGAGAAATAATCATGGATCACGGATGCATTATTCAACTATAAGACGATGAGATGGGAATCGAGGAGCATGCTTAGGTGACGAATATGTCGGTGACTAGCTTCCAGGAGGAGACCAATTACAACAACATACTCAACTTAGTTATTAGTGGTAGGTTCGAGGCATATACCACTAGAGTGGAGTAATACATATTTTTGAGTATAAATGACCCAAGCTACCGAAGTGAGATTCTTATTCTACCAACTGGCACCATCGGTGTACTCGATGTGGTAAATAGATGGACAATTCAATTATCAAAAACAAGTACACAGGATCACACATATGTCTTGGAGAGGTTTTCTATAAAAAGACAAAAAGCATTAGGGAAATATAAGAAGAGCCTAAGTTAGGGTGGCTACGCTTAAGGGTAAAATTTCTTCAAGTATAACCCATTGACAAGATATTTGAGGGTAGTTCCTTCAGGGTGAGCCATTATGTAGGATCCCTTATTGAGACAATGGAGGATTATGAATGGTACTTTCCAAAGGGACTCAAACTTACCATGGCCTAAGGTGTCATAGGAGATGTCATATGCCAATACTAACTCACCTTATTTGAATGAGAAAAGATTCACTTTATGGTCAAAGACTGCTTTGGAACATTTTTTGGTCACTTCATTGTTTTGCGAATAGGAGCGTTGATCCTCATCTAAGGATTTGAGTTTGACCAATCATTTATCCATCATAGTTGTGTCAGGAAAGAGCTCAATTGCACTGCACAATTTGGGGATTTCACATTCTATGGGAAGGACAACTTTGAATCTGTGAACTAGATGAAATGGTTTGAAGCTAGCGGAACTTTTGACTATTGTACGGTATTCTCATAATGTTGAAAATATCATGTGATGCCAATTGGTTTTGTGTTTATCCATAGTGCGCTATATCATGGTATTGAGGACTTTGTTGAAATATTCAATTTTGCCATTCGACTGTGGATAGTATGATGAATCAAACTCATGTGTAAACCCTAGATTGGTGGATAAATCAATGAACACTTCATTTTCAAAATGTTTACCATGGTCAAACACTAGCTAGAAGGGAACTACAAAATGAGTAATGACATGGTTGAAGAAGAAGTAGGTTGTAGTCTTTGTCTTATTGTTTAATGTTGGCATGGCTTCCACCCATTTGGTGAAGTAGTCAACAACGACTACTATATATTTGTGCCCATTTCTCGATGGGGGGTTGCAATTCATGAAATCAATACCCCATTTGTAAAAGGGGCGTGTCATAATGACTGGATGGAAGGGAGTGGGTGGTGCTTTGGATTTATGTGCATATATTTGAATTTTTTTGCAATGCCTGATGGCATGGATGCAGTCATAAAACAAGGTGGGAAAAAAGTAACCAACTTGAGCCACTTTCTGTGTTATGGATATACCGAAGAGATGACCCCCGCATGTGCCATTATGGCACTCATTTAGAAATTTTTCTTCCTCTTCTATGGTGAAGCAATGATGTAGCTATCTACCCACCTACGATAGAGGACATATCCTATGAGGAGGTAGCAGGAAGCTTGATGATAGATGTGGAGATGCTCGTCTCAAGAGATATGAGGGACAAATTTTTGCGTACAAAGATATAAACGAATGTCTTCGTACCATGGCTCGTCAGATGAAATCAAGAATAAATTTCCATCCGAGAAGTTCTCGTTCATAGGGGTGTCAGTTGATTTTGATGGGAGGTATGCAATCAACTATGCAAGGACAAGATATTTCTTTCTATTGGGATTTGTGAACTCTAGATCGTATTCTTGTAGGATGACGATCCAGTGAGTAAATTTTCCATTGATCTGGCATAGGCTGAGAAGGTATTGCATTGGATTAGAATCTTCCACAACCTTGGTAGTTTGAAGAAATATATAGTGGTGCAGTTTTTGGACTATAAGGACAACAAATAGGGATAACTTCTCTTCATCATTATACTTCAAAGGTGTCCCAAACAGGCTTTTTCTTATGCAGCAAATGACTTTCTCATGTTGGCCATCACCTACTTGGACTAGAACTCCTACAACTGATACCTACGAGGTGGATACATAGATTATATAATACCTATCAAAATCTAGGGGATAGATGTGACATACAAAAGAGGCGATGGACTTCATGGTGTACATATAGTTGTGTCCAAAGAGGATTTTGTAATCCAATTAGGCATCGATGACTTCAATGTCTATGAGAATCATTTCCCCCCCTAGTTCAACTGGTACGTTCTGGTATAGGGCTTCATTTTGTGATGGTAGACCATCATATGATCAAAGAGTAATGGATGAAGGGATCATCTCGGGTGATCCGAGTTGTTTCCATACTATTTTGGACATAATGTATGTATATTCCCCTTCATCATTGATACATGGATGTATATTTATGTTTTGTATTTTGACCGATATTTGGAAAGAGACCAACGAGGGAATGCATCGTTCAACATTATCCAAATCAAAAGTGATAATATGAGTATGGTATGGGTCAATTTCCCCCAATTGTGAGAGAAAGGCCTTTCATTTTCAATGACATGTTTAGAGAACTTCTAAAACCGACATAGTAGCTAGGGATTGAGCCAGATCGTCAATGAGACTATAAATATGTGTTGCTTTAGGGTTGGGGTTGTGTACATTCCTGTGCAAAGGTGCGTAGGGTACATAAGTGGTTTTTTATATGCAAGGACAGGGTATTGTCAAATATTAACCTGTAGTTAATTGGGGTGAGTCTGAGGTGATCGGATTTGAGTCCAAAGGCATGATGTAATGAACATTGTGAGTTTTTAGTAGGATTTATTATTGTGTTACAAGAATTCTTAGCTCACATGGATTCCCCCATTGAATGTGACTTGGATTGGGATACTATCCCAATTATTGTGGGGGGGGGGGGGGGGGGGAGGAGGGACTGAATCTAGCTGAGTATTAATGACTCCTTGGTGGGGAATTATATTTTGTAGGACCGCATGGGTTTTTGGTTGCATATATTTTTGTGGAACTTGTGGTGGTCCCTGTGGGGTACAGGGCCTTCATGGATTCATGTATTCCTTCATTCTTTTGTAATCAGAAATTTGAGGGAAGTGGTAAGTGTAATGACCATACTCACCACAAACTGAGCAAGGGAAATTGGTCTAGAGGTTGTTATTTTTCTCTTGTATTTGTTGGCCATTTTTATTTCCCCCTGAGGGATTTTGGTTTCCCCCTGATGGGGTAACTTTTTGTGGAGGGTTTCCCCGCTGTCGTTGGTTGGTGTTATTTTTGTTCTTTCCCTTATTGTTTTTGGTATTGGATTGTTGAGGGGGATTAGAAATATTCAATTGTTCAAAGGTTTGGAATTTATGAATAGAAAAAGGTTGAATAAAATTCACACCTACTTTTTTTTAACCATGTGGTGGGGCAACAGGTTAAGGGAGACCAGGGAAAGGGTAATATGGATTACCTTGTGGGGGGGCTCTGTATTGAGTGCAGGAGGTAGATGCGTCACCTCCATTAATGGAGTTGTATGATGTGGTATGTGGTAGACCTAGAAGTGGTACTTGCACCAGGTTGGTTGGTGGTATAGGTACAATCCCTCCCATCGACGGAGTAGGAGGAGCTATAAAAGGGGCTGGAGGGGTGGGGGTAGGATAATATGGGTTCCCCTAATATGGTTGATGGTATTGAATGGCCCCAAATGTGGGTAATAATTGAGCATAAGGGTTAAAATGGGCCATGAACCCGATAAATACATTTGTGGCATGTGATGTTCCAGGTTTTCCTTGACTGGAGGGAAGAGGAAAAGGAGAATATGGAAATATGGAGTATAGGTACCCCAATTGGGAGTAAATCAAATGAAATTGTTGGGCCTTTGTGATGGCCTGATATTTGGTTTAAGGAAAGGTTGTAGACACATATTTGGCGATGATACGGACTAGTGATTTTATGAACCAATATAATGGTTGTTGCGGAGTGGTATCATCCTTGAAAATGCTTCTTCTCTGACACCATTCATGAATATGATCAACAATATGGACATATGTAGTTTTTTTGAATGAAAAGAAAATTTCTAAACTAGTGTCTTGAAGGACAAGGAGTTGAAAGAAGATAAGAAGGCTTTGGCCAAGGATTCAAATGTCGTGTGGGACCCTGATTTCTCATCCACATACCATTTGTTAGATGGACCAGTAAGTGTTCTTTGGAACAATCTCAAATGAATGGAATCTTCCATAATACTATTGGAAGAAAATCAAAGGTGAAAATACATGATGTGATTAGATATGTCTTCTCCTGTATTTCCTTAAAACTTTGGGATGTCAAAAGGTAGCTTGGTGGGCATATTTATCCAAGTGGGGTAGTGAAAGATTGGGTAATTTGTTAGTTTGGTCAAATCTGGGATGTTAGGAGATGCCAAATATGGCATGGTAGGAGGTGTTCCATCCATGGTGCATTGTGGTTGAGAAGAAGTTTATTTTGAGGATGGTTGGGAATTCATACCCTACGAAGAAGGTTGAGCTCCTCCTCCTTAGGATGGAGGACTATTGGGTGGGTTGTTCAAGATATTAGTTTCGAGAAAGGTTGAACCAAGAAAAGAATATCCTAAAACAATTCCCCTTGTTGCTGTATGAGCTGGTTGCAATGATGTGTCATCCAAATTAAGGACACCTCCCAATATTGGAGGGAGGTTTCTCAAGCATCTAGAATGATGGGGATTTTGTAGTTCCCCTATGATTCTAGACTAAATGAAAAAGTGTGTGGTTGGTAGTGAGAGAAATAAATGGGCAAGTTCTTCTATAAATGTGGACTATCTCAACAATGTTTTAAAGTTGCATGTAATCAAAAGTGGAAATCAAACATAAAACAAACAACAATGTAATATGGTTTGGGGTTTATCCATGTGTCAGAATAAAAGAAATTGCACTTGTCCTAAAATACCTATAGTCCTTCCTCGCAAAGAGCATTGGGACTTCCAAAAGTACTCAAAAATGGGGTGTGAACCCACCAGAAGAGGAGCTAGTGAAGGTATGAATCAATCAGTTATAATGAGGGGTGAAGGGGGCATATCTCAAAATTACTGGTGATATTTCCCAATAGTCATTCAAAATATGATTGAGTTTCAATTGCAACCCACAACCACCACCTGGGTGGAAAAAAACTATATTTAGAAACTAAGCTACCTTGATCAAACACGCCATTTATATTTTTTGTGTAAGAAATGGGTCATGGGATGGATGCTTTCCAAGGGTTCAATGATCCAAGAAGGCACTCATAGAACAACCAAACCTCAAACTTCAACCCTTCATGGGTATCCCCAGGACTTATGGTGTAGAAATGCTTGATTTAGAGGATTTCAATATTCTATTTCACAACTTCTTAGTTTCAATGCGAAATGATAACGAAGAGTTATTTGGATGCCTATCCCTCAGATCTTAACTTAGACTACAAATTTCTTTTATGCTTCTCCTATGGAGGTTAAAGATGAGTTGCTTAATGGTTTATTTTAGTATTTGAGATAGGATATGAGATTGGGGTCATGAACCAACCTCATTGATTAAGATGGTGTGGAAAATTTCTAAAGATATGTGAAGTCTTTATGATTCTCTGAGATCACTTATGGGCATGGGGAGAAGAGCATATATGACTCCAAATATAAGATAGAAATTTTAAGTGTGTGGTGAGGTGATTTTTTGTGCAATAAGTGATGGTGTCAAATGATTTCCAATAATTTAGTGATCAAAATTTTAACATGTAGAAATTGTTTTGTCCTTTATAAATCTTGTTTACCTCTAACTTACTAAATTTCTAGAAAATCCTTGCAAAATTTTTAAAATCCCTAGATCACTAGCATGGTGGACATGTGGGTCCTTCCTCTTGATGCTTTAATCTTCCTAGAATTTTATCTAATCTAAGAAAGATTTGAAACTATCCCTAGATAAAAGACATGTGGGCATGTATGGAACCTTACAAATCCTTAATACTTCCTAGGTTTTTTGCTTTAATAACTTGAAACTATCCTAATATTGCAAACATGTGGGCATGTATGGGCCCGTACAAATCCTTTAAGATTGTGTTTCAATAAAAACAAACTAAGAGGTATTGGACTCTCCTAATTGGTTAATTGATTAAAGGGAGATGGATATTTATTAAGAGACTCTTTTTCTAATTCCACTATATCACTCAAAGGTGCAAGGGAAAGAGCATACTCAAAAATATTAAAACAACCTCCTATTCTCGATTTAATGTGTTGATTTGTAAAAGAAAATATTTAATTTTGAAGTTCAAATGGTACAAGAAAATGGAAAGATGTTATGGTTCTTTTTATCTCTCTAAATTTCTATGTGTGGCTAAGTACCTATGCAGTAAAGAACTCAAACTCAGCTTTTTATGGCGTTAGAAAGTGATGAAAAATAAACCTAGGATACTTGGTAAAATTGGGCTCAACAAGCCTTAAAATTAGTGGGAAAGAAGTTTTATGCATGACTTCTAGTTGAGACAGTCGTGCATAGTGAACAATCTTTGTGAAATGAAAAGACAAACAATGCGCAGCTCTGCACAACATGTGCGTCTGTTTTACCCGAACCCATGCAAACATAGTGAAATGGTGGGATTGAAATTTAAATTGAGATCTCTTTATTATAGGCCCAATTATGCATCTAATGGTTGGACTAGGTTGGTTTTGATCCCTGCAAACACAAACAAGTCATAAAGAAATCTATAATAGCCTAATTGGGGGGGAATTTGATCCACATTCCCAACACGGGCGCCAATTTGTTGTGCTTGTTTGAGCACTAGAGTGAGAAAAAAAAAGTAGGTTAACTTCCTTGTTAGGCCAACAATACAACACATAAATTAGTTAGTTGATTAGTGGTTCAACTGGAGAGAACATAAGAAAGTAAATAGCAAGAAATAAACACTAAACTAAGCATGTAGAAAAAAACTTCAAATGGATGCATGAAAGAGACACAAGGAATAGCTACCAATAGGAATGATCTTTGAATTGACAAGACCTAGGATAAGTATGGGAACTTATGTGTCCCATCTTCCTCCTTGGGAGGGCTCTTGAATACCCCAAATACAAATCTCTCTTCCTCTAACAATAAAAAATGGAAATACAATGGTGAAGACTTGATTTCCAAAATTCTCAAGAGGAGAGAAGTGAAACACTTGCTATGGATGCTCAAGAGGTTCTAAGAGAATGACGACTTTTCCAAAACCAAATAAACATCATAAAAATACTCAAAAAAATTATCTTTGTTTGAATTCCTTGGTCATGTACTTATAGGACTAATGCAATATTTTTTATAACTTGCTTGTAGTTTGAATGGGAGCCCTTTGGAGGTACTACCCATCTCCTGAATATCCCCAAGGCTAGATTTCAGGCCCATGTGAGAATATTGTCTTAGTAAACTCCAATATGGAAGTGGTTGAGGCCTGACCAATTCAATTAATGCACCATTTCCACATCACTGCAGGTTCTTGTGGAGACAGTCATGCAGACCGTGCAATTTCCGCATTCAACATTGTGTTGGATCGCACAAATTAAAAAATTCATCTTTGGGGAAACTGCGCTAAAATTCAATGAATATTTTGTATAGTTTTTCTTGATTAATAGGTTATATAAATGCTTGAGGTATGTTGATTAATGTTTTATGATGTTATTGTCTTCAACCATTTCCTATATTTCTATGAGAAATTTTCCGGTGAAAACACAAGGCCATGAGCATACTTACTTATTACATACTCACTAGACAAAGAAAAACTTAAGAGATATACACATATCAGAGGGATTGACCTAAGCCAAAGACAAATAGTTTTTTTTTTTGATCAACCAAGATCAAAATATATGCAAGGATGAGGGCATACTTAGTCTTTAAAAACTTTGTCTAAAACAAGACTTATTTTCTGATTAACTAGGTTCACTACTAGAGTGCAAGGACAAGAGCATACTTAGCTATTATAGACTCACTAGATGGACCAAAACTATAGACTCTATTCTCTCCTCTCATACATGATGATCAAAATGAGATCTCAGACCTCTCTTTTATAATCTCAAGAGCTGGTAATCGGTTACATGAAACCTATGAGTGCAAGTCCAAAGTAATTGCACTCATATTATTCCTATCCTTATGATATTATGGGGAATATGGGTAAAAACATATGTTATCTTGTCCTGTGACGTCCTTTTGGACATAAGGGGACCCACCCCTCTTTTCAATATGACAAAATACAAAGTGGAGATTACTTTTGGGAATCCCATGGAAATATGACTAAGATGTTACATTATTTTGTGTAGGCATACTATTCTTCTCATTATTCAGATGATGTATAGTATTTGTTTGATACATCTAGAGAAAATGCAGCCACAACCATAGGTGACAGTGAATTGAAGAAATTGTAGAAAGGATAACCCTTCATGGATGGTACTCTCTCGTATTTTGATGAACATACGTAAGCACATAACTTATTTTTTAATTTATACCATGGAATATTTGGAGGATGGTGGTGGACTAGATGTAATGTGCTTCCTTTATAGTTGATACCAAAGTAGAAAAAGACATCACTCTTTTTTGCTTCTTCTATTTCATCTCATAACCATAAGATGAAATATCGTTTGATAACATGGATGAAATCTTGGTCTCTAGGATAGTAGTTATACATGAGAATATAGAACCATGTGGTCCAACGTTCTTGATTGATGACATTACATTCAACTATGAACTATATATTTTATAAATTCTTTACATATTTTATTATCTAACAATAATCCTTATACCGAAACCATGGCTCATGTAATATTATATACCTATGACCTACATAAGGTTTGAATACGCTGAAATATTGATGCATTTTTGGACTATCTCTAAAATACCAAATATTAGACACATGGTTGTAACTATTGACCCATTTAAACAAAATATGCTCATACACATGACTCATCCTAATAGACTTAACTAGACACTCAAAACATGGATTGAGTATATAATGTTTACAAATAAGCACCCAATAATATTATTCTGGTGTCGGATATGGTGAAGGTATATTTGTGCTATGGCAACCTTTTTATCTAGTTATCATCTTGATTTCTCTTCAATTTATTAATGAAAAAATCCTTATCTTCTTTAGTTAGTGGATCTGCAATGCAATTTTCTTTACCATGGTTGTATTCAATTTGGAAATCATATTCTTCAATCCAGAGACTCTATTAAGACCTAGACAAACCCCCATTTTATGTTTAAATCCATTATTAATCCCTAGATATTTAATTATTACATTTATAGTATTATAATTATATGTCAGCGAGAACCATTCATGGTACCCTTTCATTATAATTGTACCCTTTGTATCCTATATATATATACCAAGGAGAACTAGTCTTAGGACCATATTATCTCAACTCATACTGTATTATGAATTGTAAATAATGTTAAAGTATTTTCCCCCCTAAAAGTGGACTATAATCATTGACTTTTATCATTTTTTAAGGCGTTAGATCACAATATTTGGTATAAGAGTCGATCCTAGGGTTTTTTCTTCTCCAATCAAGTCATATTAATTTTTTCTTTATAAATATTTTTTGGGGGTGATTCAGACAACAAAACTTTGAGTTTATTTATAATACATATCAATGTGTCTTTGGTAAAATTTTATATTATGGGTCATTAAACATTTGGAGATATACTCTGTGGAAGATAGGGTTTTCAAATAGTCTTATAACTAGTCTCAAACAGTGTTTTCGGGTAAAACAGTCATATATTCTATAGAAAGGATCCAAGTTATATAATACCTATTTCATTTGAAATAAGAAATTCCATAGTATTTCCGGTATAAGTTTCAAAATCAGGTATTAAATATTCGACACGTGGCATTCTATACAAGTTCACTCTCTTGGAAAGCCCAAAAATCAGCAAGGTTTGGGAAAGTTACCCTAAATTTTGCATGGGACATCCAATTTTGGTTAGACGTATGTGACTAAAGAGAAGACATTTCATAGTACTACAGGACAAAATTTCAAACTTGGGAGGGTTGGAATTTCAGAAATACATCAGAAGGAAGGTTGGTTAGGAGGAAAAACTCCAAATTAAGGGCTTAAAATGTACATAACTTACAATTGACATAACTTTTTATTGGAAGATATTTTTTTGGTGATTCAAAATTTGTAATAAATAGTAAAAATAAGAGAATTATTATTTTCTCACATGGTTCCAAAGGATCCTCCAAAATTTACTTCACCAGCTAAACCTCTAGAAATATCAACCATGACTCAAGATGAAATTGACGAGATTTATTTCCATATGGAAAAGAGGATCACTAAAAATAGGGAACAGATGGAACATAAGATGGATGAAACTATGAAAATACATATGGATGAAATGGAAACCAAGATGCATAACAATATGAATGAGATGAGATGAAAACAAATATGGATGAAATGGAAAATAAGATAGATAAGAAGATGTATGAAAATAAGGAAGAGATGAAAAGAAATATGGATGAAATGGAAAATAAGATGGATGAAAATAAAGTACAAATACAAAAATCCGTGAATGAATTTCAAAATTCCTTGTCTTCCATGATATTTCAGGCTCTAGATGAGAGGCCCCATAAAGGAGATATCAAAATTCAAGAAACTCGGGAAAATAAAGGTAGTATTATGGTTGAACAACCTACCAATAATAAACATTTTTCTAGTGGATTTAATTATGGTGGGGGTCCTAAATTCAAATTTCCCAAGATTGAATTAAATAAGTTTGATGGAACAAAGGTCTTTACCTAGGTGAACCGAATAGAAACATATTTTGAACTACATAATATTATGGATGATAAGGAAATGATTCACATAGAAACCTTGAACGTTGAGATAAAACCATATTAATGGTATCAATGGGTAGTTAAAAGGAACCCCCCTCTTTATCATTATACTTGGGGTTTATTTACAAGAGACTTAGAATCACAATATGGAAAATTGTGGGAACAAGACTACTTCAGTCAATTGACAAGAATCAAGAACTTAGGTGATATTGAATATTATAATTCATAATTCAAGTATTGGCCACAAGGGTGGATGACATAAGTGATGACCAATTGTTGGAATCTTACATGGGTGGATTAAAAAAAGACATCAAACATGATATTTTCTTAATACATCCTACAATTATTATGGAATCTATGCAATATTCTCTTCATATTCAAGCCAAAAATATTTCTACACAAACGTTTACCATTGGAGCATACACAACAAGCATATATAGTTTTGGGGGTCATAAGACAAGTGTTTCTCAACCAACAAGGTTGACACCACAACAAATGGATTAAAGAAGAAAAAAAGGACTATGTTTCAATCGTGACATCAAGTACAGTAAGGGGCATAAATGCGGTGAGAAGAAATTATTCTACATAGACCGTGAAGAGGAAGGAGATTAGGAATTGGAACCGCCACAAGATCCAGATCTAGAAGATACTACTCCAACAATCTATTGTCATTCATTGGCTTACATCAGTACTCCACAAACCCTCAAGATACAAGGATATATCAAAAATAAAAATGTACCAATATTGATTAATTATAATATTACGCATAATTTCATCAATTACAAATTAGCAAAAGATCTTAATTTCTTTGTATATCCTGCACTAGAGTTTCAAGTAATGAATGCAGATGGAGGTACCATAAATTGTTCATGGAAATGGCATAGTATTAAGCTCAACATGGGGGAGTATTTTCTAGATAGCCCCATGATTTCCATCCAAATGGGGGGTGTTGATCTTCAGGGATAATTTTAAGGATAGAAATTTATCTCAGAATGTATAAAACTTGGTGAATCTTGCTAGTCCTTAATATGAAAAATATAAAATGTTTGGCGATATTTTGTAAAAATATTCAAATTTATAAGGATTTTATATAGTTTCTATAAAATTTGGGCTACTTTTAAGACAAAATAATTTTATTTTGTAGAATTTGGGTGAATCAATTTTAGAAAAAATGGAAATTGGCAAATCTTTTTTTTCATAAAAACATGGAAAATTAGCCCATGGGTGAAATTTAGCCCCTAAATTTTTCCCTGTTGATGTGGTATTAGGGGTCCAATTGTTGCAATCACTCCTAACAATGGCCCTTAAATTTCAATATATTTTCATTATATTTTCCTCAAATGGCAAGGAAATCGAGCTTAGACGTATCCAAGGGAAACCCTCTAAAGTGATAAGCTCTAATAGCATGACAAAATTACTCAAAAAAGGACACCATGGTGTAGTTGAAAAGTTATGCTCACTTGATGTTAAAATTTCTATATCCTATGCTCCATTAGACCTCCATATAGTTATCGATAATCATTCCAAGGTATTTGGTGAAATTCCGAAGGGTCTTCCACCTGCTCGAGATCATGACCATGCTATTCATTTGCAACCAGAAAGTGTACCACCTAACATTAGTCCTTACAAGTATTCATATGAAAATAAGAGTGATATTGAGTGCATGATCTAGGAAATTTTAGAGGTTGGAATCATTCAACCTAGCCAAATTTTTGTCTCTTCACCAGTGGTGAAGGTTACAAAAATGGATGGCTCATGGCGTATGTGTCCAGATTATAGACAAATCCACAAAATGACCATCAAATATTAGTTTCATATTCCTATCATCGATGAATTATTAGATGAATTGCATGAATTGTAAGATGGATCTTTCTTTGGGATATCATCAAATAAGAATGAGGCAGGAAGACATTCCTAAAATATCTTTTAGAAAACATGACATTCATTATGAATTTTTGGTTATGCCATTTGGACTTACTAATGCAATTTCAACACTTCAAAGCTTCATGAATTCTATTTTCAATCTCTTCCTTAGAAAATTTGTGTTAGTATTTTTTGATGACATAATAATCTACAACAAATCTTGGGAAGAGCATGTACAACATGTTTAAAGAGTATTACAACTATTTGAAGAGAAACAACTGTATGCAAATCCTTTCAAATGTTCTTTCGGGGTTTAAGAAGTGGAATATTTGGGTCATATTGTATCTCATGAAAGTGTAAAAGTGGAACCTATAAAAATTAATGCTATGAGGGAATGGCCAATTCCAAAAATATTGAATAAAATTAGGGTTAACAGGATATTATCTCAAGTTTTTCAAGAATTATGGTCAAATAGAAACACCTCTAACAACATTATTAAAGAAGGAAGAATTTTCTTGGATTGAAGAAGCAACCAATGATTTTTAAAAACTGAAGGAGGCTATGTGTACTACTCCCATCTTGGCTAGACTGGATTTTACAAAAGACACTATTATGGAGTGTGATTCCTTGGGCCATAGAATTGGTGTCTTATTAGTGCAAGAAGGAATGCCCCTTTCCTTTGAAAGAAACCAACTTAAAGGAAAAAAAAATTCAAATCCATTTATGAAAAAGAAATGATGGTCATACTACACATAGTTCAAAAATGACACCCTTACCTAATATGAAGACACTTCAAAGTAAAAATAGGTCATGATAGTTTGAAGTACTTCTTGTAGAAATGATTATCTTAATAAGATAAACAAAAATGGTATACAAATATTTTAGGTTATGACTTTCAAATTATATACAAAAAAGGAAAACATAATGTTGTGGTAGATGCCCTTTCAAGGAAAGAAGAATAAATAAAAGGTTCACTATGTGTTATTTCTATTCCACAATATAATTGGGTGGAAGAAGAAAGGATACAATGGAAGTGATATCAAGAGGTATGCAAGATCATTCAACAACTACATGAGCACCTCATTTCATTATACAATGTTGTATGAAAGAATGATTTTCCATGGTATCAGGATCACCTATACTTATGTAATAATTCTGAACTCAAATAGAAGGTCTTTCTAGAACTGCACACTTCTCTTATACAAGGACATTCAAGATTCTTGAAAACATACCATAGGATCAAGAAGTATTTTTTCTGTGAAGGTATTAAAATTGATGTTCAAAATTTTCTATCTGAATGTTTAGTCTACCAATAGAAAAAGGGAGAAGCATTCAATATGTCAGGTCTCCTACAACCATTAGCTATACCAGGTCAACATTGGGAAGAAATTTCAATGGATTTCATCACAATTTTATCCAAATCCGAAGGAAAGATTGCCATCATGGTAGTAGTGGATCCACTAAAAAAGTATGCTCATTTTTTATATATTTCTCATCCTTTTAAATAAAGTAAAATAGCCACAACATTCATGGAAATGGTTCAAAAGCTACACAGAATCCCCAAGATTATTGTAAGTGACAAAGATCCAATTTTCACTGAAAATTTTTGGACTGGATTATTCTCTTGTTTGGGTACTCAATTGGCTCACATCTCATCTTACCACCCTCAATCCGATGGGTAAACTAAGATTTTGAATAATTTTCTATAAGGATATATTTATTGTTTTTCATTCAATAAATAGACATAATGGACCAAATGGTTTCCTTTGATAGAATGGTGGTACAAAAAATCCTTCCACACTTCATCAAAAATGTCCCCATTTATGAAACTTTATGGATATCATTATACATCCATTACATAATCCTTGAAAGGGAATACAAAACTTCAAGCAGTGAAGGACCACATAGGGAACCAACAAGAGGTTCTCAAACTATTGAAGGACAACTTGGTCCTGACACAAAATAGGATGAAACAACAAGCAAATCAACATCATCCTGAACAAGAATTTGAGGTGGGGGATTGGGTATTCTTTAGGCTAAAACCATATAAACAAATGTCCCTAAAGAAAAAAAATAAGGATATTAAATTAGCACCCAAATATTATGGCCCTTATAAGGTGTTGCAAGGGATTGGAAGTATGGATTACAAATTCGAGTTGCCTCCATATTCACGTCTACATCCAATATTCCATGTTTCTTTATTATATAAGGTAATTGGAAAAAAGATATCAATCCAGAATATTTTACCAGATATTAATGGATAAGGAAAAATAATACTAGAACTAGAAACAATCCTTGAAACAAGGATTAAGCAACTGAGAAATAGATAAATCATGTAGTACACTCTTCAAATGGAAGAGGAAACATGGGAAGATGAGTTATTCATGAAGAAACACCCACAATTAGTCAAGTGCTGAGGAAAACACTTTTTTGAAAGGGAGGGGCATGTTAAGACCTAGAAAAATCCCAATTTTATGTGTAAAATGTAAATGTGTTGAACCTGTACATAATAGATCTAGCTAAACAATAATACACACATTTGCAGAGAGAATTGGAAAAAAAAAAAGGAGAGAAAGAATGAAAGAATTTTCATTAACCGTTGTGAATAATGAATAATTTACACATGATATACTCTGTATAACTCAATGATTTCGAATTTAGGTGAACCAATGCACCATACTGGTGGTCTAGAGTGATCTGGACATACACCAGAAGTTTCAGAAGTGAACTGCCGCCTATTCTAGTCTCTCAGGCAGTTACGGGAGTGAACTGCCACCTAGTTGAGTTAACTAGTCAACTAGTCTTTAGTTAACTGACTGAACAGGGAGTAGTGAGGAGTTAAATCAATGAATCAAGGGTAATGCGCCACTCTGGTGATGATACCAAGGTAAGGTCGAATTAGCATGGTGATGATCCCAATGTTTCATGGTGATGATCCCAATGCAACATCTCAACTCAACTCAACTAGTCAAACTAAAGTGTCAACTGAAAGAGAATATTCTCCCTTAAAATATAGGAGACTGGATAATGACTAATTATGACTAATAAACAAGGAATAAAATTAGGAAAAAGAAATCATAGGTGTGTGTGAAGTAACTCCAACACCCCCCCTGAACATCACTATAGTGAAAATAAAGAATGGGTCCCGACAACGAGGCCATGTTAGGTACCCAAGTACAAAAGATACACTGAAAATAAAGTGAGGAAAGAGGGAANCTCAAGGTACAATGTATGTAAAAATAATAACTACAGTTTCTAGGCAATTGTGTCCTTCACTCCAAGACGACCTCACAGAGAATGAAATTTTTGCTTAGTGAAGGTGTTGGTGAAAATGTCTACCGTATGTTTTGTTGAAGGATAGAACTATATGTCGATGATCCCCTCGTGTACTAAATCATGGATGTAGTGCATGTGTATCTCGATGTGATTCGTTCGTTGCCTCTGAACTAGATCTCTACAAAACTTTCGAGTGCACTAGTTGTCACACCAAATGACGATCGACCAATAAAACTGAATGCCCAACTCACTAAGAAAATGTTGTAGCCACATAGCATGAATGGTTATGTTAACTACCCCTTTATACTCTACCTCAATTGAAGATAGAGTAATGGAAGATTGCTTCTTTCTCGACCAACAGATAGGGTCAGAACCAAGACCGTGTGAGTAACCAGATGTGGACTTGAGATCAATGTTATCACCAGCCCAATCAGAATCAGTAAACCCAATGAGATCTAATGTAGAGTCTACTGCATAATGAATCCCAAAGGTGATGGTTCCCTGTACGTATAGAAGGATACACTTTGCATCTTTTCAATGTAGCTCATGTGGCTCCTACATGAACCTGGAAACTGCACCAACTGCATATTAGAGGTCTGGTATGGAGTGTGCGAGATACAAAAAGATCCCCACTAGTTGTCTGTACAGTGTGTTGTAAAACATTGGAGTCTCCCCGCCATCCTCAAGTTTGACTCCTGGTAGGAAAGGAGTCGTAGTAGACTTGCAGTTTGTCATGTGAAATCTCTCAAGGAGATCTCATGCATACTTGTCTTGAGACAGTTTGATGCCTGATGCATCCTGACTGATATCAATTCCAAGGGAGAAGTGTAGCGGACCCATGTCCGTCATCAAAAACCTATCATGAAGAATCCTCTTGACTGCAACAATCGCCAAACTCAAGCAACCAATGATCAACAAATCATCGACATACATAACTAAAAGTATAAGTGAATCAACCGTCTTGAGCATGTATACATTTGGGTCTAATTTACAATGTACAAAGTTCTGTGACAACATGTAGGAGTCCATCTTGGTATAACATGCCCTCAGAGCCTGCTTGAGGCCATAAAGTGACTTCTTTAGTTGACAGACCAAATATGAGTCCTGCATAAATCCCTAGGGCTGCTCCATGTAGATCTCCTCAGAGAGATCACCATGAAGAAATGAATTCTTCACATCCATTTGATGGAATTCCCATCCCTTGGTTGTTGCAATGGCAAGTGTCGATCATACAGAATACATCTTTGCTACTGGAGTGAAGGTCTCATCATAGTCAATACCATTAACCTGTTGAAAACCTTTGCTGACAAGCCTGGCTTTGTATCTTTTGATGTGTCCATCTATTGCACTCTTGGTCCTGTAGACCCATATGCATATGACAAGTTTCCTCCTAGAAGGAAGGGGAACCAAATCCCAAGTCTGGTTCTTGAGGAGGGATTTGTACTCCTCTTGCAAGGCGGATTCCCAAAAGGGATTTCCAGCAGCCTCCCCATAGGACTGTGGATCTAAAGAATGAACCAAGAAAAGATGCTTGGAAGGTAATGGTTCAGTGGCAATGAGTGCAATAGGAGGCTCCCTGAAATCATATCGAGTTCTCCTAGTATCGGCCAGATCACCCACAATATCCCCTGCATCCTGAAGAGTAGTATGTGCCTACTTGGGCCTCTGCTCTGGCTCTGCAACTGCATCTGGATGCTCTAACTCTGTATCTGACTATACTGACTCTGAATCTGAATCTTAATCATCCGATTCCTCTGAATCATAACTCTCGTTTGAAGAAAAGTCAGCATGTGCATGCTCATCATCTCGGACAAGTGGAAGAGTGAAGGTGTCTGCATGTGGCTGCTAAGGTACATGTGAGACACTTTCCTCAAATTGGACACTACGCTCAATGATGATCTGGTCCAAGGAAAGATCAATATGATGATATCCCTTCACACCATCAGGGTATCCAAAAAAAATACACTCAGTGCTCTGTGGATCAAGTGACTTCCTCTTTTTAGAGGGAATTCAGGCCCATGCACGAGAACCAAAAATGAGAAACTGGGTCACTTCCGGTTTGAGTCCACTCCAAGCCTCGTAGGGGGTCTTATCCTTGACAAATCTATGGGGATATCATAGATGATTTTAGGGGCTAAATTTTGCAAATGGGCTAATTTTCCATGGTTTTTCCCAAAACAAGATTTTCCAATTTCCATTTTTACTGAAAATGATTCGCCCAAATTCCATAGAATAAAATTATTTAACCTTTAAAATCTCCAAAAATTTATAAAAAGTATATAAAATCCTTAAAAATTTGAATATTTTTACAAAAGTATCACCAAACATTTAACATTTTTCATATTGAGGACAAGTAAGATTGGCCCATGTTTCTACATTTTAATATAAATTTCCATCCTTAAAATCATCCCCGGGGGAGATATGTATTGGATGACTTTGCATGCAACATGCAAGATGCCATCTCCTTTGGAGATCTATTTTTCCACTCAGCAACTTCGTTTTGCTGTGGAGTGTAGGGAACTGTATGTTGCAACTGAATCCCTGCCTCATGGAAAAGATTATGGATCTCATGATTTACACACTCTCCTCCATTATCAGCTTAGAGGAATTTGATATTCTTTCTGGACTGTGTCTCAACCAGGGATTTGACATCTTTGAGGTGTTGAAAGACTTCTGATTTTTGCCTAAGAAAGTAGATCCAAGTAAAAGGTGAGAAATAGTCAACAAAAATGAGAACAAACCTCACTTTGTTGATCGATGGATGCGAAAAAGTACCCATGAGGGCACTGTGGATCAGATCTAAAGGTGCAGAAGCTCGTTGAGACTTTCCCTTGTCGAATTTCTCTTGAGGGTGTTTTCTGAGAACACATCTCTCACATACTCCCTTGGAGAAATGGATGTCTGGTAGACCATCAACTAATATATTCTTGCTAAGATGTTGCATGTATCTGAAATTCAAATGTCCAAACCTTTTGTGCCATATCCTACTACTTTTATCATCATGAGTGAGCAGTAAACCAGAATCGGGTTCAATGAATTCAAAAAATGTATACAATCTAGACTGATGTTTTACCTCACTGGTAGAAACCCTGGAATTGGTTTGCATATCGTATATGTCCATGATATTTGGTGTGAATACAAATTTCTTTCCGGTGCCAGAATTTTTCATATGATATACGGAGAGAAGGCTGAGAGAAAGTTTGGGAACATGCAACACATTCTTGAAGCTTCCATTGGTGAGTTCAATCCTTCCTTTGTCGATGAATTCGACATAAGAGTTGTTCCCCATCAGAATAGGAGGACCTTTGCATGCATCTAATGAATAATAGATTGCTTCTAAGGTATCCATGTGATGTGATGCTCCTGTATCTATGATGAAAGCATCGGGAGAGGAGTTGATGGCAATCAAGGCATGACTAGAATTGCCCTTCTTGGAATTCAAATCTTCTGGCTTCTTCTTCTTTGCACCCTCAAGGATGCGACCTCCAATATTGTTTTTCTGAATTATTTGAGACATCATATCTATTTTTTTTTGCATGCATGTGTATTCTGAATGGAATCCTTTTTGACAATATGTTCATTTCTCTCCTTTTCTTCCATTTTCTCCTTTGGATCTAGAGGCATCCGTGAAGGGTTTTATGTACCCTTCCTTCTTCGTATGTGTATGAGCCTTCCTCTTATATTTATCTTTAGATTTATGATATTTGTGGCTGCCATCATGCATAGTGAGTGCATGTGCCCTTGGGCCTTTGATTGCACCCATGTTGATGAGCTTGGTTTGCTCTTGTGTCAGGGATTCGATAAAGTACTCAAGAGAAGGTATATTCCAGGTGGCTCCAAAGGTGAATCTGACAGTATGGAATATAGATACGAATATAGAGAATTCAAGAACAATCTTGGAGAGAATGGTGAGAACCATTTGTTTCTCCTCCTTCGATTTATCAACCCCACAAGCTTTGAGTTGCGACAGTAAATCCTTGAATTTTGTAAAGAAATCTTGGATATTCTCGAAGCTTTTTGGATCCAATGTGAGTAGATCCACCTCCAGCATATGTCCCCTCATCTCATCTTGTTTTCCAAAGAGCCCTTCCAATATGGTCCAAGCTTCATTGGGTTTCTTACAGGAAGATATATGAAAAAGGAGATCTGGAGAAATAAGACTGCAAATTGTTCTGAGTGCCTCATCCATGCGATTTAAGTACTTGGATTTTTCTAGGGCTGATGTCATATCTGGATATATATTCATGGTTAACCTGTACAACCCTCTAGACTAGATATGTATGGATATTTTCTCCTTCCATGAAAAATAGTTGTAAGGTATAAGAATGAATTCATTTTTGAATTCCATATTTCCGTTGTCTTCAATCTTTTGTACCTGCAAATAATTTTGGTGTAGATTTTGCTTAGTAGTCCATCGGCTCTTATACCATGTAAATGTGTTGAACCTGCACAGAATATATCTATCTAAACAATAATACACACATTTGCAGAGAGAATTGGAAAAGGAAGAAGAAGGAGAGAAAGAATGAAAGAATTATCATTAACCGTTGTGAATAATGAATAATTTACACATGATATACTCTATATAACTCAATGTGTTCGAATTGAGGTGAACCAATGTGCCATAGTGGTGGTCTAGAGTGATCTCGACACACACCAGCAGTTCTGGGAGTGAATTGCCACCTATTCTAGTCTCTTAGGGAGTTATGGGAGTGAACTGCCACCTAGTTGATTTAACTAGTCAACTAGTCCTCAGTTAACTGACTGAAAAAAGAGTAGTGAGGAGTTAACTCAGGGAATCAAGGCTAATGAACCACTCTAGTGATGATACCAAGGCAACGTTGAATTATCATGGTGATGATCTCAATTTTTCATGGTGATGATCCCAATGCAACATCTAAACTCAACTCAACTAGTCAAACTGAACTGTCAACTGAAAGAGAATATTCTCCAGGTGGAATATTCTCCCCTAAAATATAGGAGACTAGATAATGACTAATTATGACTAATAAACAAGGAATAAACTTAGGAAAAATAAATCCTAGGTGTGTGTGAAGTAACTCCAAATAGAGAAATAGAGCAATCACGTAGTACCTCTTCAAACGGAAGAGGAAACATGGGAAGATGATTTATTCATGAAGAAACAGCCACAGTTAGTCAAGTGTTCAGGAAAACACTTTTTGGAAAGGGAGGGGAATGTTAAGACCTAGACAAAGCCCCATTTTATGTGTAAAACCCCTTACTAATCCATAGATATTAAATCATTACATTTATAGTATTATATGTTGACTAGAACCCTTCATGGTACCTTTTCATTATAATTGTACCCTTTTTTATCCTATATATATACTAATAATACCTAGTATTAATATCATATTATCTTATCTCATATTGAATTATGAATTAGATATATTGTAAATCGAGGTTTCCCCCTAAAAGTGGATTGTAATCATTGAATTTTTATCATTTTTTAAGGCATTGGATCATAAGAGACTCCATCTTAAAATCTTGGTGTTTCCTTGTTCAAGATCTTTGTGGTTAGAAAGAATATCCTTCATATGTTTTAAATATGTTATTACAATAAAATTAACGGTTTTAAGGAATAACCTAAATCTTTTGATGTTGTTTTTTACTACAATTATATCTTTATGAGATGAAGGATAATGAATTTCTAGTCCCTTGAAACAACCATAGGAGTACAAGAAAATGTGTTCTCTTTTAGTATGATTTTGAAGTAGTACACTATCCCATAATTCATCTAAAGGATATGGCACAAGTATGAAAGGAAAATTTATATCTGGAAGATGCACGGATGGAAAATTATGTATTCTGTAATTAATTATCTGGACTACTTTATTCATTCTTTCATTCCAAGGAGAATTGTTGTTGAGTATTTTATATAAGCATTTTACATCCTTGGCTTTGTTTTCATAAAATTTTCTAATATAAATTAAACAACGAAGATACCTCTACAATTTATTTTTATCAAGAATTTCATTTGGAAAAATTCTACTAAAGGTTCCAACACATGTTCTTGCAGTTCTACCTTACCTTTAGTAAGAATCAAACCAAGATACTCAATATTGGTTTTTTCGAATTCTAACTTGGTCTTGCTAAGAAATAAATCATGTTTATATACTCTGTCATACACCTTTTCCAAGTGTTGTTTGTTTTGATTCATGTCAACTAAAAAAACCAACAAATGATGAATATATGCAATATCAAAATCTAGATCTCTGAATGTTTCTTCCATCCACTTTTGGAACTTAGATGGATCATATTTTAGTCTGAATGGAATAACTTTACACTTGTATTTTCCATGAGGTACAAAAAAGTTTTTTTGTACCTATCTCTAGGTGAAATTATGATTTGCTAGAAACCACTCTTTAAATCAAATTTGCTAAAGATATTATTGGAACCTATCACAGTTCGAATAGTTCCATTTACAGCTCTAAAATAAAATTGTATGGGTTTCCAGTAGTATTTTGGTATGGCTTTATTCTTTGCGCAATAATTGTAACACCCCTATTTCCCCTAGTTTGTAAATAAAATTATTATCATGACCAAAAATATAGACATGCATGTTATGTGATCATTGAAAGACAAGGGCCCTTTGATAAATTATGTAATGTGAATATTGGTTATTAATGAAACATGGAGATGTTTAACTACTACTAAAGGTATGGCCTTCACAGGTTACAATTTGATGAGAGGAATGGTGCAAGAGGAAATCTATTACTAGTTGAAATGACCCTGTCGGGCTGGTATTTGGGTAGTCTCCTTCAAAAATCAATGAAGGATGGGAAGAAGTAACCACTGGGAAGATTATGACATGACCCATTAGGTCTTGGGGAAGAATACATGAAACATAAGCGACAAAGGAAAGTAAGAGGAGAGGAGGGATAGACATAAACATGGTTGGGGAAATCCTGAGCACTGGGGTAGGGAAGGAAGAACTCTCTAGTGTGAGGAAAAGTGAAGTGCAGAAGTAATAGACGCTCCTTGGAAAATTACAGAAAAACCAGATATTCCCTCATGAAATCGTATCTTGGCTCAGTGGTGGATTGTTGTAGCAGTGATTTGTGCATCTTTTCCTATGGCTGGGTGGAGAGCGACACAACCATCAATAGTTTCTAGCATCTTCTAAATTTTAGATAAGCAACTTAGTTATATTTGTGTATTGTTTGGAGAATATATATGGTTGAATGGTGAGTATGGTGATTATGGATATGAAAACCTAACTTTTCAACTTGATTGTGTATTTCTGGAGATGGCCTTGTGTTTGAATGGAATACATCTCTACATGGAAATCCTTTTGTCCTAGATTTCAGAAAGTAACTTTCTTTAGTAAAATAGTTGTGAGTATTTGCATGTGATAATATTATGTAATGTATAAATCTGGAAGGGTACATAGTCATTTGAGTATGGAAATAACCCAGGTCCCTATTATGTTCAAGTTGAGAAATGAACCCATGTCTCTGCTTATTGTATATTCTATGGAGACCTTTTATATTTATGCATATATATGCACCTGTGTAACGCAATGTTGGGATCACTGTAAAAAAGGAACCTTATAGGATAAGATGAAACAAAGTCATCTTAGATAGGAAATGGAATACCTTGGACCCAGGTGACAGATTTCGAAAGAACTCAGAAGTATTGAAAAATACTGGAGAAAACCCTCATGAAATGTTTCCAAGTCCTGGATCAGATAATTAAGGATGTGAAAAACCTTTTCTTTCCTTGGATGATCATGACCGACGATTTTGTATGGTGGTTAGATCTGGACCCTTTATCAATGTAGGAGGAAGGATTAAATATCTACTATCGATCTAGTGAGATAATAGATCCTAACCATCCATCTTAGGGTGGCATTAAGGATAAAACATGGAGGTGAGCTCCGACAAGAAAAATCCAATGTGAGATATGAACCCTCGATCAAAGCAAGGGAAATATTAACTCTTAGACATCAATCCATCGCAAGGACCCCACATAGTGTTGGTGAGTGATAATACCTCGTTTCATCACAAAAGGGTCATATCCATTGAATTGGTGTGGTGATGAGATCGAGACCATAGATCGGTGCCGAGGAAAAGGATGGTACAAGATTTAATATCGATAGTCGATATGGAAAGATGAATAAATCTTAGCCATCAGAATAGGAGGCTATTTGTAGTAATATCTAGAGATGAAATTTGACAGAGGAAACCCGAGGGAAGATATGGGCCATTGATCCACAACCGAGGGCTTAGGAGAGTGATGCCATCAAATCATCAAGTGATGTCAACAAACCCATGTGTAGTAGGAAGGTGTCATCACCCAATTGATGTGACGTGTATAGCCAAGTCAGTCCACATGGGAATTCCACAGATCAAATGGAAATAGGTACACATGTCGTATGTATATTGGTCCATATGTCACATGGGCATTGTGACATGTGTCAAGAAAAATCATTTTTTTAGGTAGAAACTTGTATTGGAATATGAGTTCCATGTGTCATGTCAGGTGGCGGGGCCATGAATCAGGACATGTGGAAGCCATCATGTATAGAGGTGAACACATGTTAATTTGTAACTCATAGGATAGGACAAGTATGCACCTCATCTGTTTTGTACATGAGGATAGGTGTCTTAATCCTTGTTGTTGGATCTTTGGTGAAGATATCTTGACCATTCATCACAGGGTGCTATTCAGAGTGAGTTATGAAGATACATTTCGATGGAGGAACTCCTAGAGGAGATATGGATTGTTGATATTTCGATATCAAAGGCTATCCAAGATCTAATCATGATCGTTGATCTATTGATATAAAGGGAGCTCCGATATAAAATCATGATCGTTGATATGTAGGGATTAGAGGAGCTTTGAGAGGAGATCTATATCGTCGATGATGGATGTTCTATATGCACTAAAAACACACTAAAAACCCTCAATTAAATTGTCAACCCAGGGTACACAATCTTAGATTTGTAGCAATATATATGCCAAGGTAGAAGGATTGGAGGTAGTATAGTCTGACTAAGGAAGTGGCTATATAAGGGCTAATCTACTCAAGCAAAAACTACTAATGAGAAAACCCTACTAAGGAAACTTAAACTAGGTAACCTAAGTACTTTTGGACCAAGGATTGATGGATAGTTCTAGGAAAGCAAGTGAAAACCCTACTTGAAGCAAACTAGTTCAATCATAACAATAAGCAACAAAAAACTATTTAAGCATAACATTAAACAAATATCAACATCAAACTACTTTAACTAGTCTACTTAAATTCAATAAACAATTATCCTGTGAAAACAAGTAAATGAACAGGCAACTATACTATCAAAGAAAGAATAGACAAGTAATTAATTAACCTATTAAAGAAAGTGAACAACTAACTAACCTGGGATAAATTCTACATCAAGTAAACTAATTAAGACTACTCAATAAGCAACTAACTATCAGACAAGTGAACTCTATTCTTAATACAACTATTTCTAATTTACAAAAGGAAATCTACTTAATTGAAAGAAAGAAGAACTAACAACTAACCTTTAATCTATGATAAGCAAACTTCTCTTTAATCTACCAAATCAAAAGACTATCTATCCTACAATAGAAAGAAAACTATCTTCTGATCTACAAAAGCAAGAAACTATCTTTTAACCAATGAAAACTCAAATATAGTATTGATGGTTGTGTGAATGTCTCCAGTGTCTTATAATATCACGATGGCACTTGAAAATGAAATATAATTCAAGAGGTATAAACTTGATATTGATTTCAATAGAAAAGTGAAAGGTGTGGATTAAGCAGTCTAGTGAGAACTTAGCCATTACGGAAACAATGTTAATTACCCTGCAAATTCATGTGATTATTACTCATGCATTAACCATCAATAATATAACGAGATTATAATTGTACTCTATTCTATGTAAGAAAAACTCATAACTGCATTCAATCATTAACTAAAAACTGGAATTGCAACCTAAATCTAGGAAAGAAATTGCATAACGTAAACTAAGCTAGACCTATTTCAACAATTCAAATTGCAAAAAGGAAAATTCTTGTAAACATAAATTTAAACATGATTCTAGCATATACCAAGTAAACTAATGAATAAATTAATCAACAACTAGTTAAGAAAAATCTAAATGATAATTGAATAGGCAATCTACAAATAAAAACTGAAGCTAACCCTATCCATCCATCAAAGCCTCGTTCAAGAAAACATAAACTAAAATTTTGTTCTACTCTGTTTTAAACTTGATTTTAAAAGCATAAAGAAAATATAATCTACTATTTATTCACACATGGGGTCAGTGTATAAGTTTGCAAACTTTTTCCTACTAACTACAAGTCAGTGCATATTAACAAAAGCCTTCATACTAACCTACAAAAAGAACTAAACAGTTAAACTATAACAACAAATTATATAACAAAGGAAAAATAACAATTCATGTACAGGAAATGAGATAAAAGACATCTAAGCTATGGAATTCATAAATAAACTCATAGAACAGTTACCAAACTGTTGGTGGGCCCTTTAGCAAGTCATGGTCACTTATCAAATGCACACGCCGAACTCAACAAAGCGATTTCACCATTAAAACTCAAAAACACGGTTTTATATAATTCTGGCAAACGAAAATGGAAAAAAAAGGAAAATCGTGTTTGTCTCTAACACACTATTTCTTTAGCTGCTTAACTATTGTATGACCACCATGGTAGTATTTATAATCTTTACGGACCAAGAGGTCGACCATTGGAGGGTCGAACCTATTCTAAAAACAGTAAATTACATTAATGGTGGCCTAACTGCCGAAATGTAGTGAGCCAATAATCACCCATATTAATAACCCAAACCGAGTTGTCAAGAGTTCAGTAGTTGGAGGGGGAAAGCACGAGAAAAACCCATGTTCCTGATTCTCCCCTCACTGGCCGCCAATACCATAACCACCAAATTGCCCAATGTTTTTGTGTAAGACAGGGTGCTGGACCGGGTACCGGATTGAATATCAGATGGAGTGTTGGACTAAGTGTCAGAAGAAAAAACATGATGCGATTTTTCCCTGTAACACCAAAAAATGTGAATTCAACCTCCAGAAACATAAATCATATTGAATCATACTCAAGATCATCATAAAACATGAATTATGCATACCTGGTGTGTATCATAGTATTTTGGCACCAAATCCCTTCAAAAAATTCTCCAAAACATGAAAATGCATATATAGATTCAATAAAAGTATCTAATAAACATCATGAAACTGATCATATCTCGGGACCAACAATTGATCTTCCAAGATCAGAGGGACTGAGAAGACGATCTAGATTGTTGATATGTAGTTAAGGGCTCAAGAGGATGACTTGGATGGTGCCACATGTTGAGCATAGAAGGTTCCACGCCTTGAGCATAGAAGGTTCCATGTGACATAGTGATCTGACACATGTAGGTGGGATTCTATGGGAAATATGAATACCACGTGTCATGTAGAGATGACATCATGTGTTAATAGGATTCAACACATGTAGGTGAATATTTGAGAGAGATCTTCATTGTTAATTTCCTCAATATTCTTCCAAGAGACGTGGAAGTCACGATGACGTGAGGGTGCCAACATGGCATCTAACATGTCCAATAAGTGACAGGTGTCACTAAGGGATTGGCCAACGAGATGAATGTGGGTCTCATTGGATGAAGGGCTCCTTTGGACCTTTCTTTTAAATTATGGTCGCTAGATTTGTTGGGGTTCATCCTCAAGAAATATGGGTCATATATCCCTGACATATCTTCATTGAAGGTATAAGGGGATGAATCGGGAGGAGGATCGAATGCCCACTGCACCACCATTAGCTACACGAAGAGATCCATCGATCTATGATTGGGAGAGGGGATCTTTGTTATTGATTTCCATGAGACTCATTCAAAGGAGGAGTGAGGATGATGAAATCATGAAGGACATGGAATGCAAGGAAGGCAACACAAATGTCCCTAGGATGATGGGTGTCACCTGTTGGATAGTTGAAGATGATGCGATCTTGCAAATGTCAAGAATCATTGATAATATTGGGGATGTGATGAAGATATATGATTTTTTGGATCCATATGCATCGTTGTTGGAGAAAGGGAGGTTAGGAAGGTCATGGTTGACTAAAAGTGTCCATGACGACGGAATAATCACCGACAACGATGGGAATCCAGGCTAACGATGACCATCGATCGGTGGAGGGAAGAGGTGAAACCTACATCATAGATCTTGTGGGTCACATTTATGTACCATGAAGAACCTTGGAGATTTAGGCATTAAACTTCACACCAATTAATATCGCCAATATAATATGGACCATAGATATCAAAAGTCGAGAGCTGTAGGATTTGGGGAAGGTATACATTGGAATTTCATCATCAAAGTTTTGTTAGTGGGAGTAAATTATGGGGAAATAAATCCTAATGATGAAAAAGGTGGGCCAAAGGATTGATCCTGCTAAGCAAACATGTTCGTGGTAGCTTCCAGATTGGATGGCATGAGTAATAAGTTGGTTTTTTACCAATGAAGTCCCAAAACCTTTTGAGGGGCTATAACGTTTAATCTAGAGGGGTTGGAAAGATCTTGATGAGCAGAAGATGATGGTGTGCTTACAAAAGGGAATTGAGACAATTAGAAGAATAAAATTTTAATACCCCATCCCTTAAAAGGTACTTAGGGGGTTGGGTGTGTTATAGAGTGGTATTAGAGAAGGAAACAACACTTGACCTACTTGGGCTCATGAAAGAGTCAGATAAAATTTCTTAGATAAATTTTAAGGGGGAGGGCACCCTACCCTACCCTATTCACAAGAGTCTATTAAAACATTCATACTGAATAGAGGATTGTTACTTTATATTGTTTTTACATGTTTTAAACATGAACTGAATGATGTTTTTATATGCTAAATAATAAAGTTGAATTTCATTTTATAGAATTCCATGATTTAATGGATAAGTAAATAACAAAAAATGTTGATTATCAGTACTCAACCAATTAGTGGATTTGTATCAAAGGATATAAGAGAAAAGGATGGTGACATATAATGATATGGAAGAAGGCTCCCATAACAGAGAAGAAGAGTATGATGAAAGGGGAGTGGTAGATGTTATAGGACTAATCGGTAGGTGCGGACACTAACAGATCTCCCTAGATCCACCTGGATCTAGAACAAAACAAGACAGAACATGACGCTTTCCTTAAGTTTTAAGTATTGAATTTACTAACTAAAGAGGGATAGGTGACATACCATTTAAATGTCGCTTCCTCTCACCATCGCCATCCTAGATACGTTCCAACGCTCATACAATGATGAAACTACTAAAGAACGCAACCAACCAAAGTGATAACAATAGCATAAACTCAATATAAACCTATGTATGTGATCAAGGAATCATACAATAAAACACAACAAGATTTATAGGAAAGAATCATATTACTGTATCATATTAATTGTGAAAGAGAGATTACAACCATGGCCTTGATGTTGTAAGGTTCCTTCCAACTGTCCTTCGTTCCCCACACACTTCTTGCTCCAAGGATTCTGAGACCATGGATCTGATAGCTACTCACAATCTATCTTGACAAAGCAAATCTCAAAGCCACTCCAACCAAGCTAATAATTCCAAGCCAACAAAAGCTCCAAGCTCAAGATCAAGCTTAAGAACCCCTTCTCCATGAGAGCTCCTCTCCTTTTATAAGTTGAAGAGGATAAGGTGAGGAGGTTAGGATGATCCCACTAAATCATGAAAGCGAGTAAGATCCAAACCATTCGGATGCCACCTCACCATGGAAGTTTCTCCTTCTAGAAGATTCGAGAAAACGCTCGTTTTTCCCACGTGTAAGCATTCTCGCATCCTTCTTATAGTGAAACCTGCAAACTTTTCGCACCCTAGCTATGATGCAGCCTGCGAGAATCAAGCATTCTCGCACCCTAATACATAGGCATCCTGCGAACTTCCTTTTTTATAAGGTTTTTACACAGAAAAATGCAACTTCTTTTCTCAGGAAAAGTTCTTCTCCCTTCTCTCTTCAGGAACTCGGGCCACTGACCCCTCTGAAGGCAACAAATAGGTTTACATCATTAACGGTCATAGGGATGACAAACATAATGTCTAACAATTACAATCATAAAGTATGAAAGAAATTGAAGTATTTATTTGGAAAATTCGACAAAAACCAATTCATGTAGTTAGAGACAGATTTCATCTTTATCGATCCTCATTCCTTCGACTGAATTGAGAATTATTTGGCACATGTGAAAAAAATAAAGTTGAAATTGGGAGAATGTGGAAAGAATTATCAGAAGAAAGATGGAAAACTCATCGAGATGGTCCTAATGAATCTAAGAACACCATTCAACATGTTCATTTTGACATTTCGAACCAAATGGAAGGCACACAAAGAAGATGGTAAGGATTATATCTTTGAATTTTTCTATGGCTTACTAATTAATGATCAACACAGACTTCTTAATGAGGAGAATATTTGTGGTAAACATCAAGATCACTTTATCAAGGTAAAGGGAAAGGTGAATCATAAAGAAAGAGTATAGTTTGATAACCCTGTGCATTGATCAAAATACCTCAACTAGAAAACTAAAGTGTAGGTTGATGAGTCAACATCAACCAGGAAGAATAGAAAAAAAATAACATGTCTTTATTGTGGAAAGATTGGACATTTTTAGGATTGTTGGAAGAAGAATATTTATCTAAAGAGGTAACTTGAAGGAGATGTGTTGATTATTCATCAATTTGCTGATAATTTCACCTTCCAAGTGAGAACTTCTCAAGCATTGCTTTCTGATTATGTGAAAAGTGAATAGGTAATTGATTCTGGATGTACTCATCATATGGCCAAGGATGCCTCCTTTTTCACATCCTTGGATAAGATATGGAGTGAAATATCTATGTTTTTGATGATTTTTATCTCGACATTGTTGTTCGTGGTGATGTTCCTTTTCATCATGGAAAAATTGTTGGTGTCTATCATGTTTCCAATATGAGCACAAAATTGCTATCAGTTTCTCAAATGACACAGACATGTAAGAATGTTTATTTTTGTGGGATCATTTCTTTGTCAGGGATCCAAAAAATGGTTAGTCAATTGTCATCGAAGGGTTTCTCGACCCAAAGGATGGTATCTACAATTTTTTTGAGTCGACTTGACCTGAATCTAAATCATTTGTTCTCATTTATCACACTGATGAATGGAGTTAAATTTGGCATAAACAACTTGGAAGTATAAATTATCAAAGTTGTAGTCGATGGCAACACAGAATATGGTTGTTGGTCTACCTAATGTTTTTCCCCATGATGGAGTATGTAGAGGATGTGTGTTCAGTAAGCATCAATATGAGCCCTTCAACTCTAGTAAAATGTGGTGAGCATAGAACCTCCTGGAGTTGATTCACAATGATTTATGTTGTATCAATCTACCTTCCTTAGTATATTCCAGGTATATATTGACCTTTATTATTAATCTCTCTCAATTCGCTTTTGTCTATTTCTTGAAAAATAAGAATCATGTATTTGAAAAGTTCAAATAATTTAGGGCCTTTGCTGAAAAGCAATGTGGTCAACCCATCAAGTGCCTTGTAACACCTTGGGTTTTGAGCCCCCATATTAAATAATGTATTGTTACATTGTTGAGAGGCCAGAGTTCCCAAACAGTTATTAAAATTCCAGTGTGCCTAAGAAATGTAATGTTTTGATCATTATTAATAATAAATACATCGTCAGATGCTAGACGGACAAGGACTAGAGTTATAGGGGGCTATGATTCCACAAGAGAGGGGGACTTGAGGGGTAAGTGATTATTTATTTTATATTACCCATTTTGTGTATTGGGGGGGGAAATAGTTACCTGAGATATTGGGGGAAGACCAAGAGGTTCTTGACCCCCACGAATTACAAAAACCCATCCCTAGTATGTGGAAGGGGTTCGTTATCCCATTGGAAAATACACTCATTTTCATCCCCATTCTGGTACTATTGTTGGCCACCTCACACATTCATTCACCCATTTGTTTCGTTGTTCATCCTCTCTCATGGATTATGTACTCCATTCATTCCTTCACTTACTGATCATCTTTCCTCATGTTTGTATCTTGGATTGGGAAAGGAAGATGAACTATTGAAGAGAAGCCATGGTTTTGTTGGTTGTAGAGATTGTTGGTGTAGTCCAACCATGATTTGAGGCCTGCATGTCTGAGAGTTTTCCTTATGATCAACTTTGATCATAGCTGTGATTCCCGAGAGTCCTAGCATAGATATTTTGGACCAACTGCATTGGAGCCCTGGAAGGAGAGGGACTACGTGGAAGAGAATGGTGGAGTACTATTCTCTTGGGTGGTGCAAGATGGGTACTTGGATTTTTGTGAGTGCTAGAGAATCATGTGAGATCTTGAATGTTGAATGGTTTGGGAAGCCAAGTAACACTCTAGAACCATCCTTGTAGATTCATATCCCTGGCTCAAGGGTGACACTGTTGTTGAGGCTTGGAACTACAATGTCTATGGTTGGGTGGAGTCCTTGCTCTACAGCCAATTAATGTATTCTTTTATAAAAAATAAGTGCCCTTTGCTATGTTTTCCTTTCTTATGTATTTATTTCCGCTGCATATCAAATTATTATACCTGATATTGTACCTATAATATGCATGCTTGCTAGTTAATGTTGTGCATGGTATATTGTGCATGTCTTTTATGTTGTGGTATGAGTCTTAATCATTGCATGTATGTATTTCATGCTTCTTAATTAATTAAGTGTTATCAGAGTTTCCAAATTAGCCAAGAGGTGCGTTCTTGGTATGGCATGTCGTTATATGGGAGGCTGGGTATGTTACAGTTTGGTAACAGAGAATAAATATAGTGGTGTTTCCCGGCTTGGGTGGCTAGAGATGCTACAAATTGGTATCATAGCTTATGGTTCAAACATCGAATAGTTATGGGCCAGAACAAGTGTGAATCGAGAATACTCATTGTTACATATTTAATGTATATCTTTGCAAATTGGGGAAAAACGGTGGAAGCGTTTGAGTGAAATCCCCCAAATTCATGAACATATATGAGTTTGAATGATTCCAGGATTTTCTAAGAAGTTAATGGATTCGATATGGCGAGTTGTGGAGTCGAATTTGACTTAGATCAAGGTCAAAACTCAAGATTTAATGGTCTTCATAATGTTGGATAGAGTTTGGAGAATTGACAGTTGAGATCGTGTTCGATCTTGGATCAACAGTCCCGATTCGTCCTTGAAAAATCTTTAAAATTTGAATGTTTTCAAAGTTTGACGGAATTACCAAATCAATGGTTGGGATTGATTCAACGATTTGAAAAATGAGGAACAACAACGGTTCCTATTGATTTTGGTTGTTTAGGGAGTTGGAGAAAACTAATGGTCAAGATCATCTTGGCTAGGAGATCAACGACCTATATGCACTCGTGATTTTTTCAAAAATTATAAGTGTGGAAGTTCACCAACAAAAATCGTTGATGGTCGATGATCAGGTGTCAGTGAATTGTGTGAAGAGTTGAAGATCGACCAAGGAAAATCTTCACTCGCCGATGACTATTGGTCGGGGATCGATAGATTCTAGTGAAGTTTTTCTCCTTCCCGGACAAAGAAAATATCTGATCGTTGATGATCGACAGAAGACCTCTGAAGTCACGAACTCTAGAGTAAATTTGGACCCTTGATATTTGGGTACACGTGTCCAAATATTACCAAGGGTTTGTAAATTCAGAATTCATCAGTTTGGGGGTATGGTGGTGCTTAACAAATAAAAAACTCTAAAGTCTCAAAGCCCAGATTAAATCTAGACCATTCGTGTTTAAGGACATGTGTTCGCAGATCAGCCAATTCAAGCGTTCGACATTCGGGGAATTTGTGGTGTAGTGGAGAGAAGTCTCCCAAAGTTCCAAAGCCCCAAAGGCATGAGGCACTAGGGTGACATGGCTTGTTGACATCACCTAGGATGATGTGGAAAAACTTGAAACTTTCCACGTTTCACTGTATTTTGTGTTTTCCAAAGACCGTTTATGCCAATTATTATATGACACGTGTCAACCGTCATATAGGGCCACATGTGCATGCCTTATTTTTTGCCACATGGTAGCAGATCCTATAGTCCTTAGACTTGGCACTCTAGAGGATTCAAGGAATCCCAAAGGCTCGAAGGCCAGATTCCATATTAGCCATTGATTATAGTAGAAACATGGAGTAAGATCCCAAGGTCCAAAGACTTGGTACTCTGGAGATATTGAGTTGCAATTTGCTTGGGTCTATAACTATCGAAGGCTGGAGTTAATATCCACCATTGATCGGGAGTTGATACGTGGAGGAAGGAGAGAACCTCTGGTATTTCATCACTTTGGGATATTTGTGGAGAGGTACTTGGGAAGCCCTGAAGTCCAGAGTGGCGAAGGAAATCCTAGCCATTGATCGGGACAGGATACGTGGCAACAGATCCTACAGTCTGGAGACTTGGCACTCCAGAAGAGTTGAGAATGTTGATAGTTCGAAACTCCCGAAGCCAGAGTCCCGAATCTTTTGTTGACCATCACTCTTAGCCCTCAATCGATTTTCAACCAAACGATCTCTGATATAGTAATTCTAGCACAAAAAATCACCAGGAAGGATATGACCCACGGTTTCAAGCCATGGTCACTTGGGAAAGTGGTTTGAAGGAATATCTTGTGCGAAATTGATTTATGTATTGACCCAGGGATAACATGGAAGTGTTATTTATATAAAATCTTCATGATTTGAAAGGATCTATAGAATTACTAATAAATTTTGTTTATCATATGCTTAATTATGACAAAATGGCCACTTTCACAGTTTTCATAATTAAGGAATTTACACACATCAACTCAGAATGTGTATTGAATAATTGGAAGAAGGAGAGGGATCCTATAGCCATGTTAAAAAGGTCAAAGGCCAGAATACCAAAATTGGAAATGCAGAGATAGAATCCAATAGATGCAAGGGTCGAGGGGAGAAAAAAACATTGCTAGAAACTATGAAGAGCCTGAAAATAGAAGTGTAGAGCTACAAGGCATACAACGAGAGGCTAATGAGGGAGAAAAGTTAGAAAAATGATCAAGTGTTGCAAATATTAAATCAGTTGCAAACTCAAGACAAAAATGGCTCAAAGAAAGAGGAACAAGGAAGGTGTCATGAAAGAAGAAATGATCATGGAAGAGTGGGTTATTCCATAAGTGCTATAATATCTCATAGACACCACTCACCTCCTTACTCGGAAAGAAATTTTTATGTGTCTGAATATTCCTTAAGAAGTCCATAGGTGTCTCCTCTTAGGCACCAAAGAAGGAGACATGAGGTGGATAGTTTGCAAGGAGAGCTGGGGAAGCTCAAACCACCATCCTTTAATGGTGAAATAGAAAGAGAGGACGATGTTGAAGTTCGGTTGCCTGGATTCAAAATATATTTCCAATTGCACAAATATTCATCAAATCTAGAAGCCAAAATTTCCACCTACCACTTACATGGGAAAGTTGCAATGTGGTGGGATCAACTGAAGCAAGGTGTACATATTAATGAGAATAGGATCACTTGGAAGCAATTTAAGAAGTATTTCCAGAAGGAGTACCTCTTCGAGCATTTTTATGACAAGAAAATGAAGGAGTTCTTTGAACTCATGCTGGGAAGCATGACTATAGAAGAGTATGAGAACAAGTTCTTTAGGTTATTAAAGTATGTTGGGTTTATAAACAATGAAAAGGTAAAGATACAGAGGTTTTTGAGTGGAATTCTAGTCTTTTATAAAGAAAATATTCGGTATGATGAGCCACAGACCTTGAGTAAAGCTATCAAGAAGAATAAATATGTGTATGAGCAAGGCCATGGTAGAGATTCCATGAAGAAATCTTGGAAGGATAAGAATAAGGAGAAGTATGATTAGAGGAGGAAGGGGTTCAAGCCTCCTTTCAATAGAAATGATCCTAATAAAAATCATCAAGACCAGTATGGTAAGGATGATACAAAGAAAGAAGACTTCTTGGGAAAAAGGGAAAGACCACCAATCCAATGTTGGGGATGAAAAGAATATCACTTGTACAAGGATTTCCCACACAGAAAGGAAAGAGTGAATATTGTGCACAACATCCAAGAAGATACAATAGTCAAAGACATGGGAATGATTTGTGCAACCTTAGATGATCGACAAGAAAAATATTAATCCAACACGATCGAGGTGGAAGGTAAGATCATAAATCAGACTATTGTTATTTTAATTGATTCAGGAGCAAGTCATTGTTACATTGATCCTAAAATAATGGATAGATTACATTTGGAGAAAAGTAAGATTGGGAAATCAAATTTGGTTCAACTAACCACTAGACCCAAAAGGAGAATCCATGATATGGTGAGAATTTGTCCCATAAGTCTTAATGGTGTGAATACTAGTGTTGACCTAAATATCATACCATTGGGGTCCTATGATATTCTAATTAGAATGGATTGGCTAGACAAGCATCATGTTTTCCTAGACTATCATAGCAAGACATTTACATGTCTTGATGGAGATGGAAAACATAGCACTGTGAAAGGAATTCCAATACCCATCTCTATAAGGGATATTTTGGCCTTATAGTTGAAGAGATGTTTTAGAAACGAGTTTCAATTGTATGCATCCCATGTGGAGGATCCAGAAAAGACAAAGGGGACAAGCCTTGAACATTTCTTGATACTACAATAATTTGAGGATGTATTCCAAGAAATACCATGGTTACCACCAAAAAGTGAAATAGATTTCTCTATTGATCTAGTGCCAGGAGCTGCCCTGGTGTCAAAAACATGTTAGAAAATGAGCACACCATAGTTAAAAGAATTACAAATGTAGTTGGAGGAATTTTTGAAGAAAGGGTACATGCACCCAAGTGTTTCACATTGGGGAGCACTGATACTCTTTACCAAAAATAAATATGGAACCTTGAGGATGTGTATTGAATTTTGACATCTGAATAAGTATACTATAAAGAACAAGGATCCTCTACCCAAAATTGATGACCTCTTTGATCAACTAAGAGAAGAAAAGATATTTTCAAAGATAGACTTGAGATCAAGATACCATCAAGTAAGAATCAAGGAAGAAGACATCCTTTAGAACCAGGTATGGGCATTATGAGTTTGGAGTGGTGCCATTTGGATTGTCCAATGCACCAGTTGTATTTATATGCCTAATGAATGGAATATTTAGAAATTACTTGGATAAGTTTGTAATAGTATTCCTGGATGACATACTTGTCTATTCTAAGTCAGCGGAAGAACATGAACATCACCTAAAATTTATACTACAAGTGCTGAGAGAACAATAGTTGTATGCAAATCCAAGTAAGTGTTCTTTTTATCAAGAACAAATCCATTACTTGGGGCACATTATTTCAAAACAAGGTATAGCAGTAGACCCTAAGAATATTGAAGCCATTATAGGATGTCTAGCGCCCATGAATGTTTCAAAAGTCATATCTTTTATGGGGTTAGTTGGTTACTATAGAAAGTTTATAGAAGGGTTCTTTAATATTTATCATCCCATCACTTCTTTGCAAAAGAAGGAAATTAAATTTGAATGGACACCTGAGTGTGAAAAATATTTTAATTCACTGAAGGAATTAGTTACTAGTGCACCTATTTTGAAGATTTTTGACCAAAATGAGAATTTTTTGGTATGCACAGATGTGTGCAAGGACGGACTTGGTGGAGTCCTCACTCAAAATGGGCATGTAATTTTTTATGATTCCATAAAGATTAAGGAGCATGAGAGGAACTATTCCATGCATTACTTGGAGCTTCCTTCCATTGTTCATGCATTGAATATGTGGAGGTATTATCTCATAGGAAAGAGATTTGAATTAAGAACAGACCACAGTGGTCTGAAGTATATTTTTGATCATCCAACTTTGAATGCCAGAAAAATAAGATGGCTTGAATTCTTAAGTGAATACGAATTTGATATCAAGAATATAAAAGGAAAAGAAAATAAATTTTCGGATGCACTTAGTAGAAGAGTGCATCTCATGCATGCTACAACTATCAGTATGCATCAGTCAGACTTGAAGAGAAGAATTTTAGATGTTGTTGTTACAGATCAACATTACCTACAGGTAAAGGAAAGCTTACAATGAGGATATGTACAACAGAAAGTGAAAGAGCATGAGATAAAGGAAGATGGACTACTTATGCATAAAAATATAATTTATGTTCCTAGTTATGGAGAACTTAGGAATTTGGTATTAAAGGAAATGCATAATATTCCATATGTTGGACATCCCGGTTACCAGAAAAAAATTACATTAGTAAGAAGCCATTTATTTTGGTCGAGAATGAGAAAGGATGTTGTTGATTACATCACTAGATGTATGGAATGTCAGAGAGTGAAGGTTGAGCATAGACACCCAACATGTTTGCTACAACCATCCTTGGGCCCTTTGTTTTTGGTTAAGAAGTTGTGCAAGAAGGACTATAGTCCCAGTTTTGGTAAAACACGAGTTGCGCAAGCTACAAAAGAGCTGGACACTAGAGCAAGTAAAGAAACATAAATCAGTTGTGAAAAGGGACAATGCAACACCAGTGAGGAAAAAATAGTTAAAACAGAACAAGAAAGCATATTATCCCAAAGCCAGAATATCCCACTCAGCCTATATATGAGGTGCATACTATTGTAAAAGGGTTGGGTTGGCTATTGTGGTTGGGTGTAGTTGAGAAAAGGTTTTGTAATTGTAATTTGTATACAATTTTGGGAAAAAGGGTAGATAGAGCTCTATGACATGAGTCCCGAGCCAGAAGGTTTTAACAGAGTATTGATTTGTATCTCTGCGATTGTACCCGATAAGCTCTCATAATAATAGATGAAGAACCTAAAATTTTGAAATATAATGTGTCATTCTGTGTTTATGCTTATGAATTGTCTCTTTACAGTACTTATTTATGACTGATAAGACCAATATGATATCTCTGTTTACAAATGCTTCCGCAACTTGAGTATCTTTAGTTCCAGTATGAATGAGTTCATATATGTTTTGTAGTTATTCTATCTTGAGTAAGATCATGGTGAATCTTGAAGGTTCTGGAAACCCACCTAAGTATTATCCTTTCCCTTCCATATATTTTTGTCTTGGTTGCGCTTTAGGTGAGACTTCTTCTCTTCAGAGGAGATGAAATTGCCAGTAATCTAGATTACTCGGTGCCTTTTGTTGGTTACCTGAGAAGGACCCTAGTCTGATCAAGTTCGCGCCAAAAAAATGGTTACGTTGTCGGGACTTGCGTTAAAAGGGAAATTGTAGGGAGGATGCTTCCACGGATTCATAGATCTTATATTCACCAGTGGTGGGAGAGAAATTGTGATGCCTTCATATGGAAATAAGTGGATCTGAGAGGAAAATCTATGAAATATACACAAGTAGTTATCTTTTACTCAGAAAGATCGAGTGACCAGTATGAGATATTTTGGGTTAATTTCCTTGAAGAAATTTTCCACTGGATAGATAGGCTCCAAGAAGCTCTGGAATTCCAAGAATGAGTCAAGAAGGCCTATGCTTGGGATACATAAAATATCGTAGAACTTCATCGACTGGATTGTCCAGTAACGCGAGAGATCAATTTCTAGGTCAATACAACATTAGAGGGATACATTATTGAGTTTGCAGATGAGAATCACCAATCTTTTTCATGGGAAGAAGTAGATTTCAAGAAAGACACAATGGGAAGACTATTGAGAGAAATCCCCTTGTGGATTAAGGTTTTCTTGATGGAGGAGGGGATGATGACTATGTCCCCGATTGAGATGGCAGTGTAAACACCCTCGGCTGGGGTGGGGTGCGTTTTGGGTGGATTTATGGCCTGAGAGAGGGGAGAGGGTTCTTTGAAAAGGGGGGGAGAAACAAGAAATGGACTCAAGAGATGAGAGAGCCTTGAAAAGAGCCTCCATAGTTGAGAAGTGGTGGCATGGTAAGATAAAGAAAGAAGTAAAATAGTTCGAGAAGTTGTAGAAAGAAGTTAGGTTCGGAGAAGTAGAGGAAGGACAGATGGAAGAGTTACAAAAGATGAGAAGACAGGAAATATTGGCTAGTCAAAGATTAAGTGAGAGAGAAAAGTAGAGAAAAAGAAGTCCCTAGGAGGGTGGACAAGAAGGAGAAGGTATAGAAGTAAGCGAATGTTAAGCTCTAATATTGGCTCATTACCCCTTAATTGGGGCATATTATATTAGTAATGTTATTTTATTTATGTCGTCTTTAGGCCATTAGCTGTAATTATACCTCCTAGTCTCCTATATATACCAAGGAAACATTTTCATTTTGAATCATCTTGTACTTGAAAATTTAAGTGCGGTAAAAGGAGGTTGCCCCCTCGAAGAGGCTTATTATATGAAATTATCTCTTTTTCAAGGCATTGAGTACTTTTTTTTATGTTTTTCTATGCTATGTTGATATTTGGTTCTTAACATATGGTATCAAAGCTCAAGGTCTTGGGGTTTCGCTGCTACATCTAAGACACTGTGGAATTTTCGCTATAAATTGTTTTCTACAATGTTTCAGAAGGAACGCCTTGGAGGATATTTAGTAGATGGATCAAGGTATGTTGGGTTCAAAATTCAGCTCCTGAGGCCTTATACTTTCAGAGATATATCCTGTACAAGATAGGGTTCGGGAATCATCCTGAACTGAGTCATTGTGGAATTTTTGCTATAAAAAATTTTCTGTAACATTTCATCCCCTAAAATCTGGAGGATATTTACAGAAATTATTAAGGTATCTGTGGTAAAACGTTTAACTTCTAGGTCATCTTAAATTTGTAGATACACCCTATGTAAGATAGAGTATCTGACTAGTCCTATTGACTAGTCTCAAGAAGGTAATCTAGGTAAAACAATCATAACTTCTTCCTAGAGTATGAAAATTGAGTGGGATTGGTTTCATTGGATCGTGGAAAGTCTGTAGTATTTCTGGTGTGAGTTTTAGAATTTATATCAATTATTTTGTGTGGGGCACGCTCTACAAGTGAGATCTCATGGAAAGACCAAAAATCAGCACGTTGTGGGGAAGTTACCATAAATTCCACTTGGCACATCCAATTTTGATCAGACCTATGGAATTTCATAGAATAAATATCAGAGAACTACATAAAAGAAAGTTTCATACCCAAAAGGGCCGAAACTTGGGAGATACAATAGAAGAAATATTGTCCAGCAGAACCACCTCAAAATCAAGGTTCAAAAGTGATACTTGGCCAATATGCCAGCAAAAAAGGGAACTTCTACACCAAATAAACCTCCATAAACTCCTACTTGGACTCTTGATGAAGGTGAAGAAATGCGTAGGGACATAAATGAACTACAAAAGAAGATGGATTCAATGGAAGATATGTTGGATACTAAGATGGATGGTTTAAAATGGGAGATCATGGAAGTATTGAAAATTTTCGTAATAGAGAAGACACTTGAAAGTGAAAATGCATCCCATGAAATTCATGATGAGGACACAAGGAAGGTGAATCAAGAATGGAGAAACTCCAACTTTGGTTTGAAGACCAACCATGTTCCTAAGATTGATATGAGGAAGT
>ML785789.1:207444-249822 GCA_009831015.1 Picea engelmannii | reverse complement strand
ATTGGGTATTTTTAAGACTACAACCATACAAACAGATGTCCCTCAAGCAAGCCAAGAAGGATAATAAATTATCACCAAAGTACTATGGCCCTTATAAGGTGTTGCAAAAGATTGTTACTATGGCATACAAATTGGAGTTGCCTACATCTTCACATGTACACCCAGTTTTCCATGTTTCATGCTTAAAGAAGGTTATAGGCGACAAGATCCTAGTTCAAACTATATTGCCAGAACTTGACGAGGAAGGAAAAATCATATTGGAGACTGAAGCCATCATTGACACAAGAATTTTCCAGCTGAGGAATAGATCCATTTCAGAGTATCTCATTAAATGGAGGAAACTACCAGTTGAAGATTCCACTTGGGAAGATGAGTCTTTTATACAGAAGCATCCAGAGTTACTCAAGTGTTGTGGACAACACTTGTCTCAAGGGGAGGGGCATGTTAAGCCCTAATATTGTCTCATTACCCCTTAATTGGGGCATATTATATTAGTAATCTTATTTTATTTATGTTGGCTTTAGGCCATTAGTTGTAATTATACCTCCTAGTCTCCTATATATACCAAGGAGACATTTTCATTTTTAATTATCTTATACTTGAACATTTAAGTGGGGTAAAAGGAGGTTGCCCCCTCGAAGAGGCTTATCATCTAAAATTATCCCTTTTTCAAGGCATTAAGTACTTTTTCTGAGGTTTTTCTATGCTATATTGATATTTGGTTCTTAATGGGGAAAAGGAAGACGACATGGATCTTGAAGAAGAAAGAGAATATTCATCCCCGATGCCAGGAAAGATTGGGAATTTGACTGAAGAGACTGCTCCAGAGGATGAGAATGAGAACCCCCAGATCAAAGAAACCTGCCCCAAAGCCAGTGGCACCAACCATGAATCACCTATACCCCAAGTGTCTTCTATACAAGTGGTAAATTATATACTACCCTCTTATGCTATTCCTATTCCATTACAGTTAGTCAGTCAATCAAAACTGGGAGGCATGAATACTAGGAGGATATTGGGATCCCCCGATAGATCGTAACAATGACCGTTAGGTTTTATTTTGGTAGGAGCAGTAAGATCAACAATGGTTGGTAACGTGGGAGGTTCGATTGCTTGATACCCAGAATTCTGGGGTAAGGGAAATGAATATGTTGAGAAACATTGGTTCTTATGTGAAGTAATCTAGAGGCCCAGAGGGACTCTGGATGTGAATAAATTGGTTGATCTCCAGACTACTTTGAGAGGCCATGCACTGAAATCGTACATGAAGGCCAGTGATCCAGGAGTACCAGGAGTGCAAGGTCAAGCGTTCACACTTGACCAGGTACGGACACAGTTCCTAGCATAGTTTAAACTAGCTCAGTCAGAACAACAAGCTCTTCTGAGTTGCATGAAATTCAACAAAGGGAAGGTGAATCAGCCTAGGAATATAGCCAGAAGTTTAAATATGCTATAGGGATGTTAGTGCATCCAATTCATGAGGAACATCAAAGAGAATGGTATATCCAGGGAATGCTACCTCTAACACAGATTCCATTAACGCAACAACGGATAACCACTTTGACATATGACTTGGAACAATCAATGATGATGGAAGCCATGAAAGGATATTCGAGGAGCCTGAGAGTGACCAGACCCCCAACAGATGCAAATTTGGTGCAAATGCAAGGGAAACTATCAGTGCTTACAGAAAAGATTCAAGAACTAACGATTCCCAAACCAGGACAACTGCAAATATGGTGTAATGGATGTTACACAGAGGTACATTTGTTGAACGAATGTCCACAAATGAGGGGAATATGACCTCCTCCGAATCCGATGGGACATTCACCAAGACCCAAGGGAGGATTCGCGCATGTATCCACGAATTTACCATTCCATACCCCAACCCCATATCATGATTTTCCAGGTAATCAAGCAGCGCCATCAGTTGAGTATTGCGATATTTTTCGAATCCATGGGCATGGGACAAGATAGTGTCCCATTATTCATAAGTATTCAAAAGTACCGAATAATGTGCATTGTGAGTTTTTCACATCTACCGCACATGCTACAAATCAGTGTAGAGAGTTGGATGCACTTGTAGATAGGTTGGATCAAACATCATTCAAGGTGAATGAAACCTCTCAGTGACCGGGAAGAGGTCGTGGAGGTGGAGTTGGAGGAGACTTCAGGGGAGGAAGAACCGAGGGAAGAGGACCAAGTAGATGCTAAAATTGTGATGAACAGGGCCACATGGATAGAGATTGTCCTCATTTGAGGTGGCCATGGTGTTGTCACTGCAGAACCAATGGGCACGCAACTGAAGATTGCCTTGAACTAATTGCAAAATGGGAAGATTGGGAATGAAAATGAGGAACTAATCTCATCAGTTCAAAGATAAAGAGAGTTATTAGAGGATATACTCCGAACCTTAATATTGTTACTCGAGAAGGGGAAAAGATCAGAGTATATGCTGACAATTTACCTCAGATTTAGAAATAAGTTCCTAAGGAGGACATGTATGATCCTTTGAAACAAAAACTATTCTTTAAAAATTCCATAGAAGTATTTCAAAATATCCCTATCCCTGATATGCAAGAGAAACCCCCTCAACCTATCATTTATTCTAATATTGTGTAAGTCCCTGCTTCACCCCTTGCACCCAGAAACCTTGTAGTCCTGATGAGATAACCTGAGTAGCCACAAAATTTATTGAACTTTGGTTTCAGTTATTTTCTGATATTATTCAGAATGACTAGTTGACAGAAAAGTTGCGCAATGCACTGTACCTAGTTCTAGGAAATGAAGAATCTCAAGAAACAAGAATAAGGACTAATATTCCTGAGAAGAATACTCAGAGAGTGCTGAGAAGGAAAGTACGAACTAGAGTTAGATTAGCAACCCAACTAGATGAATTTGAGATTAAGGATGTCATGTTATATCTAGGATCTTATGTCAATATACTGCCTAAAAAGTCTTGGGAAGCCTTAGAAAAAATCAAGTTAACATATTCCCCAATACAACTAAGAATGGCCAATCAATATTGTATGTTCCCAATAGGAATATTGGATAATGTGGAAATAGATGTTTCAGGAGTGAAGATTGTAGATGATTTTGAGGTGATCAAAATCCTGGGGATAAGGACCCTTATCCTACACTACTTTGTATTAATTTGGCTTATGACAATTATGTGGTGATTGACCTAAAGAAGGACACTATGACATTTGAATCAGATGGAATAAAAGTAATTCAACCCTTGGATCTGTATGTAGGCCCTCGATACACAGAGCCAACAAACAACAATATGGACAGAGAAGACCTACACCAGTTGTACACTATAACAACAGGAATGAGAGAAGACTATATAAATGCTACTGTTGATGGATCAATAAGTTGTAGGAGCATACAATCAGTGGACAAAGATTTAGAACTGGCATTTGACAGTTAGTAGTAAGGTTCATGTGATATATTTTCAAGAAGATGTGCGACTGTCGAAGAAACTAGATCGGTTGGAACTAAGGTTAGACAACACCCAATATATGATGGTACCTCCAGATTTGACAATTTTATGCTCAGCATGGAAGAAAAGATAACAGAGGATCAAATGATTTCATTGTTGGATTTATCCCTCTAGGACACCCTTGCTAGATGGTGGACTAATCACAAAGACTTAGTTGGGAAGTGGGATGATGTGAAGTAAGCTATCTGATATAGATTTCAAGATAAGGAGCAACAAGAATCAAAGATGAAGATGGATTTCTAAGTTGCACAACTGTTCAATGGAAATTCTAATCCTAAAGCACATATTAAACAATGTGTGAGATCGTGGCAAGTTGCAGAAATACATCTCGTTTCTGGTTTCAAGTATTTCCCCATTCACTAGGTCCAATTCTGAAAGCTTGGTACATGCATGAAGAAACCAGAAGACAGACCAACCGCTAGAAAACATTGTCATATCACATTTGCAAGGACTTCTCATTTACAAGTAAGTACCCTGAGCTTAAAGTAGTCCTGTAAAGAATTAAATAATTCCTTTTTACAGATAATGGTGAACGGAAATCAAACCTAGTGGTATGTGCAAAGAATAGCCAATAACTTCAATCTAAACTTCATCTAGACTTGGGTAAGATACCTATATAATGTTATAATATTGAGAAGGATTTGGAAATCCTGGATGATTTAGAAGAATTGAAAAACTTATCTATTAAGGAAACAGAAGGAAGTACAGAAATCCAGAACATCATACCCAACCACACTGGTGGTTCTTATAATTATCCATTGAAGTTGTGCAAAGTCAATATAGGGACCACAAAGAAATCTAAGATAGCTATGGTAGAATATTACTGGGATGAGAAAACTAGCCAAGAAATGCATAGCCTTTTGCGAGAGTATGAGGACATATTCCCAAAGACATTTTTAGAGATAAAAGGGATTAAAGGAGCTATGGGAGAGATAAAAATTGAACTAAAACCAGGATAAAATCCTGTAAGGCATAGATCATATCTGCTTAACCCTAGAGTGAAAGAAAAGGTTAAGAGGGAAATAGACAAGATGTTGGAAGATGGACTTATTTTTGCAGTGGAAGGAGAAGAGTGGGTTAGCCCAATAGTCATTCAGAGAAAGAAAGACACATAGGCCATTAGGGTGTGTGTATATTAAAAAATCCTTAATTCTTCCTGTGTGCATTTCCCTTTCCCAACACCTTTTACTGATGAGGTGCTAGAACAAGTTGCGGGGAAAGAATCTTACTCATTTATAGATGGATTTTCGGGGTATCACCAAGTAAGGATTGCAGAAGAAGACAAAAGGAAGACAACATTCATAACAAACTGGGGGTCATTTTCATATAATGTGATTCCCTTCGTCCTAAAGAATTCCCCTGCAGTTTTTTCCCGGATTGTAATAGAACCTTTCCGAGAATTTATCCACAAATTTATAGAAGTTTATATGGATGATTGGATGATATATAGTCTGCGCAAGGAACATGTAGCTCTACTACATATGATGTTTGATAAATATAGAGAATTGCAGATATCATTGAACCTATGAAAGTGTATCTTCTATGTGCCACATGGAAATTTGTTAGGCCACATAGTATGTCGAGAAGGAGTATTGGTAGACCCAACCAAAGTTGTGGTTATTGTGAACATGATACCACTTACGATTGCTAAACAGTTGCGCTCCATGTTGGGGCACACAGGGTACTATCGCAGGTTTATCATAAGATATGAAAACATTATTGCACCTCTGAAAAATCTACTTAAGAAGTCTAAAGTGTTCCAGTGGACCCCAAAGTGTGATAAAGCATTCGATATCTTGAAGGAAATCTAAGCACAAAACCTATTCTGATATTTCCAAACTAGGAAAATGAATTTCATGTGCACATAGACACACCAGGTATTTTCTTAGGAGCCATCTTAGCGCAACTAGGAGATGGAGCCATGGAACATCCCATCTAATTTGCTAGCAGGAATTTGTCGCAAGCTAAGAAGAACTATACAAGTACAGAAAGGGAGGGTTTTGATATGATTTATGTTCTCCAGAAGTGTAGACATTATTTGTTAGGTTCTCATTTTAAGTTCTTTATTGGTCATTTTTCATTAAAATATCTAGTTAGCAAACCTATTCTGGAAGGAAGAATTTGTCGATGGTTATTATTGTTTCAGGAATTTTCATTTGAAGTGATCATTAAGCCTAGAATATGTAACGTGGGACTCGATCACCTGTCTATATTAGAGTCAGGAGAAAGTGGTAGAGAAATTGATGATCACCTCCCAGATGCAAACCTGTTTCGGGTTGAGGCTATACTAGAATACCTGGAAGACATAGAAGTCTTCTTAAGTACAAGAGCCTACCCAGAAATGTACTCTGCAAATCAGAAACACCATATGGTGGTTAGAGCAGTGGACTATCAATTGATTGCAGGGAAATTGTATAAGTTGGGACTAGATAAGATCTTGAGAATATGTGTCTTAGATCATGAAAGACAAGACATATTGTGGGAGTGTCACAGTGGAGTTACGGGAGGTCATGTTGGAGGAAATGCCACTGCGTAGAAATTCCTCCAAGCTGGACTATGGTAGGCCAGGAAATTCAAGGATGCAAAGGCGTATGCTAGATATTGTGACATTTTTCAAAGATTGGGTAAGCCATCATGATGAGATGAATTGTCTCTTTAGCCAGTTCAATATCTACAAGAATTTGAGAAATGGGTGGTTGACTTCATTGGGTCAATCAACCCCTCTGCTAGGCATTCAAAGGCTAGGTATATTATTACCACAATTGATTACCTTACACGTTGGGCTGAGGCAAAAATTGTTCAATATTGTTCGATTGATATTACTGCTAGGTTCATTTTTGAAAATATTATCACTCGGTTTGGACATCCTAGGATTCTGACCAGTGATCAGGGTGGTCATTTTATCAGTATTACAATAGAAAAGATTACAACAGAGTTCTTGATCCAACACCATAAAAGTAGTCTCTAGCATCTGTAAGCCAATGGAGCAGTAGAGGCGTTTACCAAGATTTTGGAGAGAGGATTAACGAAGGTTTTTTGCACAAACAGGGAGGATTGGGATGACAGAGTCCCAACAGTTTTATGGGCTTACAGGACAACCACAAAGAAACTCCATAAGTACACTCCATTTCAACTAGTTTATGGGAAATAGGTTGTGGTACTTGTAGAATTAATTACTCTGAGTTTATACATTGCACAAATTACACACATGCTGGAGGATGAATCAGTTGCACAAAGCCTCATGGAATTGCAAGAACTTGAAGAGACCGGGTTTTTAGCAGAATTCTATCAATCAATTGAGAAAGCAAGGAAGAAATCTTGGCATGACAGAAACATTAACACCAAATCATTTTTGGAAGGAGATAAGGTCCTACTTTATGATAGTCGATACCAGAAACATCCAGGAAATGTGTGCATGCATTGGTTGGGACCATTTATAGTTGTGGATATCCGACCTTCGGGAGCAGTCAGACTCGCGAAACTGGATGGTATGTTGTGGCCAGGATGGGTCAATGGCGCTCGGATGAAACCCTATATGTCTCAGAACTGAGCTAAAAGAATGATTCGTTAGTCCAAAGGATCATGTATAGTAGTTAGATTTGATTTTTTTTCAATTTCTTGGAATTCAGTTAATAAAGTCGAAGAGTGCATTGTTGCGTCGTGACATGTAGTTCATTTTTTCCGTCTAACTGTTGTTTGATGCAAAACTTATTACTCAACAGTGTAGGATCATAAGATACACGAAGCTATTAATGACAGTAATTAAATATGACGGGGACCCATTTGTGGCCGGAGGGAGAGAGAATGCAGACACAATCCTAGTACATGTGCCACATGAACCCAGTCCATTCACAACCTTGATTACCACTACAGTACCCCGTCTAAATTTTGTTAAGCCATAAAACCACGATATGTGAAGATGCCATCAGTATTTGCACCAGTTTTCTCATCCATTAAATGGTAAGGTTTGGAATCGGCCACATCCCTGACCAACTTTCCTAGTAAATGTCGAGATCACCTAATAGATTTACCCCATTAACCAGTCATGTCGGAAAACTCAGATCCAAGTTGTGCCTATATGTTTAATGATGAAAACCAATTATAACAAAAATTTCCATCTAACCCCAGGTATAAGGTTCTATGAATTCGGTGTAGGATGCATTGTTTTCCAGAGAGAAATTAGTGATTTGCGAATTTTGAATCGTAAGAAAACCTGTGTAATCCCTCGACCATCAGTCGCGATCCCCAATCCCCATTTCACCTGTGGAATTTGTTGATAGTTCAATCTCACCATTCTGACAGCTATGGGGAGCATAAGTGTTGTTTCAAAAGATGCAGTACTAGATGATCCATGTGACCCCCGGGTCGAGATCATGGGCGATATCAAAGGGAAGGTCAAGTAAGTCAATCTCCTTGACCTTGACCTAATAGACCAGGTTATGTTCCCTTAGATGAACATTGATGTCTTTTGGAGTGTCACTCCAAACGATTTGGGAGGCATGTAGTTTGTGCCAAAGCCCAAGTTCATTAATCTGTTCAATTCTACCATCATGAACTTCAGGGATCTGCCAGTTTTCGACACCACTGGAGAAGTTGTGAGGTGTACCAAGTTTCTCCTCAGCAAGGTACATGACATAAGCCTGTGGTTGGATATGAGATATCCAATCCATGCAGAGGACATCCACCATCTTACTCGATTGTCCATCGAAGGTGAGGACATGTCCAAAGTTTTCTAGGGTTCCAACAAGCATGGCAAGAAGAAGAAGGATCCCAGTCTATATGAATGGTTTCATACAAAGAGGGGGGGGGTGAAAAACCAAGATCGACCCCGTACTACTCGATATGATCATGATCAGTTTCTATCTAATTGCTAGAAAGGTCATGAGGTCTTAATACAAAGGAGAGTGTACAATGGATGCTCTATTAGTGGCATATTTTTGCGCCAATGGCACTATCTTCAATTGGTGCAACTATTTACTTGAGTAACTCTTGGTGGCTTGCGAGGAAGCACAAGAGAAGGGGGGTAATTTCACCTACGACTACTAGTTGCTTTCTTTCACAATGATGAAGTGGGCACCACCCGTCGAGAGACCATTTTCACCAGCAGATAAGAGACAATTGGAAAATGTGTTCAAGCCTTGGCACTCAAGGACGGACTCAGATAACACCACTTTCAACAACACGATGTTCTCCAAATGGTACAATAGGTTTATCGTTGCGACACAAAGGTTGTGCACTCTGTAGGAATTTCTCAACTGCAACACGCAGAAGATTTTATTCAACATGAACCACCACCATACATTCATGTGGCAAAGGTATGAAAACAAAGAGGACTTCCACTTGCACATGTTTCCATTCTACTTATATGAGGAGCCCTTCGATAAGGAGGTTATGTCATGGCCTAGAGTTAAATGCAGCCCATGCAAGTAGGGGATGCATTACCTTTTTCCTACGGAGCTATTGAAGAAGAGGGGTCAGGAAACTGGGGTAGAACCGAGCTGAGATCTGGAGGTACAAAAGAAAGAATACCTAGAATATATGCACTCCAACAAGGAGGAATAAACGCAACCACTAGAGTGAAAGAAGACAACACTACCTATGTTCAAGCAGCATCCAGAGAAAGCTATGTTGACAGGTAAGGATGTCAACGAAATTCTCAGTGTTGCATTCATCAAAGAGCCAATGAACAAGAAACCCAAGATGGGGATCTCCCCGAGCAAGGTTATGAACCCCCAACCCATTTCATCCACCGTTCCTCTCACTCCCTCAGCGGCTTGGGAAGCCCACATTATAGACATCTAGGATGACCCTAAGCCTGACACCACTCCATCCACCACCATCATCACTGAGAAACCTCCATCACCACCACAACCCCATTCTCCACCTCTAGAAATCGTCATCCCATATCAAACCATTGACCCATAACCCATGCAACTCGATCCCCTAGAGATACCTGAGTAGAGACCAGAACTCCTTGGTCCAAACCCAGAAGTACCCGAAAGGAGGCTACAACTGACTGGCCCAAACCATGACTCCCAAGACCAACACGTCATACCCTTCATGCCAATTCAGGATACTTCATCATCAATGAAAATGCAAGAAGGACCAAAGATGCAAATTGTAATTCCTCAATGCACTTCTTCAAATACCAAGGTTGAGGGTTCTATTAGAAGTGAAACCCCTGAAGATGAGGTCCAAAAAGAGGCAGAGATGCCATAGTTTCAGAAGGAACCTAAGACGACCTCAAGACAAAGTGAAAAATTGGTACAGGAATAGATGGAGCTACTCCTCCAAAACCCTCAGTAGTGCACAAATTTGTTGCAACTCTGCCTGGCCAGAATAGACATTCTAGCATTCTTGTCATCAGTGTTGAGGTTGAGGCTTGCGCCAGGACCATCTACAGAAGAAGAGGATGTTGAGACACCTTTTGAGCATTCAACAGCCAGTGGAATTCACTACAGGTCTGGGTACCTAGGGAAGCCACCCCTTCTTTAGTTGACTTTGCACAGTGGCCAACAGAGCAGCTAGTTGGAATGATCAAAGACTCAACTGATCACTGGAACAGAGGCTCTAGTAGGTCGAAAGGAGTGCATAGTTCACAAGGGAGGAAGAACTCCTTGCTCAAGCGTGTAGAACACAAGAACAATACTCCAAGATCCAGGCAGAGCAAAAACTGGAAAGAGTCAAGGAGAAGCTTGTTGAATCTTGGCCAGAAATAAGGAAAGTAGCACCACAACTACCAGAGGCTAGTGTTGCAGGAGAATATAAAAATCAGATCGAGCTACTCTAGGGAGCATGGTCATAGTTGGCCATTCATGCAAAGAATATGGAAGTGCAGTTGTGACAAACTCAGCAAGAAGCATAGAAGCAACATCGGAAGATGCAGGAGATGATGGAGAAAATAGTGTTGGAAGGTAACAATGCTTGAGAAGCACTACACAAGTGCACAACCGAGTGCAAAAAGATATTTTGTGAAGTTAGTGAATCGATGGGAATTATCACAAGGCGCAACCAAACTCTAGAGGACGTGCACGCAAGAATACAATTTCTCAATGAGGAATTTGTGGTCACTATGGATCTGCTGGAGCAACAAGAGAAATTTGATCAAATTCAGCAAGAAGACAATGAGCTCAATGCTTTGTTTGAAGCACAATCCGTAGCAAAGAAGGAGTTGCACAAATTTCAACCTATTGTTCAAACAATGTACATGAAAATGCATCAGGTAGATGCTATAGATGAATCCAGATGGAACTCTCTGGTCCCATCCAATCCCAAAGGATGTATCATATATGTGACTCAATAGTTTGTAGATGAGGCCTCACTCCTTGTCGGGAAGTGGCAGGGTAAAATCGAGAGTTTCCAGGAAGTCAGGAAGTGAGCCTTAGAGTTGGTCCCAGAGTTGGGCCTTTCGTTTGAAGAGGCACAAAAAGAGAAAGCACAAGAATAAGGTGAAAGGAAAGTGGAGAAGGAGGACAAGGGAAAGAAAGTACAGTCAAGGCTTGTGGTCGGAGCTTGTTGGGCCCTTCATTTTTATTTAATAAGTTGCGCAAGAAGGACTACAGTCCCATTTTTGGTAAAACATGAGTTGTGCAAGCTACAAAAGAGCTAGACAATGGAGCAAGTAAAGAAACAGAAATCAGTTGCGAAAAGGGACATCGCAACACCAGTGAGGTAAAATCAATTACAATAGAACAAGAAAGCATGCGAGCCAAAATCTAGAAGATCCCACTCAACCTATACATGAGATGCATACTATTGTAAAAGGGTTGGGTTGGCTATTGTGGTTGGGTGTAGTTGAGAAAAGGTTCTGTAATTGTAATTTGTATACAGTTTTGGGAAAAAGGGTAGATAGAGCTCTGTGACATGAGTCTCGAGCCAAAAGTTTGTAACAAAGTATTGATTTGTATCATTGATATTGTACTCGATAAACTATGATGATAATAGATGAAGAAGGACCTAAAATTTTGAAATATAATGTGTCATTTTGTGTTTATGCTTATGAGTTGTCTCTTTACAGTACTTATTTATGCTTGATAAGATCAATATGATATCTTTTTTTACAAATGCTTCCACAACTTGAGCATCTTTAGTTCTAGTATGAATGAGTTCAGATCTATTTTTTAGTTAGTCTATCTTGCGCAAGATCATGGTGAATCTTGAAGGTTCTGGAAACCCACCTAAGTATTCTCCTTTCCCTTCCCTATCTTTATGTCTTGATTACACTTCGAGTGAGACTTCTTCTCTTTGGAGGAGATGAAAATGCCAGCACTTTAGACTACTCGGTGCCTTTTGTTGGTAACCTGAGAAGGACCCTGGTATGATCAATTCTGCGCCAACAACCATTACCAATTCCAGAGAAGAAATGGGAAGTGATAACCATTTAATTTATAACTAAATTTCCTAGGACAACAAGGAAACACGATTCAATCATGGTAGTGGTTGATCAATTGACAAAGGATGCTCATTTTTTTCCTATAAATAAAACTCATACAATAGCTAACATTATAGAAATTTACATGAAGGAAATTGCTAGGTTGCATGGGATACCTAAGACAATTGTCTCAAACATAGACACTAAGTTTACTTCAAATTTATGGAAATGATTATTCAATGGATTTGGTACAAATATGAACTTTAGCACAACATACCATTCGTAGTTAGATTGGCAGCCAGAGAGGGTCAACCGAGTAATTATATAAATGTTAATAATGTATGTGATGGATAATCCATATAAGTGGGAATATTACCTACACTTGGTTGAGTTTTCCTATAATAATGGGTATCAAGCTTCATTGAAGATGAGCCCATTTGAAGCCTTGTATGGTAGAAATTGAAGTACTCCAGTAAGTTGGGAGAACCCAATAGATAGAGTGGTACTTGGGCCAAAGTTTCTCAAGGAAATGGAGGACTTGATGGTTAAGATTAAGCAGAATTTAAAGGTAGCTCAAGATAGATAGAATGTTTATGCCAACAAGAATAGGACAACAAGATAATTTGAAGTAGGAGATCATATGCTCTTGAAAGTAAATCCCAACAAGATATCTTTGAAGTTGGGCAGTTGTAAAAATATGGTATCTAGATACCGCGGTGCATTTGAGATATTGGACAGAATAGGGCCAGTTGCGTATTTCATGCTTGCATTGTTTGTTTCCATGAAAGTGAACAATGTATTTCATGTATCTTTGCTAAATAAATATGTACATGATCCTAACCATGTTGTTGATTGGCATCTGATTCAAGTAGAGACAAAGGGAGATGTTCGGGTCCAGCCAGTACAAATACTAGACAGAAAGGTCAAAATGATTTGGAATCGAATTATAGAGCTAGTAAAAGTTCAGTGGACCTGCTACGGTCATGAATATGCTACATGGGAGAATGAATATGCCATGCGGGTAGAGTACCCACATCGTTTTGAATAAATTTTGATATTTTGATCTCTGTTTTGTATACGCACTGAGGATAGTGCCAAAACAAAGGGGAGGGGTTGTAACACCCTGGGTTTTGATCCCCTGTATTAAATAATGTATTGTTACATTGCCGAGAGGAAAAAGTGCCCAAACAATTATTAAAAGGAAAGTGTTCCTAATAAATGTAATGTTTTGATCATTATTAATAATAAATACATCGTTGACTACTAAACAGACAAGGACTAGAGTTATAGGGGGCTATGATTCCACAAGAGAGGGTAGATTGAGGAGATAAGTGCTTATTTATTTTATATTACCATTTTTTGTAATGGGATGGAAATCAATTATGTTAGCTCTTGGGGGAAGTCCAAGAGGTTCTTGACCCCAAAAAATTACAAAAACGCATCCTTGGTCTATGGAAGGTGTTCATTCTCCCATTGGAAAATACTCTCATTTTCGTCCCCATTCTGGTACTGTCGTTGGCTGCCTCACACATTCATTCACCATTTTTTTTCACTGCTCATCCTCTCCCGTGGAGTCTATACTCCATTCATTCCTTCACTCACTCATATTTCCTCATTTTGGTATCTTGGCTTGGGAAAGGAAGACAAATTGTTGAAGATCAACCATTCTTTTTTTGGTTGTAGAAATTGTTGGAGTAGTCCAGCCATGATTTGAGGCTTGCATGTCTGAGATGTTTTTCATGTGATGAAATTTGATCACAGCCACGAGTCCTGAGAGTCCTAGCATGAATATTCTGGACCAGCTGCACTAGAGCCCTGGAAGGAGAGGGAATGCATGGGAAAGAAGGGTGGAGGTATATTCTATTGGGTGGTGCAGGCTGGGTAGAAGAGATATTGGTATTTGGATTGTTGTGAGTGTTGGAGAAGCCCATGAGATCTTGAGTGTTGACTAGTTTGGGAAGCCAAGTAACACTCTGGAACTATCCTTGTGGATTCATAGCCCTGGCTCAAGGGTGACAATGTTGTTAAGACTTGGAACAACAGTGTATACAATTGGGTGGAGTGTCCTTGCTCTGCAGCCAGTTGGTGTCTTCTTTTATAAAAGATAAGTGCTCTCTCTTATGTTTTCCTTTATTATGTATTTATTTTCGATGCGTATCAAATTATTACACCTGATATTGTACCTATAATATGCATGCTTGCTAGTTAATGTTGTGCATGGTATATTGTGAATGTTTTTTATGTTGTGGTATGAATCTTGATCATTGCATGTATGTATTTCATGCTTCTTTATTAATTAAGCATTATTAGAGTTTCCAAATCAACCAAGAGGTGTGTTCTTGGTGTGGAATTCCATCCAGTGGGTGTTGGGTATGTGTTATATTCTTTGTACGAGTAGCAGAGTCTGTGTTGCGTCAGGCGCGCATGGGATTTTTAGGGGGGGGCACTATGCCCTCCTTTGGGAGATGTAGGGGGGCGAAATCCACCTGTGTGGGGGTTCATGGAAGTGACCCCAATATTTTTTTTCCTCATGAAATGTGTCAGATGTTTTCCTTGTTTTTTGTGTTGCCTCGATTTTTGTGTCCATTGTTGGGCATTTTTTCGACACATGTTTTTTTTACGATGGTTTTCTATTTCTGGTTAAGGAATTAGGGTTGTTAACTAATCCAGGTCATTGCATTAGGATTTTGAATGTCACTAGATCCTATATGTATATTATGTTGTAAACAATGTATCACTATGAATGAATATAAAATATGTTGGTTTTCTCGAGTTGGGTTTCGAGGGGAAAAATATTTGTGTAATGTTTGTATTTTCCATTGTATCTTTTCTATTCCTTTACTGAAAATCTATTTGCAGTAAATATTGTACAAGGTTAAAATCTACATTTGGTATCAAAGCTTTGTTGGCTTCATGGGGACGCCTTTGTGGTCAAGGGTTTGGCTTGGGACTCTGATAAGCCTTGTTACAGTGGGAGATCTGTGGTATTGATTTTTCAGGTGAAAATAAATGGTGAGCAATTAGAAAATGGAGATAGAGAAGTTTAATGGGAAAAGTTTTGAGTTGTGGAAGATCAATATGGAAGATCTATTGGTGGACAGAGATTAGTGGATCGCGATAGATCTAGGTATTGCACCTACAGGAACGTCAACAGATGACTGGAAAAAGTTGGATTAGAAATCGAAGAGCACAATCCGACTGTGTCTCTCGGATTCAGTATTACTGAATGTGTCAGAGGAAGATGAGGCCGAAGAATTATGGGATAAGTTGGGGAAGTTGTATCATTCTAAGTCCCTAGTAAATAAATTATTCCTTAGAAAGAAGTTGTATAACCTGAGGATGAGAGATGGATACTTGGTGGTAGATCATTTGAATTCCTTCAATACTATGATAGGTCAGTTAGTATCTGTTGAGATTAAAATTTCAGATGAAGATAAGTGTATCAATTTACTGTGTTCTTTACCAAAATCATGGGATAGTCTGGTTGTGTCTATAGGTAGTAATACAACTTCCTTGAAGTTTGATGAAGTGGTCTCATCCTTGTTGTCAGAGGAGATGAGACGGAAGAATATCGAAGGATAGAGCATAGACACATTATTTGCAAGAGGAGGCTCCCAGGAAATAAATAGATCTAAGTTATCAAGTGGGATATATAAGTATAAGGGTAGATATAAATCACTCAAAAAGTTTGTAAAGGTATGTTGGAGATGTGGAAAAGAAGGGCACTACAAGAAGCGGTTTATATCCAAAGTTGAGAAAAAGAAAGGATCTGAAGAATCCCATTCTATAGAAGAAAATAACTTCAGGGAAGAAGGAGGGGATGTGTGCTTGGCTTCTTCAAGCACACATGCAGATCATGAGGTATGGTTGGTTGAATCAAGTGAATCCTTTCATATGAATCCCCACAGGGAGTGGTTCTATGAATATGAAAGGTATGATGGACGTAATGTTTTCCTAGGTGATGACTCGATAACCAAAATCATAGGTTGAGGAAAATTCAAGTTGAGGATCATAGATGGAAGGATTAGAACACTACATTGTGTTCTTCACATTTTGGGATTGGACAGAAATTTGATTTCTGTAAGAAAAATGGACGATGCAGGGGTAAAAAAAATATTTGAAAAGGAAACCTGTAGGATGGTTTGAGGAGCAATGGTGTTGTTGAAGGGATTTTGGTTTTGAAATCTGTATAAGATGCAAGGAATCACTATTAGTGATGGGTGTAATAGTTCCATCTATCCGGATATTGGAGTTGAAGAAGAAATAAGTCCTACAGTCTCTGGAGAAAAGGTTATGTTGTGGCATCAAAGACTGGGGAATATCAGAGAGAAGGGTCTTCAACTACTACATGGTAAAGGTATGGTTGAAGGTATTTCTAACTTCTCTCTGGATTTTGATTTCTGTGAACATCGTGTATATGGGAAGCAAAATCAGGTAAGATTCCCCTCTAGTGCATCGAGGGAAGAAGGAATTTTAGAGCTAGTTCACAGTGATGTTTTTTGACCTGTATCGGTCCCATCATTGGGAAAATATATGTAGTATGTCTCATTTATAGATGACTTCTCGACAGGGATGATTTTAAGGATGGAAATTTATTTTAAAATGTAGAAACCTTGAAGAATATTACTGATCCTTCATATGTCAACTATAAATGTTTGGCGATATTTTTTAAAAAATATTCAAATTTCTAAGTATTTTATATAGTTTTTATAAAATTTTGTTGATTTTTAAGGCAAAATAATTTTATCCTATAGAATTTGGGTGAATAATTTTTAAAATAGAGAATCTCGTTTTTGGAAAAACGATGGAAAATTAGCCCATGAGTGAAACTTAGCCCCTAAAATCATCACTGCTTCTCAATGAATACTTGGATATGTTTGCTCATGAATAAATATGAATTCCTTGACAGGTTGAAAGAGTTTAAGGCTCTTGTTGATAATCAAACAAGGAAAATAATTAAGGTGCTAAAAACAGATAATGGCGAAGAGTTCTGCGGGAATGAATTTGAAGAATTATGTAATAAGTGCGGTATAACAAGGAAGAAGAATACTTCATATACACCTCATAAGAATGGAGTTGCAGAAAGGATGAACAAGACGTTGATGGAAAAATAAAGGTGCATTCTTAATGGTGTCGGGTTAGGGAAATAAGTTTTGGAAGAGGCAATGGGTACTACATGTTACCTGGTCAACAAATCACCCTCATCACCACTGGATGACAAGACTACACGAGAGGTATGGACTGGTAAAAAACCCTCTCTCACACATCTTAAGGTATTTGGTTGTGATGCATATGTTCATGTTCCAAAGGAAAACATGAGTAAGCTAGATCAAAAGGATGAAAAGTGTATATTTATTGGATATAAATATGGTCTCAAAGTTTATAATCTTTGGAACCCAAAAACTAAGAAGGTAGTGTATATCCAAAATGTGGCATTTAGAGAAAAGAAGGATGTTGTTAAATAGGAAGTCCTACCAAGTAAGGAAGAACCAGAGAAAATAGAGTTTGATTTAAAGGATGATGAATCAAACTCTATAGAAGAACATGAATCAGAATAAGAAGATACTCATACTACAGTATTGATGAGATTGGTTCGAGAAAGAAGGCTACTAGAAAGGTATACTCCATCTGATTTCCGTTCAAATTTTGCGTTGTATATTACTGATGATAATCCTAGAACTATCAGGGAGGCAGTGGATTCAAAGGATGGAAATCTATGGAAAAGGGTCATGGACAAAGAAATGGTAGCCTTGGATAAGAATGAGGCTTGGGATCTAGTGGAGTTATCGACTGGAAGAAATCCCATCGGCATCAAATGGGTATTTAAAATGAAGTCTAATGCAAAAGGAAAATTGGAGAAATACAAAGCTCGGTTAGTAGCAAAGGGTTATTCCCAGGTTGAGGGAATTGATTTTGGTGAGATTTTTTCTCTTGTTTCCAGGTTAACCTCTTTAAGAATTATTTTATCTGTTGTTGTTGCATTTTATTTTTAAGTATAACAGATGGATGTGAAGACAACATTCTTACATGGGGATATGGAAGAAGAAATCTATATGAAGCAACCAAAAGGATTTTTTGTGAATGGAAAGAAAAAGTTGTTATGCAAGCTAAAAAATTCCATGTATGGTATAAAACAATCACCAAGGATGTGGTATCAAAAATATGATACTTATATGTTGGGACTTGGTTTCACAAGAAGCAAATAGGACCATCGTGTGTATTTTAAATTAATTGGTGATCATTTGATTTATTTGGTCTTGTATGTGGATGACATGTTGCTGATAGGAAACAACAAGGAGAATATCCAGGATGTGAAAACTCAATTGTCCTCTAAATTTGACATGAAGGATCTCAGTGCTTCAAATTTCATTTTGGGCATGGAAATTAAAAGAGATCAAAAAAAGAGGAAACTCTAGTTAAATTAGAGAAAATATTTCGAGACAATATTGCATAGCTTTAATATGCAGGAATGCAGACCAGTAAAGGTTCATATTCCTATTGGTGTAAAGTTATCTACGGATCAGTGTCCCAAGACACAGGAAGAGGAAGAGGAAATGTCTTGTGTTCCATATGAGAGTGAAGTTGGAAGTTTGATGTATGAAAATGTTTGTACTAGACCATACATTTCACATGCAGTGGGAGTTTTGAGCAGGTATATGTCAAAACCAAGGAAGGAGCATTGAACAACAGTAAAATGGGTTTTCAAGTATTTGTGTGGAAATGATCGCTATGGATTGTGCTACCAAGGAAGATCGATATTGGACAAAGTGGTTGATATACATGAATTTTTGGATGCAGACTAGGATGGAGATCTAGATCGTAGGAGATCTACAAGTGGGTATGTGTTTAATCTATTTGGATGATCCAAAAAGATCTTTTAAATGACAATGGTTGAGTTATTAAGAATGAGTTAAATTACCATTTAGGAAACTAATGAAATAGAAAGAATGAAAGAGGAAACATAACATCTATTAAGAAATATACATATCTGGAAATGAGCAAGAAGAACAACAAACCATAAAACACCAAAGTGATAATGGATTTCAACAATCTCGCCTATGTCTCTAGGCCTTTGTCTTAGTGGGTGAGGATTTATTATTTATTTTCAAAGCTTTAAAAGTACATCAAAACAGTGCCAAAAAGGTTACAAACTATTCTGGTCTTATTCTACTAGATCTCTATAACCCAACAAAACTGACGTCACTGAAATCGGATGAACGGAGCTCCAAAAAATGGCCCGCAAAGGTGCTCTCCTCAATGGCTTCCCTACATAAAAATGGATTTGTCTCAATAATTCTTCAGCATAAACATGTTTTGAACCTCCTTTATGGCTTCAAGAGACTCTGTTTTATATAGGCCCGAAGTTGGTAACCACCTCCTAACTTCTCCCCAATATATGGCCTCAAAAAGGGCCCAATATACCCCAAAAATGACCAAAATCCCACAAAAGTGTTGAATAAATGAATTAAAATCTTAATACAAAGTAATAAAACCCACTTTGGTTAAATAAAATGGCACAACCCCCAAAATACGCACTCGTATACATATGGGGTGCCTCCATATGGCCAAGCGCTAAGGCCTAGCACACTGCCCCCCCTTCCGAATAGCTCTTGGTCATCTCCACATTTATAGAACCTCAGGATAGTCCCCACACGCCCCAAAGCTATTAATCCCTAGTTTCTTAGGCCCATGTTCGCACGCCCTTGGTCAGTGGGCTAGACTGATCGATCGGGCACCAATCCCAAACAATCTGTGCAATGCTAAACATAGGCTGACTTGTATCGTAAAGTAATAGGACCGAGATCTGGAGGTTGGAGCCATATATTATAACCATGCACAAACAAGTGATTGGAGTATGGTTATATGGTAAAGGTTGCGACTAGGGGTTGGGGCTAGGCCCCAACCCTTTCTCTTCTCGAAATTCCAACCACATCACTTTAAATATAAAAGGTGCACATTGTATACCAAGGAACACCACGGGTAGGCGGGTTGGCTAACCAAGCCCTGCCAAAGCTCTTCCTCCCTTCCTAAAGGTTGTGGGTTCAAATCTTGTAGAGTCCAAACAATTTTACCAATGAATAATCAATCAATAAATGGGTGCCACATGGTATCCTAGGACTAGGCTACGTGGCACCACATTATTCACCAAATATACACCATGTTTCAATCACTGATTTGTCCACCTGTCTACCCACATGTTAGCCTAGTCATATGTCACTGTACCTACCATGTGTCGTACGGCTGCAGTCATATTCCACTGTACCTGCCACGTATCATATAGTTGTACGAACATGCCACATTAGCTGTATGAACGTGCCACGTGTCACCCTTCCAGTGGTGACACATGTCACAATCTGATTGGTCCACGTTTACATGCCCACTTCAACACCAACATACCCTGCCACGTCATTTGTATGAACATACATCATGTACAGTCAGCTACCATGTGAAACTATATGAACTGTACAGTCAACATCTTTTTTTTTGGTTGTTTGAATAAACTAACATATCGTGATATCTTGGTCATACGACGTTCATTTGAGCCCATTCAAGTTGCATTGGGTTTGTATCAGCAAGGCCTACACCCATGTCCATTTTGAATCCATTCTAAGAAATTTTATTTTTAGGCCTTCCTAGACCCAATTTGGTTCTAAGATCCAATTTTGGATCACACCTCCCCACTAAAGACCTTTTGGTCCCCAAAATATTACTGACCATTCATCAAGTGCAGGATAGGCCACCCAACTTGTTCTTTGTCTTTAAACTCTGTCCTGTGCACCTATCTCATCAAGATCAACTGTAAAACAATCATGATAACTGACAGCATATTTTTAGCCATTTGTACCCTATCACATATTACTGAAGCCACTATCATCCATGTTGAAAACATTACTAATGATAACATAAAAAATATGATTGCAAATGAGCTAATATGTTTGTAATACTTGCACGACATTAATCTTGAAGAAAAGTGTGATTGATCTTCCATTCTACAATCATCTCTTGTTCTTTCTTAAGATCGATTACTTGATTTGAAACAATTATAGGTGTGTTACTTGCTTGAGCTACCTTTATTAATAGTTCCATTGTTTGAAGATATTTATTTTCCTTAAAATGATGAGCATGAACAACATATTCTTGACCTGCATTGATTAAGTGGTATTGATTCTTTTCCCTATAGAAGATTGCTTTGCAATCATACAAGTAAGGACTTCCTAAGACCATTCCACATTCATTGAGTGGTACCACATCACATGTTAACTCATCCACAAACTTAGATGAAATTGCAAAATTTAATGAGCATTGATTTGTTATGTGCAATTGATGATTGTTGCTTATCCATTTAAGTGTGTAAGGCTTATGATGCATCTGAGTGTTTAATCCCAATTGTTTAACCAAATCCTCTAAAATCAAGTTAGATTGAGATCCACTATTTATCAACGTGTCGAACTTAGTATGTCTCATTATGACCCTTATGTAAAACAATTTACTTCTAGAATCAAATCCATCACCAGTTTTACCTTTCAAACCAACCAATGGGACTTTAGATTCATCAACTGAATCTTATCCCAAGTCTATTGGTCGTGATGTTGTTGCAACTGTTTTCCTCCCTTTCCTTTCTTTAAACCACTTTGGTCTCTTCTCGGGATGCAATTGCTAACAACGCTCCTCATCATGCCCCGCTTTCTTGCAACGCTTGCAAGAGGGCTTCTCTTCCTTTCTTTCCACTGAATTTGCCTTCTTTCCATTCCACTTCCTTTTGTCCTCTTTCCTTGAAGATGATTCCCTTGATACACTAACCCCTATTTTCCCTGCTTCAATGTATGTTTCTTGAACAAAAACCTCATCAAGATTAGTATGTCCAAACATAAATACAGTGTTACAAATATGTGTAGGTAAACCTCCTATATAATTCATAAGAGTTTACTGGGTATGTAAAGGAATATCTAACATCAATTCCATCTTACGAAAACCATTTATGTATTTTTGCATTCTTTATCCTTTTCTTAGTTTAAGATCTTTCCATTCAATTAAATCCTTCTTTTTATAACCCAAAGGATATAATTTCTTTCTAAGTGAAGAAACAAAAACTTTCCATGATGAAAATACATTACCCACTTGTTGTGTGCCATTTTGCAACTTGCTTTGCCACCAGATGAGTGTTGTGCCTACAAGTCTAAGTGATGCCAACTTGATCTGAGTTGCCTCCTCTTTGATTTGTTTCACACTGCAATAAACCTCCATCTGTCTGACCCAATTATCAAGTCTCTTTTTATTGAATTCACCATCATACATGGGTAATTCAAATTTAACATCAATCTTAAGTATAGGCATATCATGTTTATATTTATGGACATGTTTTCTTGCGGTGCTTTTAGAGCTTGAACTTGAAGAAAAAGGAGAAGAAGGAGGTGAAGGAGGAATTTTAGGAGGATCCTCTCCTTCTTCACTTTTTAACTTTGAAGATTCACCTAGATTCAATCTCTTATGTTCCAAGTAATTCTCATACAAAACCTTTATCATCTCTGACATGGAAAATAAAGTATTTCTAAACTCTTTCTCCTCATTTGAAAATCCCTCTTCTGATGCCATCTTCTCACCTTGAGAAGTTTTTTTTATCAAACCAATCAATGGATTCTCTTCAACAAGATCACCTTCACCATGATTCATCCTTTCCCTGGTAATCATGCAAACTCAAAAACCAAATGTCAACTAGCTCTGATACCACTTGATCTGAAAGGATGTTTTAAACGATAATGGCTAAGTTATTAAGCATGAGTTAAATTACCATTTAGAAAAATAATGAAAAAAAAAGAATGAAAGAGGAAACATAGAAGCCATTAAGCAATATACATATCTGGAAATAAGGAAGAAGAAAAACAAACCATAAAACACCAAAGTGATAACGGAGTTTGACAATCTCGCGTATGTCTCTGGGCCTTTGTTTTAGTGGATGAGGATTTCTTATTTATGTTCAAATCTTTAAAAGTACATCACAATAGTTCCAAAATGGTTACAAACTAATATGTTCTTGTTCTACCAGATCTCTAGAACCCAAAAAAATTGATAGCACTTAAATCGGATGAACGAAGCTCCCAGAAATGGCACGCAAAGGTTCTCTCCTCAATTGCTTCCCTGCATAAAAATGGCTTTGGCTCAATAATTCTTTAGCATAAACTTGTTTTGAACCTCCTTTATGGATTCAAGATCCTCTGGTTTATATAGGCATGAGTTTTTTAACCATGTCCCAACTTCTCCCCAATATCTGGCCTAAAAAAGGGCACAATATCCCCCCAAAATGACCAAAATACCACAAAACTGCTGAATAAATCAATTAAAATTTGAATACAAAGTAATAAAACCCACTTTGGCTAAATAAAAGGGTGCATCCCCCAAACTCTGCACTCCTGCATATATGGGGCGCCTCCATGTGGCCAAGTGTTAAGTCTTGGTGCATTGGCCCTCTTTCTGAATAGCTCCTGGTCATCTGCACATTCATAGAACCTCGGGCTAGTCCCCATGCACCCAAAAGTTGTTAATCCCTGGTTGTTTAGGCCCCTGGTCGCGCGCCCTTGGTCGGTGGGCTAGCTCGAACGATCGGGTGCCAATCCCAAACAATCTGTGCAACACTAAACATAGGTCGGGTCATATGGTAAAGTAATAGGACTAGGATCCAGAGGTTGGAGACATATATTATAACCGTGCACAAACAAGTGATTGGAGTATGGTTATATGGTAAAGGTTGTGACCAGGGGCTGGGGCTAGGCATAATCCCTTTCTCTGCCTGAAATTCCATCCACATCACTTTAAATATAAATGGCGCACATTGTATACCAAGGAACACCACGGGCGGGTTGGCTAGCTCGGCCCTGTCAAATATCTTCCCCCCTTCTCGGAGGTCGCGGGTTCAAATCTTCTAGAGTCCAAACAATTTTTCCAATGAATAACTAACCAATAAATGGGTGTCACGTGGCAGCCCAGGACTGGTCCACTTGGCACCATGCTATTTTCCAGATATACGCCACATGTTAATCATTGATTCATCCACCTGTCTACCCAGGTGTCAGCTCAGTCATATGCCACTGTACCTACCATGTGTCATATGACTATACGGCCCTGCCATGTCAGTCGTACAGACATGCCATGTGTCACCCTTGCAGTAGTGAAACGTGTCACACTATGATTTTTCCAACTATACCTTCCCACATCAGCGCCAACGTACCCTGCCACATCAGTTAAACGGCCTGTACATTCAGCTGCCAGGTGGCACTATACGGACTATCTAGTCAACATCTTTTTTTTAGCCTGTTTGACAAAATGAACAGATCAACATATCTTGGTCATGTTATGTCTTTTTGAGCCCGTTCAAGTTGTGTTGGGTTCATATTGGCGAGGCCTATGCCCATGTCCGTTTTGAAGCCATTCTGAGAACTTTGATTTTTAGGCCTTCCTAGACCCAGTTTGGTCCCGAGATCCAATTTTGGATCATTAGAGGAGCAATAAGTTGGATGAGAAAAAGACAGGTTGTAGTGGCACTTTCAAATACACAATTTGAATACATGGAAGCCACTCATGCAAGTATGGAAGCAGTATGGTTAAAAATATTAAGTTCAAGTATTGGGTTGGTACAACAAGTAGTAAGGATATATTGTGACAGTCAGAGTGCAATTTTTCTAGCGAAGAACCCGACTTATCATTCAAAGACAAAGCATATTGATATTCAATATCACTTTGTGAGAGCATGATTGAAGAAAAGAAAGTATTTCTGATGAAGGTGGACACTTTGAAGAATGTTGTAGATTCATTAACAAAATCTATGAGCAATGAGAAGTTCTCTTGGTGTAGAGGATCCATGGGCATTGTTTCCCTAGATTGTTGACTATGTAACCTTGTAACCCCCTGTATGCAAATAAAACAACAAGTGGGAGAATTTTGGGTATGTGTTATATTCTTTGCACAAGTAGTAGTGTCTCCATTGAGTCGGGTGCGTAGGTTCGAGGGCAACGCCCTCAAGAATGTTTTTTTTGCCTTGAGAAATGTGTCACATTTTGCCTCATTTTTTGTGTTGCCTCGATTTTCATGTCCATTGTTGGGCGGTTTTTCAGCACATGGTTTTATTCCAATGGTTTTCTATTTTCAGTTAAGGAATTAGGGTTGTTGACTAATTCAGGTCATTGGGTTATAGTTTTGGATGCCACTTGCTCCTATATGCATATTGTATTGTAAACAATGTATCACTATGAATGAATATAGAATATGTTGGTTTTCCCAGTTTGGGTTTTCAGGGGAAAAATCTTCATGTAATGTTTGTATTTTCCATTGTATTTTTTCTATTCTTTTATTGAAAATCCATTTGCATTAAATATTGTACAAGGTTAAAATCTATAGTGGGAGGCTAGGTATGTTACAATTTGGTAACATAGAATAAATGCAATGGTGTTTCTTGGCTTGGGTGGTTGGGGACGTTACAAATGTGGTAAAACGTGGTGAGCATAGAACCTCCTGGAGTTGATTCATAGTGATTTATGTTGTATCAATCTACCTTCCTTAGTAGGTGCCAGGTATATCTTGACCTTTATTGATAATCTCTCTCAATTAGCTTCTGTCTATTTCTTGAAAAATGAGAATCGTGTCTTCAACAAGTTCACATAATTTAGGGTCTTTTATGAAAAGAAATGTGGTCAACCCATCAAGTGCCTAAGATCAGAAATGTTGGTGAGTATGTGAACTGGCCTTTTGAAGAATACCTTGTTCGATTTGGTATTTCCTGGAAAAAATATGTTCTTCATACTCCTGAACATAATGGTGTTGCATAATGCAAGAATATGACATTAGTCGAAATGGCTCATTGTATTTTACAAGCGAAATATATTCCCACTTGTTTCTAGGATAAAGTTGTTTAATATGCCAACTATCTCCTTAACCGTAATCTGAAGATTATGTGCAACAATGAATGGGTAGTTGATTCCAGATGTACTCATCATATGGCCAAGGATGATTCCTTTTTCACATCCTTGGATAAGATATGGAGTGAAATATCTATGTTGTTGATGATTTTTCTCTCGACATTGTTGTTCATGGTGATCTTCCCTTTTGACATGGAAATTGTTTTGATGTATATCATGTTTCCAATCTGAACAAAAAATTGTTATCAGTTCCTCAAATGACACAGACAAGTAAGAATGTTTATTTTGGTCGGATCAGTTCTTTGTCATGGATCCAAAAAATGGTCAATCAATTGTCATCGAAGGGTTTCTAGACCCAAAGGACAGTCTCTAAAAGTTTTGTGACTCGACTTGACCTCAATCTAAACCATCTATTCTCATTTCTCACACTGATGAATGGAGAAAAATTTGGCACAAATGACGTGGAAATATAAATTATCAAATTTGTAGTCGGTGGAAACATATAATATGGTCGTTGGTCTACCTAATGTTTTTCCCCATGATGGAGTATGTAGAGGATGTGTGTTCAGTAAGAATCATTAGGATCCCTTCAACTCTAGTAAATTGTGGTGAGCATAGAACCTCTTGGAGTTGTTTCACAGTGATTTATGTTGTATCAATCAACCTTCCTTAGTAAGTTCTAGGTATATCTTGAACTTTATTGATAATCTCTCTCAATTCGCTTATGTCTTTTTCTTGAAAAATAAGAATCGTGTCTTTGAAAAGTTCAAATAATTTAGGGCCTTTGTTGAAAAGCAATGTGGTCAATCCATCAAGTGCCTTGTAACACGTCGTGTTTTGAGCCCCAATATTAAATAATGTATTGTTACATTGCTGAGAGGCTAGAGCACCCAAACAATTCTTAAAAGGCCAATGTGTCTAAGAAATTTAATGTTTTGATCATTATTAATAATAAATACATAGTTGGCTACTAGATGAACAAGGACTAGAGTTATAGGGAGCTATGATTCCACAAGAGAGGGGGGCTTGAGGGGATAAGTTCTTATTTATTTTATATTACCCATTTTGTGTAATGGGCGAAAAATCAGTTACATGAGCTTTTGGGGGAAGGCCAAGAGGTTCTTGACCCCCACGAATTACAAAAACACGTCCCTGATCTATGGAAGGGGTTTGTTGTCCCATTGGAAAATACTATCATTTCCGTCCCCATTCGGGTACTATTGATGGTCGCCTCACACGCTCATTCACCTATTTTGTTCACTATTCATCTTCTCTCATGGAGTATGTACTCCATTCATTCCTTCACTCACTCATCTTTCCTCATTTTGGTATCCTGGCTTGGGAAAGGAAGACAAATTGTTGAAGAGTAGCCATGGTTTTTTTGGCTGTAGAGATTGTTGGTGTAGTCTAACCATGATTTGAGGCTTGCATATCTAATATGATTGGCATGTGACTAGCTGTGATCAGAGCTGCGAGCCCTGAGATTCCTTGCACGAAGATTCTGGACAAGCTGCACTGGAATCTTGGAAGGAGAGGGACTGCCTGAGGGACTGTGTGGCAGCGAAGGGTGGAGGTCTATTCTCTTGGGTGGTGCAAGATGAGTAGAATATAGATGGGTACTTAGATTGTTGTGAGTGTTGAAGAATCTTTTGAGAGCTTGAGTGTTGACTAGTTTGGGAAGCCAAGTAACAATCTAGAACCATCCTTGTGGATTCATATCCTTGGCTCAGGGGTGACAATGTTGTTGAGACTTGGAACAATAGTGTCTATAGTTGGGTGGAATGTCTTTGGTCTACAACCAATTGGTGTCTTATTTTATAAAAGATAAGTACTCTCTGTTATGTTTTCCTTGCTTATGTATTTATTTCCGCTACGTATCAAATTATTATACCTAAAATTGTACCTATAATATGCATGCTTGCTAGTTAATGTTGTTCATGGTATATTGTGCATGTATTTTATATTGTGGTATGAATCTTGATCATTGCATGTATGTATTTCATGCTTCTTTATTAATTAAGTGTTATTAGAGTTTCCAATTCAGCCAAGAGGTGTGTTCTTGGTGTGGCATGTCATCCTGTGGGAGGTTGGGTATGTTACAATTTGGTAACAAAGAAGAAATGTAGTGGCGTTTCAAGGCTTGGGTGGTTGGGGACATTACAAATGTGGTAAAATTTGGCGAGCTTAGAACTTGGTGGAGTTGATTCACATTGATTTATGTTGTATCAATCTACCTTAGTAGGTGCCAGGTATATCTTGACCGTTATTGATAATCTCTCTCAATTCGCTTATGTCTATTTCTTGAAAAATAAGAATCATGTCTTTAAAAAATTCAAATAATTTAGGGCCTTTATTGAAAATCAATGTGGTCAACCGATCAAGTGTCGAATATCATAAAATGTTGGTGAGTATGTGAACTGGCCTTTTGAAGAATACGTTGTTTGATTTGGTATTGACTGGCAGTAATCTATTCCTCATACTCCTCAACAAAATGGTGTTGAAGAACGTAAGAATATGACATTAGTCGGAATGGCTCATTGTATTTTACAAGAAAAATATCTTCCCACTTGTTTCTAGGATAAAGTTGTTTACTATGCCAACTGTCTCCTTAATCGTATTCCAAGGATTTTGTGCAACAATGAATGGGTATTTGATTTTGGATGTACTCATCATATGGCCAAGGATGCTTCCTTTTTCACATCCTTGGATAAGATATGGAGTGAAATATCTATGTTGTTGATGAATTTTCTCTCAACGTTGTTGTTCATGGTGTTGTTCCCTTTCAACATGGAAAAATTGTTGATGTCTATCATGTTTCCAATCTTAGCACAAAATTGCTATAAATTTCTCAAATGACACAGACAAGTAAGGATTTTTATTTTTTTCGTATCAATTCTTTGTCAGGGATCCAAAAAATGGCCAATCAATTGTCATCGAAGGGTTTCTTGACCTAAAGGATGGTCTCTACAAGTTTTGTGACTCGTATTGACCTAAATCTAAACCATATGTTCTCATTTCTCAAACTAATGAATGGAGTTAAACTTGGCATAAATGACTTGGAAATATAAATTATCAAAGTTGTGGTTGATGGAAACACGAAATATGGTCGTTGGTCTACCTAATTGTTTTAGTCATGATGGAGTATGCAGAGGATATGTGTTCGATAAGATTCATTAGGATCCCTTCAACTCTAGTAAAATGTGGAGAGCATAGAACCTCCTGGAGTTGCTTCACAATGATTTATGTTGTATCAATATACCTTCCTTAGTAGGTGTCAGGTATATCTTGAAATTTATTGATAATCTCTCTCAATTCACTTCTATCTATTTCTTTAAAAATAAGAATCATGTCTTTGAAAAGTTCAAATAATTTAGGGCCTTTGCTTAAAATCGATGTGGTCAACCCGTCAAGTTCCTGAGATCAGAAAATGTTGGTGAGTATGTGAACCGACCTTTTGAAGAATACCTTGTTTGATTTGGTATTGATTAGGAGTAATGTGTTCCTCATACTCCTCAACATAATGGTGTTGCAGAACACAAGAATATGACATTAGTCGAAATGGCTCATTGTATTTTACAAGAAAAATATCTTCCCACTTATTTCTAGGCTAAAGTTGTTTACTATGCCAACTATTTCCTGAATTGTATTCTGAATAGAGCTATCAATATTTTGACTTCAGTCGAGATATGGTGTGGAATAAATCCCTCATTCGACCACCTCCGCATATTTGGATTTGTTTCTTAGAAGCATATTCCAGATGATTGCAAGAAGAAACTAGATGTGAATAGTCAGGCGTGTATCATGATGGGATACTCTGAAGAGTCTAAATCCTATCAACTATTTGACCTTGTCAAATGAAAAATCATTATCAAATGAAATGTGTGGTTGGATGAGAAGTCTTCATGCATTAAGTTGTTGAAGTATTCCTCTGGTTTACTACAGGATGGTCCCTTTGATGTTGCTTCCAAAAATGTTTCTCATGTTCCATTTTTCATTCCTTTGACTAGACAGTCGAACTATGTTCCTTTTTTGACTAGTCATTCGATTTTTGTTTCGACAATCCTCCATATCCTTTGACTAAAATGGTTCCTTATTTTGATCGAACTTCTATAGAGTATATAATTTCACCCCTTTATTTCCTACCTAGGTGGGATTCTACGAATATTGAATTTGTTACTCCTAATGTTGGTGATATTTATTCAAGATGACAAACTCACAGTCAAAAGAATCATGCTAGAGTTTCTTTCATGACTTGTGTTCCTGGTACATACTCATATGCATAAGGAAAATTTGAATGGGAACAAGCCATGTAGGTTGAGATGGATTCTTTTTTAACTAATTATACTTGGGATTCAATTCCTTAACCTCAAGGAAAGAACATTATGAAATTCTGATGGGTATATAAGACAAAATTTACCTTTGAAGGTGATGTTGAGAGTGATAAATCTTGCTTGGTCGCAAAGGGATTCCCTCAAAAAGAAGGCATCGAATAGATTGAGACCCTTTACGTCTGTTGCAAAGATGAATTTTGTTCTACTGATTCTTTCCCTTGATGCTTGTTTTGGATGGAAGATCCATCATATGGATGTGAAAATTTCCTTCCTTCATGGCGACTTATATGAGTAAATTTTCATGGAAAAACCTCTTAGTTTTGTGATAGATTCCACTCTTGGTTGTCAACTTCAGAAGTCTCTTTATAATTTCGTGAAAGTTGCAAGAGACTAATATGCTAATATCGACCGTTTATTTCTCCATCTTGGTTTTAACCATTGTGACTCTGATCACAATTTATATGTACTCCATACTCATGGAAATACCTTAATTGTTGATGTATATGTTGATCATCTCGTAGTAAATGGAAAAAACATTGATCTCATTCTTAGATTGAAGAAAAAACTTTTTGACTCCTTTGACATGATAGATCTTGGTATTCTACACTATTTTCTGGGCCTTCAACTATTACCTTTGTCTGATGGTTTACTCATTTCTCAATCTAAATATGTAATGGATCTCTTGACGTGATTTAATATGACACACTGTAAGTTGTGTGCTAGTCCTTTTCAGTTTGGAGTTAGGGTGAGTAAATAATGTCAGTATACCAAGATTGACACCACCATTTATCGACAATTGGTTGGTATCCTTATTTATCTCACTCACATTCGACCTGACATTTCATTTTTTTTTAGTGTGGTTTCTCAGTTTATGCAGGATCCTAGAGAATTCCATTGGAAATATGTCAAAAACATTGTTCGTTATCTCAAGGGTACCTCTCGTCCTAGTATCAAATATTGTTGAAGTTCATATTCATTAGTCGACTTCATTGACTCCAAATGGGTAGGTGACAATGATGATTGAAATTTCACCTCTGCCTATGTGTTTTGTTTCAACACTATACTATTTGTTTAATCATGCAAGAAATAGAAGGTAGTGTCTCTGTCAACTACAGAAGCAAAGTATCATGTCATATTTAATGAAAAAATAGAGGCAATATGGATTCTCTATCTCTTGGGTGAACTTGGGTTTCATGTACAGACCTTGACTACACTCTACTGTGATAATCAAAGTGTCATTCAAGTTGTTGACAATCATGTTGTTCCCAGTAAAATGAAGAATGTTGAGATTCATGCTCATTATTTGAGACAATTAGTTCAAAAGTATGTTGTCACTCTTGTCTACTAAAGAATAGATGATCATATTTCCAATATGTTTATCAAACCATTGTCTAGAGATAATTTTTTCAATCTTCGTACTATGTTTTGACTTCAGGAAGTTGCAATTATAGGGGGTTTCATGCTGACTTAATTTCACCTCTTGAATCTTTAGAGCCATGTGTTGATTGGGAGGTGTTGGAACCTTAGGTTATGATGGTTCATCACACTTATTCTAGATTCAGTTAGTCGGATGGTTGAACAAACATTATATATAGTTGGTCAGGTGGTCAACCATATGTCAACATCAGTTAGTCAGGTAGTCAACTGGTATTCGAACTCAATTGGTCGAGTAGTTGACTAGTAGTCGAAGACAATCGATCAATGGATTGAAATCAAACTAATAGACTATTATTTGGACACATGGATGGTCGAGTCAAGATAATTTGACTAGCCGACTAGACAATGCATATTTGATTAATTCATCTCTAATAACCGATGGTTGTATGTGGACAAGATCTTCCAGATTTCAAGGAAGTTGGTTAGATATTGAGACTATAAATAAAGGACCCGATGGATAATTATAAATGTATGATGTACTCTGAATAATAAAAATGAATATGTTCAATATGCATTCTGATGGTATTATCATAGTGCATTTTGATTAAGTGCTATAACAGTTTGTTTAGACACCACTGATATTTTGTGAAGTTATTTCTCTTCGATTATTCTACATATTTTATTATTTGTTTGTCATAGGGTTACACCCTAATTTCTTATTAATATATTTAGTAGTTTTTATTCTCATACATTCATTTTGTATGGTTTTCTTGATCTATTTCTACAATCCATCCAGAGATAAATATTTAATCTATATATTATCTATTTCCTTTCTTTCTCTGACTACATATGGAATTCTGCTAGACATTGTAGAAAGATACTTTATTAAATAAGCTACATTATCATGATATATATATTGTTGGAACATAAAGTCTTTATGGTTCATCACACTTCTCATGGAATCAGTCGATCTAGTAGTCGAACTACATCTAGAAAAACTTGGTCAGACGATCAACCAGATCTGTACATTAGTCGGTTGAGTAGTCGAAAATTCTTTAGAACAGAAAATCGAATAGTAGTAGAACATAGTCAATCAGTGGATCAACCAACTGAGAAATAAAATATTATTTGGATGTATGGAAAATCGGTTCAAGAATCCTTGTTGATCCAACTAGAAAACACTGATTTTATGGAGACAACTTTAACAATTGATGATTATATGTGGACACGATCCTCTTGATTTCATGGAATTTGGTTAAATATTGAGGATAAAAATAACATACATTATGGGTCATTATCATCATGGAGATATCATTTTTATGTACAATATGTCCAATTATTCATTGTGATGTTCTAATCATAGTGTGTTATGCTTAATTGTTGTAACAATGTCTTTAGACAACACCTTTGTCTTCAAAATTTTATTCCCTCTTTGATTATCTAAATTTTTTTATGTCTCTTTCATAACAAGTTCCACCCTAATCCCCAACATGACCGTATCATATTTGATGGTTTGAAACCTTGCATGTTATCCACAAACCTTGTTAGGTCAAATATTTTGTGTGATTGACAATGGGCCAGTGTTTTTTCGATCAGAACTTATTGAAATAGAAAAAAAATTCTCGATATTGTAGATGGATTCAAATATTAATCTTGTAATTTTGAATGGATCAAATTGTGATGTATGGGCACCATACATGGAAAACCTACTAAAGATTAAAGGACTATGGTAGTATATGAACACTATGATTCCAAATCCAACAAATGATTAGGAAAAAATTGTTATTTATGGAAAGAAGGATGAGGTTGTGGGGGTCATCATGACCTATATATCGTGGGAGATTTTTTTTCACCTCAGTGGAATTGATTTCCCTCATCAAGTATGGAATAAGTTGAATATGTTGTTCGACAGAGTTTACGAAAGCCACGTCATGCAGTTGGAGAAAGATTTGATCTCATTCAATCACAATTCCTTTGAGGAAATAGAGGAATACATGGTGCATGTAAAGGAACTCCAGTTTAAATTGGGTGAATGTAGAAATAATTATCAAAATAAAGATGGACAAATCATCGATATAGTCCTGATGAATTTAAGAACACCATTCGACGTGTTCATTTCAAATTTTTGCACCAACTAGAAGGAATGCAAGGAAGATTGTAAGGACTACACATTTGAATATTTTTGTGGTCTTTTGATTACTGATCAACACATATTGATTGAATAAGGAAATATTGGTGGTAAAAATAAATCCCACTTTCTCAAGGAAAATAGCAAGTTGATTCATAGGGAAAGAGGATGGTCTGATACTCTTACATAGAGACCTGGATGCCACGACCAAAAACCTAAAGGGAAAATATATCCACCCCATCAAAGTCGAAAGAATAAGACATGTCGATACTAATGAAACACTGGATATGTGGAGAAGGTATTATACAAGAATAGAGATGATTTAGATGAGAAGGTTAAATGCCTTGAAGGAGACGTGTTCATTATTCATCAACCCATTGATAATTTCACCTTCCAAAGTGGAACTTCTCAAGCGTTTATATATCATTATGTGAAGAATGAATGGGTAGTCGACTCTGGAAACACTCATCATATGGCTAAGGATGATTCCTTGTTCACATCCTTGAATAAATCTGAGGAGACAAATATTTGTGTTGTTGATGATTTTTCTCTCGATATTGTTATTCAGGGTTATGTTTCCCGTCGACGTGGGAGAATTGTCGACATTAACCATGTGCCAAATCCCAGTGCCAATATATTTTCTATTGCTAAGTTAACATAGACAAGTAAGATTGTAGAATTTTTTCCATACCAGTTATTTGTTTGAGATTTGAAGAAAGGTCAATCGATTTTTGTCAGAAGGTTTCTCGACCTGAAGGACAGTCTATATAAATTGTGTGACACAACTTGACCCAGCAGCGAACCGACTACTCTTATTGCTCACACTAATGAGAGAAGTCAAAATTGGCATGAATGACTCAAAAACCTAATTTTTCAAAGTCTGCACTCAATGGAAACTCAAAACATGGTTGTTGGTCTACCTAAAGTGTTTCCCCCTAAAGGAGTCTATAAAGGTTATGTGTTTGGCAAGCATCATCAGGCACCTTTTGACTTTGGTAAAGTGTGGTGACCACACATCCTCCTAGATATAGTTCACAATGATGTATGTTGCATCAATATACCTTCCATATAAGGTGTAAGGTATATATTGACCTTCATTAATGATTTGTCTTGTTTAACTTGGGTCTATTTTATGAAGAATAAGAATCTTGTCTTTAAAAATTTCAAATAATTTAGAGCCTTTGTTGAAAATAAACGTGGTCGACCCATCAAGTGCATGACATCAAACAATGGTGGTGAGTATGTAAATCGACCCTTTGAATAATACCTAGTTTGATCTAGTATTGACTACCAGTGGGCATTCCTCGCACACCTTAGCAGAATGGAATCATAGAATGCAAGAATCAAACATTAGTCAAAATGGCTAGATGTCTTCTGTAGGCCAAAGATTTTCCTCCTCAGTTATGGGATGAAGCAATATATCATGCAAACTATTTGATCAATAGCATCTCAAATCAAGTTTTTCATTCCATGACTCTAGTCGAACAATGGTGTGGAAAGAATCCTTCAACTGGCCACCTCCATGTGTTTGAATGTGTTTTGTATTCTCATATTTAAAATAATTGCATAAAGAAGTTGGATACAAAGAGTAATCTTTGCATCACGATGGGATACTCTTAAGAGTACAATTCCTATTGATTCTTTGATCTCGTCAAATGGAAAATCATTATCCAATGAAATGTATGGTTTGATGAGAAGTCTTCTGGCATCAAGTTATTAAATGCCTCTTCTGGATTGATACAATATTATCACTTCAATTTTGTCTTCGACACTAGTTCTCTTATTCCATTTTTATTCATTCAACTAGACAGTCGAACTCTACTATTGTTTCAACTAAATCGTCGACCTCCAAATCAATTAGTCTGTCGATATCTACTTCGATTGATCCACCATCTCTGTCAACTGAAATTGTTCTAATTTTTGATCGACCTTCTGTATTGAACAATAGTTCACATGTTTCTTGTCTGCCCCGATGGGAAGATAATGCTATTGAAGTTGTTGGAGCTAATGTCGGTGATATTTACTCTGGACAACAAACTCGAAGTCAAAAGAAACATGTTAGAGTTACATTGATGACTTGTGTACTTGAAACTTATGATCATGTTTCCTACTTGGACGCTCAAGGATGACTTAAATGGGAACAAGCTATGCAGACAACAATTTATTCTTTGTTGAAGAATCACACTAGGGACTTTCCCCGACTACAAGGAAAGAATGTTGTGAAGTGCCAATGGGTCTACAGGACCAAATTTACCTCTAAAGGTATTGTTGAGAAACATAAATCATGTCTGGATATGAAGGGATTTTCTCAACAAGAAGGTATCGAATACACTGATACATTTTCTCATGTTTCAAAGATTAACTTTGTTTGACTGATTCTTTCCCCTGTTGCTCGTTTTGGATGGAAAATCCATCAAATGGATGTGAAGAGTTCATTTCTTCATGGAGACATGTCTGAATAAATTTTGATGGAACAACCATGTGGTTTTGTGACAAATTCTACCTTGGTTTGTCGACTCAAGAAATCACTTTATGGTTTGAAGCAAGATCCTCGATCTTGCTATCCTAAGATCGATACTTTCTTTCTTCGACTTGGTTTCAAACATTTTGAAACTGATCACATCTTGTATGTACCCCATAACAACATAAACACTTTGATTTTTGTTGTATATGTTGATGACCTTTTCATTACTAGCAATAATATTGATCTCATTCTTAGATTGAAGAAACAACTTGCTCACTCCTTTGACATGACATATCTTGGTACTCTGAATTATTTTTTAAGTCTTCAAGTATTACCACTTTGTGATGGTTTTTTCATTTCTCAATCTAAATATGTAATGGATCTTTTGACATGTTTCAATATGGTCAATTGTAATCCCTATGCTACTCCTTTTCAATCTAGAGTAAATCTCACCAAAACCTGTCAAACTCCCAAACTCAATGCTACACTTTATCGACAACTGGTTGACAATCTCATTTATCTTATTCATATTTGACCTAACATTCATTTTTTATTAGTGTGGTTTCTTGGTTTATGCAGGACCCTAGAGAAATACACTAGAACACAGTCAAGGAAATTGTCCATTATCTCAAGGGTACCACTCATTTTGGTATCAAGTATTTTCTAAGTTTAGATTCCCTAGTCAACTTCACTAACTCTGACTGCATTGGCGACAATGATTATTGGAACTATTTATATGGTTTGTCTCAACACTGGACTATTGGTGTGGTTGTGAAAGAAACAAAAGGTAGTCTCCTTGTCAACTACAGAAGCACAATATCGTGGTGCATTTCAAGAAGGTATTGAAGAAATATGGATTCTCCAACTTCTAGGTGAACTTGGATTTCATGTTCATACCTCGACTACAATCTATTGTGACAACAAAAGTGCCATATAGGCTGTTGAAAATATTTTTTCCCACGGTAAGATGAAGCATGTTGAGCTCCATGCTCACTATTTGAGACAGTTGGTTCATGAGAACGTTGTCTCTCTTGAATATTGCAGAATAGATGATCAGGTTGTTGATTTATTCACTAAATATTTATCTGAAGCTAGATTTATCAAGCTTTGTAAAACTCTTAGGCTTCAGAAAGATGTAATTATGGGGGGTAATGATGTTGTAATTTCACTTCCTAAATATCCATAGACATGTCATGATGGGGGTGTGTTGGAACATCAAGTTGTGATGGTTCATCACACTTCTCTTGGAATCGGTCGATCAGGTTGTCAACCCACATATAGAAACAATCGGTCAGGTGATCAACCAAACGGTCAGGTGATCAACCAAACAGTCAGGTGATCAACCAAATATATACATTATTCAGTCGAGTAGTCAACAAGTTTTTCGGTCGAACAATCGACCAAGAGTCAAAGATAGTCATTCGATAGATCAAACAACTGAGAAATCAACTACAAGTTAGACGCATGGATGGTCGATTCAAGCATCCTTGTCGAGACAACTAAACAATACGGATTTTATGGAGTCAACTCTAACAATCGAAGGTTATATGTGGACAATATCCTCTCGATTTCATGGAAGTTGGTTAGATATTGAGGCTATAAATAGCAAGCCCCATGGGTCATTATCATCATGGAAATATCATTGTTTTGTACAAGATATCCAATATGCATTGTGATGTTTTGATCAAACTGTGTTGTTCTTAAGTGTTGTAACGGTGTCTTTAGATACCACCATTGTCTTCAAAATTTTATTCCCTATATTTGATTATCTGGAGAATTTTTTTTTTGTTTCATAACAGGTTCCACCCTAATTCCCAACATATGTTTATACAATATATCATGCATTGTAAAAAATAATACAGGGAGTTGTTTTAAATTACGCAATCTTTGATTCATGAATAAATTTGCATAAGGTTGTGTATCAATATTTGTATCTCCATGGAATTCATGTACAACAACTTTACAAAGTTCATCTATGGTTTTTTCACTTTCCATCATTTGAATCTTATTATCTTGATTTAGCGTTCACCACCATGATTCAAGGTTACCAATGAAACCCCATGTTAACTTGAGAACAAGTTCTCCCAAACTTACTTTTCTTCTAAAGATTTATTTTTAGGTTTTATCCCGAGCTAACCATGTTTTTATCATCATTATCTCAATCTTTGATCTATAGTTAAAATTAGTGAGAGGAGCAGGGTCAATATTTTATCAACTAAAGTTGGGAAATTCTTAGAGTATGCAAGGTTATATGGCACTTTCTTGCTTGAACCATATTTTGCGTTGCACCATTGTTCCCAATAATATTGGAATGGATTGCCTCCACTATCATCATCAATATTACTTGGAATTTCTTGATTTTGTGTTCCCAACCCTTCAGGTTGTTCATGTTTAACCACTTTTATTTATGGTATGCACAATTTCAGAATCAAGAGTTTATCTTGAGCTAATTTAATAATATTTCCTATCTTTATTATTTTTGGATTGGTCTGCTCCATTCCTTTAAGAAAAAAGGGATGAGTAGCATATTCATTACCTTGAGCATATGGGCCTAGGAAGTGTAATATTTGATCTTTATCTTCCATGATAAACAAAAGTGGAGAAGAAGAATGTTCTTTTTGTAAACTAGATTCCATAGCTATGACTACTTCCATAATCACATTTAGTTTTCTATTTATGTCTTTAATGTATTTTCCTTGTTGTGTAGTTTTATGGTTCATTTCATCCAAATTTGTGTGCATTTTGGGTACATGTGTATTGGTTTGCAAGAATTTTTTTGCAAGGTCATCCATATTTTGTGCAAGAGAGACATTTTGGTAGTTTGAGTAGTTTAGGAGCCTAATTATATCATGTAGCTTCTCTTTAGAATTTTTTTGTAATTCACAAAGTGTAGGTCTGAAACTATACTTCCAACTTTGAATTTTGGTGTATAGTTTCTTGGACAAGGAGATCTATCAAGAAAAGGATTTTTATCTGTTGAATATTTTTCTCGAATATCTGATCATTTTTAGATCTCAAGGAGTTATTATCTAGAGATAGTCAGCGTAGTCATTATGTTGACCTATATTCTTTGTGCTAGGTGGTTCTATTATAGTCTTCTTCCCTTTTGATCTTCCAAAAGAACCAAGGTCAAGGATAATATATATATATATATAGATAGATAGTCCACATGGAAATATTTTTTTTTAATTAATATTTTTTAAATGTCACTTGAGAGAGAGAGAGAGAGAGAGAATAGTTATCCAAGGGTCATGAGGCCCAACAATCTCAACAAATATCAACAATGTCAGGGACTTGACCCCACTATCTAACCTAGTAGGATTATATATATATATATATATATATATATATATATATTGGTCCATACATAACACCAACATGAATCCATGAGCATATTAACCCTGGATCTGAAGTGCTAGGGATCAAATCTATAGAGGTAAAAACCTTTCTATGCTTGCTTAATACATTAATATTAAAGTATTAAAAATATTGATATATTTATTAGTATATTAATATATTTTATAATATATTACTACTTTATTAATCATTACATTGTTTTGGTGATCTAATAATTGAAAACATAACAAATTCAAATCAATATGTATTTTTTAATATATTAAAATAATTTATAATATATTAATATATATTAAAATTATATATATCATTTTTTATTATTAATTTTTTATTTTTTTATTATGGATTGAAGAGTAGTTATCGAGGCAACAAGTTATAAATTCTATAGCAAAGCCATGCATAATACATGTTACAAATTCTATAGCAGATGAAGGTTGCAACTTGCAAGTTGCATGCACATTGCATAAATTACAAATATTATAGATTCTTTGAGGATTCTTTGGAATTTGGACTGTATCACATAGGTTGAAAAGTGAAAGTTGAGAGGGAAGAAAATAATAAGAATTGAGAAACACTGCAAAAAACTTGCATGTAACTATCAAAAGAGGTAAAGCACATTAATATTATATTGCAATTGTAGAGATGGAAATTGTCTTAGTTTGGCTGAAGGTAGAAAACACCTTCTTCCACACTTATTTTCTCATTATATTTTGTTTTTGAGAATCCACATTTAAATACCTTCCCACATGTGTTTTTAATGTCTTATTTAATCTTGATAATAAGAATAAACATGGGTGAGGTTGGCCTCTCACAAGCTCTATTTTATTTCATTTTAGAAAACATAGTTATTTAAAAAAGCAAATCCAAAATAATTCACTAATATTTATTATTTGATTATATTAATAACCTTAATTATTTCAAATTTTGCAATCCATAACTCTTATTATTATTTTTACAACAACCATTATAGTTTTTGTACAGTCATTGGATCTATGCGAAATTGACACATAGAAAGAGGTTGGAACCTCTTATTTTGTGATTTTCAAAATCTAAACTCTATGGAAGCTGTTATAAGAAGGTAACATGTTAATCTTTTTGTTTATGTTTTTAATGGTGTTGTATTCCATGTGTGAAACAGTTTGATGATGTTATGTTAAATGCAATTTCATAATAATTTTATGTTGTGTCTAGGATGTCCCTCAAATTTATACCCAGCTATGAAATATTTTATTTATTATGAATTTTTTTTTAAATGCCATGTGGCAGCTCCATATTAAGCATTGAATTAAGGATAGATATCAAAAGTTAGATATGTGATTTTGACTATTGAAATATTTTATTTATGATTCACATTGAAATATTTTTTTTGTTACTAATATGTTTTTTAAATACCAAGTGTCAACACCATGTTCCATGTTTAATTAGAGAATGAATTGCTTAGATCCCTTGTATGAACGGTAGAAAGTGCCTTTCAATATAAAAATATAAATTCAACAATAAAAAATTACAATTCCATCAATTCTTTTATAACAAGATTGCAATTCCATCAAAGAATTTCATCCATTCTTTTATAACCAGATTGCAGTAACCATTGTAAAAAAAAATTCAAATCATAAAAATACAACAATAATTCCCTTATGATTAAAAAAAAATCATAAGAATATATTCTTTAACTTTAATATATATAAATTTTAACATTTGCCGTCCTTTACTTAGATACATTTAAGTATATATTCTTTAACTTTGATCATGGACCATCGGAGTTTTTATTATATTCAACCATCGAAATGTCTTTGAACGAGTAATTCAATCGTCATTTTACCATTACCATTGGAAGAGATTTCTTAATCAATACAAAAGTTTATGGAAATTATATCAGAGTTGATGGCGAAATGCATTCGAACTAGTAATTCAATCGTTATTTTACGATTGGGAAAGATTTCTTCATCAATACAAAAGTTTATACAAATTAAATAAAATACCAGAGTTGATAGTGATTAATTTTGGATTGCACTGTATGAATCATTGATGCTCTTTACAGTAACCATTCTGCAATGTTGACATTAATTACACAGTCGACCAGAACAAAACCCAAAAATAGCGACGTAATCAAACGAAAGGCCGTGCCCCGGAAACCCTGCTGATCTGGACTTAATAATCCCATTCCATCAATTTCTTCAACGTTCCTCGCTACGACCGTTGCCGTCCCGACACGCGTAATGCTGATGCGAATGAAACGGTCATGTTTCTTCATCCAGAATGTTCCATAATACATCAGAATAACAATTCGAGTAACTCTCGCTCTCCGGAAAGGCAGCCGGGGAAGCTACCATATAGGAAAATTCTTGGGTGGCGCCATGATCTGCAAATAACTCTGAAGATAGCAGAGTTGCAAGAGAACCCACTGAAAAAATGTAAGGTAACTCAGCGTTCTCGAACAGCTCGTCCGATCCTTCCAAATGTTCCTGCAAAGCTGCGCCTTGTTGCACATCATTGATTTGAGAAAATCCCTCTCCAATTTCTCCCTGCATTCCATCCTCATAATCTTCTTTGCTACTAAGAGAACTATCATCTTGAAGATATGGAGTTTTCTTTGTTTGAACCGTTATCTCCTCGATAGTTTGCCTTGTCAAGCTAGTGGAAAACTCTGGACTCTCTAGGCCAGGCAGACTCTGAGATGAAGCTGTGAGGAAGTCAAGACCCATTGAGCCCGCAATATGTACTCCATTGTCTGCAACCATGCCGCTGCTGCCACTCTCAGCTTGTAGATTCATTCTTTTTTTGATGCGAGTTCTCCAGTAATTCTTGATTTCGTTGTCCGTCCTTCCGGGTAAATTCTGTGCAATGCGAGACCACCTGACCATTTGAACTGACATATATTTAGAAAAACATATCTACGGAATATATTGCATTTTATGAAGAGTATTATATAATATACACTATA
>ML785789.1:192386-202727 GCA_009831015.1 Picea engelmannii | reverse complement strand
TCGTTTCCGTTTATGATTTACAGAAAGAGTTGATGTTTTCCAATAAACTTATTTAATACTTCCTACAATGGACGTGTAACACGACCTTCGTTGCTATTGGTATATCTCGCATAGAAGATATCGGGAAAATGCCACGAGTAGTACTAGAATCCAGAACTCTTTTAATATATAAATACACACACTCTTGTCCCCTTTTTATTGGAGAATGATTCAATGAACCAAATATTCTCGAAGAACATGTGAAAATTGATTCAATGAACCAAAAATTATCTAAGAAATCCTGAGACCTACTGTGTATGTGAAAATAATTAATAATAGTAGCAAACCTTTTAAATTGGCGAATGGAATTCAAAAGCTAATAAGGGATGTGCACATTGTATAGATGAATGTATGCTATTTTCATTGGCTTGGTTGTAATCGATTGTCGAAATCTTGAGATTATAACAGTTTTATTAATTAGGTATAGTTTGGATGGTTGAAAGGAATGTTGTTATCTTTTCCATCTGGATTCAATTCTTTTAAATAAATGGCATGTTGTGCTCATAATAAGTATATTGTTGTAATGGTCATTTGATTCAATTGAATATCAAAAAAAAAAAAAAAAAAAAAATATTTTTCTGACAGATCAAGTTCCAATACTGTAGAAAAAAGGTTGTTCGGTCCTTGCCTTAACCCCTAAACAAACATAGACATAGCTAGTAGAAATGAAACAAGTTTAAAAGATGCTCATAATGATTTACACTATTATGTAGTGGAAAGTTTCATTTGATTCAATTGAATATAAAAAAAACTGTTTCTTTTTTTTTCTGACAAATCAAATTCCAATATTATAAGAAAAAGGTGATTCACTCTTTGCCTTAACCCCTAAACAAGCATAGACATAGCTAATAGAAATGATACACGCTTAAAAGACAGAGACGTAGTAAAAGGCAGAGGCAAACGTAGTAGCACAAAGAGCAGAGTCATTGAAGTCTTCGTTGGAGGAATTTTGCATATTAGTATATACCAACTTTAATATTTTTAATTAAGCGTCTTGTTCTACCATAATATCATAAAAAAAATTGTTGCATGTCCAAGAGAATGAATTAGTGTCTGAACAACCGGGGAAACAAAATAAGGCAGTAATGGCTTTCTATCAAACTATAGAACAGATGCAAGTAAATTCGAATGTTCAGAGTGACCAACTGCATGATTATCAGAGAGAATCGTTGTTGTAGAAATTCAGTTCCACTCCAACTGCAAATGGTAAGAACAAGAAAGTTTCATGGGAAGAAATTTTGCAATTGAGTTCTTGCATTTGTAATGAACAAAATTTAATATTTCCTCTTTGCTTCCTCCTCAAGAGTATTTTTTTTTTTTGCATGTAAATCAATTTGTAGAGACTTGTATTTTTCTTTACATGTAAATCAATTTGTAGAGACTAATATAAAGTCATACATGACTAAAAAATGAGGTCTTCAAATAACTTTTTACTTATACTGGCAGGCATGCAACCTCTCCCTTTCTAATACCCTTTGAGCATATTGTGTAGATATGTGGTAGGTGACTTATTATTTGATTATATTGAAATTAAAATAGAATAAGATCAATAATAATATATTAATAAAAGGTGCATCTCTTACAATATTTCCTTCGGAGTAATATGTAAGCAATGAAATAGTGAATGGGAAAAGTAGGGAAGAGTCATAAAATATAATATTTTATTGGAATACCAAGTGTTTTTATTCCAAATATTTTATGTCATTTTTTTTATTATGTTTTATATGTTATTTTCCAAGTTTTTATACAAGTTTTATATTGATGCCAGTTTTGGGAAGGGATTCATTCCACCTTTGGGGGGGAAAATTCATCCATTCTCTTATGATGGGGAGATGATGTGGAGTATGCTAAAATATTGGTTCTAGAGTATGAATGTCGTCATGAAAAACATGTTGTTATTATTATATTTTAGCCATCAATTACTATAGAGGCCATTGTCAAGAGTATGTGTAATCATTACAACTAATATTCCTAATATTCCTTGGTTTCTAGTATTAAGTATTTATTGGCTTGTTTGTATGGAGAATTGGAGGGAGGTGAGATAGCCTAAGGGACTATTTAGTAGTGAAATGGGTCTTATTACTTGTGTTGTCCATGGGTTGAAATTTTAACCTTGGATTGAAATATTTAGAAAATGGGGCAAGTGAGGAAAACCCAAACCATTGCTAGTAAATTCATCATTGTTGTTTTATTACCTAACACTGTGGTAACACCTACATGTTCTTGTTCTTGTGGATTGGAGGAAAAACACTCCCATGGAGCTATTTCCCCATGTACAATCCTATAAAAAATAAGTAATATGATATTTATTGTTATATATTGATGAATAATGCTATTGTTGTTGTTGTATATGAGAATTTTGTAGCCCCAAGGGTTACCTCAAGTGGTTCATGTTATCGTTCCAAGAAACTCTTTGAGGTTGTAGGTCAAAGATGCTTGCTAACTTGAAGAAAACTTGTTTTTGTGTTTATGTATGTGTGGATCAATGGGATAACTCAATTACAAATCAAATAAACCATTGCTCTCAAGGATTGATGATCAGATGATAGCTTTAAATGGGTGAGAAAACAATGTTTATAAACCGAATACAAAGTGTAGGGTTTAATAAACAATGATAAGCAACTTGATATCAAGTTATGAGCTAACCAATGAGATAACCATCATTCTGTAGCTAAAACAACTTAATAGAAAGTACAAAAGGAAAATGAGAATCTGACATCAATAGAGAGAGAAAAATCTGATTTGTATTATCATAGTAAAAGTATGTTTACAACATAATATAGTCCTCTATCCATAATCAAACCCCTATTGGGTGTGGCCTCTATCAGCTTAAATAGGTTTTACAAAGAAATTCAGATCCTCAAATGATGGATCTCAGAATTCGAAGTGTTTACAAATCTAATCAATCACATGATTCTAGGAAATAAATTATATTCCATAGGAGCAATTGGATTCATAATTTGATTTTCAACATCTTTGACCTTTTTAGCAAACTCTGGTGATGACAAGGCAACTTGAGATCCTTCTATGACAGTTGTTCATAACTTCATTAGCTACTTGATGAAGTCAAAATGGAACTTTGACAGACAGGTAGATTTTGGCCAAAAATAGGTGATTTGCTTGATCTCTTTCACCTTGCTGGCAGCTTGAAAAACTGAAACAGAGCATTGAAACAGATCTTCTTAATTATAATTTTCACTTTAAAACCATCCTCGTGCCCTTTAGAATGATAAAACATAAATATGTGAAAAAATAATGCCATTATGTCCTCCTCTGCGGTTTCACCAGCTCTTCTGCCTTGAAATTTGCTAGTTAGCCGTTGAAAGTTCTACTTTTCAATGACTAACTAGTTGTAAATATGCTTCCTGTGCTAGTGAAAACTCTTTATTATCAGCAAGTGTTGTGATTTTCTTGTAGTTAAATGAGAGTTTCCTTCCCTGTAAAATATAGTTTTTCTCTTGACATCAATTCCACATATGGATCAAAGAGCTCTCTCGATTTGATGACCTCCTCTGCAAACAAATGCCTGTTGCACATCTAAAACAAGAACATCAAGTGTTCTGATGATGCTACTATCTTCATTTGGAAGGCAATACTTAATGTGATTCAAGGTTGTATAAATAAAACACCATTATCATTCCAAGCACCACTCTTAACACGAGTAGTCTCATGCAGAGTGCACCTATGTACACGTTTCTTGCTTGCAATGATGATTGCATGCTTTCTCAGCAAGGCTATGTTTTCCATGTCATTTGATCGGACAATGTATTTCACAAACAGAGTATAGAGTTATCTGAGTACAAACCTCTGTCGCAGATCAAGAAGACTATTCTATCTTCTGACCTATAAATAAGGTTTCATGTTCCTGCATAGAAGATTACATCCACAATTACTGGAAGACTACACTTCTTAGTGACCTTATTTCTGAGATTTTTATCATCACTTGGTTATGACTCTTATCAAGGATTGCAAATCGATTACAAGCAACAAAGACAGTAGATCCTCCAAGTCCTCTCTTTGCTTCCCGTGTCGTCTCATTTCTACCAACACTATCCTTTGGAAAGAGATAAAATTCATATGACCCACTTTCAACATCTAAACATACCATAACAACATTTTCCAAAAGACTATAAGACAATGATCTTGGTCCTTGATTCATTTCTATGGATCCATGCCTTCTTATTTGTGTAAGTTGAGTGTCTTTTGAGTTGTAAATTCATAACCCCACAAAAAATGGTCTTTGATGTAGTGAAGGGTAACTTCATAAACAACAAAGGCATGTCTTTCTCATTCTGACTTGAAAACAGTCATCCCACTGTTATGTCCAGTAGCAAGAAGATTTATATTAGGATGTGTTGCAAGGATCCAGAAGCAATCATGCTCTCTACAAATTATTTGGACACCTGTATGCTTGGATACATCCCAAACTCTGATACTCTATCTTCTTAATTGGAAACAATAATGTCTTGGCGTGCATTGAAAATCACACAGGACACATTGTTCATATTCCCTTACACTTATAACTGGATCTGGCAGTTGGCCTCACCGTGGCACCATGGTATTTTAAAGTAATCTGCCTACGATTCTTTTTTGGCACCTGTCTGAAATGTTTCGATAGTTAAAAACAAGCTGCAACTTGTAACATTCACACTGTATCTAAGTGCCAATACCCTCGGCTATGATCGATGAGTCATATGGAACAATGCTCGGTGTTGTGTTGCGCTTTGCGTTGACATGAGTTTGACTCGTGGTTAGGTTTGTGGACTCGGATTTGGCTTGGTGGTTATATGGAGACTAGACATTTGACATGTAGACTAAGAATTTGGCATATGAGTTTTGGTGTGATATGGCTTAGGCTTAGGATAGTTTAGGAATAAAACACTTAAGTGCAAACATCACTTTTTTCTTAGGAATTTTAGAAATACAATATACATTTCATTTCAAAGTATAAAGAAGCCACAAAAACTAGGGTTTAGGAAGCACTGACGATGCTTTGAAACGCAAGTGAAAAACGATCACATAGAGCTTTGATGAAGATCTAGAAGTTAAAATACTGGCTAGAAAACTTTAGAAATGAGTGTATTGAATAAAAATTGAGAAGACACTCCAAAAAAATACCAATGCATTTTTTTATCGCTAACAGTTCCGAGCGAGACATTGGCTTTAGAGGGCATTCTAGGATATCTAGAAAATATTTATTTGGAGATTTAAAAGAATATCATATCCATTAATTGTAATGAAGAAGGCATATTTATGCCTCTAGTTTGTATATTAAGTTTGAGTTATGTCAAATGGTTGTAAATGGTTTTGTGGGTAACCTAAATGATGACATATTCATGGAGAAAATATAAATTAATATTTATGGGAAAAACTAGCATATATGTTGTTATGTTTCCCTATAATATATAAATTAATGTAAGCTACTTGTCAATATTCTAGGTTATATGCTAGAATGGTTGAGTGTCTACATGGGTATTAAATCAATTTGTAATAGGAAATATCATTTCTACTACCAAATNATTGTAATTGCCTATCATTTTTGTATCATAATTATTATTATCTTTTAATTAGACATCTAGGTATGTTAAAATATGGTATTATGAACATTTGGAAGTGTTGTCGAGTACCCCATAGCCTTAATGTTTCACATAGGTTGTTGGGTACATTATAGAATGGTATTAGAAGAGATTACAGTTTGCATATAAACTGTTTGACAAAATATTTCAATAAAAAGTTGGGGGAAATATAGTTACAAATCAAAGATTTGGGAAAATGTTAATGAAGGAGATGTGTACAAGCTTGTATAATCTCATAATAGATAAATTTATGGATCTAAGATGCTCAAATGGTGTTTTTGGGAAATTTATAAAATACAAAGTTTGACTCTATGTAAAGAAATGGGATATATATGTGCACACACACACACACACACACACACACACACACACACATTGGTTGGAATTCTCAACAATTGAATCATAATTCTATTTGGATGCAAAATAACTTGAGTAGGGGTTAAATTAGATAAGTTATGTCTGAAAATTCATGGTGGCCATGTGTCTATGTATGTGTGTGTGTGTGTGTGTGTGTGTGTGTGTGTGTGTGTGGTTCAAGACACCAGATATCAGTGCTCGCTACGTCCACGGATAACCTCCCTTAAATCCACAAGAGAACATGGGGTGACCGATCATTTTCAGAATATTGGGGTCTCAACAACAAGAGCATCTTATAGACCCATTTAAGGGCACAACATGTCACTTACAAAGAGGTGAACCTAGGTGGGGAGGGTAACAATCATTCCTCCCAACCACCCAATCTACATCCAATGGATATATATATATATATAAGGATGACGTGGATGTGCCATGATGATGCACAGTGGAATTGAGTTTATAGGTGGCAGCAACATCAAAGAACAAAGGCTACAATGGAAAGTGGTTTTGAAAAGAGGTTTGGTGGTATTGCAAAGGATAACATAATGGGTTTGGAAACCACTTATTATAGGTCCAAAATTGTTGTGAAAGTTTCATGTGTCAAAGTGGTTTAATATTGCATAGGACTAGATACCCATTATAGACCTATGGGTTCAGCCTTCGTAGTCTATGGATGAGTACCATGTGTTCAATGGAACCCCATAGTGTGATAAGTGGAAAACTAGTTTTGAGAAGACCGGTGAGAAATTTGTGGAGTTGTGTTAAGTGGTATCGAAACCACACTCTGATATTCATAATTGATGAGGGCATGACAAATGGATAGGCGATTTAAATTTTTGGAGGGCGGGATTTCTTTTTAAATACATGCGAGTTTAGTCTCCACAATTAATAGATGATCACCACATTTCCAAGAGGGACCAACATCGTGTGAACATGTGCATAAGAAAGGACAAAAGGAGAACCACCCATCACATTAGTCGAGGAGATAAGTGCCACATGAAGAAAATCTATGGTTATAAAAGGATTTTGGCCCACATATAAAACTACAGGGATAACACCTTTTTGCAAAGGTTTTTATGGAAACTCCCCGAAAACTTATCCTGTAACACCCCAAGGTCGAGCCCCTACTGAATTGTAATTATGTTTATAGGTTGGTGAGCCAAGTGTTTATAAGTTGGAAGATTTATGTTTTTATTAGGCCGAAGAGCCCAGATGCTAAGGCCAATGAGCCTGATTTTTTATATGTAAATACTCACATCATTAATAAAATTACATCGCTTCATGTAGATCGACCACGAAGAAAGATTTATGGGGGACTAAGCTCCACTAGGTAGGGAAAGGGAAGGGGCTAAGTGTCTAGGAATAGGGGATAACTAGAGGGATTACCTCTAAAGGGATAATATTATATTATTATTTCCTAGAGGCTCAGGTTTGACATAACCTATGTTGTCCTAAGTTCCTAGAAAAGGGAATGAGTGTTAAGTGGAGCTCATGCAGCTTTAGGAAGACATGTCTCAACCTGGGCGCATGCATTTTTTAGGTGTGAAAGTCAGCTTCCTAGGGGTTCCCTCACCATTCTAGCGATCATTGCCACGTCTTGAAGGGTCGGTCATACTCCTCACTAATGCACACGCTGAGACAAGGAGAGCCCTGACACAACCAGCCATTTCCTTCATTTTCAATCTCTATAACTTCTAAAACCTGCACACCCGTGCTATGAAACTAATTGTTTTACCTATGAAGCACAACACAACTATGTAGTGTCTGAGCCATATCACACCTTAGTCTTTGTTGTTTCTACCCACGTTTTCTCTGGACTGGTGTGGCTTGTTGTCATTACCAGATCCCATACCCATTTTTTCTTGCGGTGGTTACCTGCTGGACTTAGGAGCTGGATATAAGAGGGAGGTTGTCAAGCCTGTGAGAAACTCTCTCTAGGTGAGAGAGTGTGTTGAGGAAGTGAGTTCTCCTAGAGGGAGTCTCGTAGCAGCTATAGTACTCTGAGACTTCTGGTCCAGCCTATTGTTGAAGCCTTGGAAGGGAGTTGGACAACCGATGGACTTGTGATAGTGAAGGTGTACACTTATGGGGTGGGATAGGCATGTGGGGAATGAGCATCTGTGGGGCTATGGGCGTAAGTGGCTCCTGGGAGAAAATTCTTCTTGTTGATCTATGTGACTTTCCTGTTGTCCTTGCCAAGCCTAGGAATCCCTTGCCCGATGGAGTTTAGTCCCAACTCAGGGGTGACCCACTGTTGAGCGTGATCAGTAGTGTGGTATAAGGTTGGGAGGTTCGTGGAAGGTCTACATGCAGTTGGTGTTCATCTATTAAAAGATAAGTACCAAATATTTGTTCTATGTATGATGTGTATCTTGAAATAAAGTTATAATGTTATTATAATTGTTTGTATATATTGCATGTATTTTTTAATGTTGTTTCTGCATGAATAGGTGTATGAAAAGAATGTTATAACTTTTTAAATTGCATTAGATAAATATGTATATAAATATATATGGTATCAGAGCATGAAATTTATTTGGTGGCATGGCCTAACCTGTTGGTTTAAGGCCGAGTATGTCTCAAAATGGTATTAGAGAAGAAAAGAAAAGATACAGTTGATTAGGTAGCGTTACCTGACAGAAGTTGAGGGTTGGGGACGTTACATATCCCTTCTCTATTTATAATGGAGGTTGTTAGTGGAGGAGGGAGACTGAAGGTTTTTGCGGAGGTTTTTTTAGCAGTGTTCCTATAAGTTCCATATGCCTTGATGCACACAATATTAACTTTCTAGTGCTTTGAAATTAAGGTGCACCAATATCCCCAATATAAACAAAAAAATAAAAGCACTAAACCAAGCGACTCGATGTGCATAAATATGAAACAACGGTGTGTATCCCATCATCTGTCACACTAGGGTAAGTTAAAACAAAAAAAAATCCAAACTGATTTTTATTACTCCACTTGATTTTGTTCTTCCAAACTCTCTTCCAAACACCAGTGCTCACTAGTCTTTCAAGACCGCCCCATTTGCAGTGCTCTACAGTGAGTTTGATAGTTCCATTGGTAGATTCCACACATTTCCAAATATTGGAAATTACAATTTCTTCTCTACTATGCAACCATGCTTTCTTAAGATAGAAGATCATAGGTAAAAAAAAAATTTACCTTCTTATTTGAATTTTCATTGGATTAAAATTTCAAATTGGCCTGAAATTTGGCCATTTTTTGAAAAACAAATTCAATTCTCTGTGGTGCGCTTGAATGCTTCAAATCACCTCAAAGTCGGCACTTCTTTTAAATATATAGGAAGCACCACCCCAATAATATCTATAAATATACAATAAGCACAATCATCGATGTGTACATGATACATTTATGCACATGTATCATTCATAAAAGGACACCACTTCAAATATAAAAAATAGTCATAGTAGTGTGTTTTCCTAGATGCCTCTTTACTGGTGTGTTATACAATACAACCCATCGCTAAAAAATATGTCAGTACTCCAAGAAATATTGAGCACCGGTGCATTCCAATAAATGAATCGCATCGCTCGATTTTAACAAAAAAAATTACCTAGTGGTGCACAAAAGTTAAGACACTACATCGGTGCTATAAATAACATGATGTTGAGTCAAATATTTAATAATTTGTTATAGTGGTAGGTAGCATCCAAAACTCCTAGATGGGATATGCCACACCAAAATTCCAATTTTGATACCATTAAATTCATATGCACAAAATTATGCAATCTTATGCAATTATAACAACATATAAACCTAAGTATAATTAAAAAAGTAAATACCCATAAAAAAAAATTAGATAAATAAGAACATAGTAATAATTTAAACAAACACATGATATACACTTATCTTGTGTAAATAAATCACTAGTTGTGTGCAAACCTAAGACTTTCCTCCCAACCATAGACTCTGCTACTCATAAACTCTCAGCAACAGGTCACCCCCGAGATGGGGCTAAAACTCCACCAAGGCAAAGGAATCCTTAGGCAAGATAAGGTCTCTCAATAGTAGAAATGCTCAGCCTAAGGTGTCATCTCTAGAAGTTACCCTACAACCTCTCATTCCCCATAATTGTTTCCACCCCAGGAAGTGTGTCCCTTCTCTTCTCAACAGTCCTTCGACTACTCCACTTCCCTTTCAGGGCTTTAACAACAGGCCGAAAGTGTAACATCCAGTTCCACTGATCACTTTTTTATACACTGACTTATTCTTGGAGGACACTTGCAAGCAAGTGATCTGATTAAAACATGGTACATTATGATTATTAGTTTTGGTTTGTGTGTTTATGCTATGATTATGTTTTGAAATATTGATATGTTATTTATATTGATGTATAGCATTGACA
>ML785789.1:167272-188445 GCA_009831015.1 Picea engelmannii | reverse complement strand
ATAATATAAGCAAGGGATGGATGGAAGAATGAAAAAAAAGTGTGGACTCTCATTCAAAGGTTGCAGTAGAATTCCAGTGCATCATATACATTTACATGGAAAAATGATTCACTATGGTACAAAGATCGCTTATATTTAAGTAAGAACTCCCAACTCAAACAAAAGGTACTATTGGAATTTCACACCTCTCTAGTAAGAGGGCACTCAGGATTTTTGAAAACCTACCATAGAGTCAAGAAGGATTTTTTTGGGGATGGCCTTAAAACTGATGTTCAAAGGTTTGTGGCAGAATGTTTGGTTTGCCAACAAAATAAGGTGGAAACAATTAAGACCCCACGTCTTTTAAAACCATTATCCATCCCAAGTCAGCACTGGGAGGAGGTTTCCATGGATTTCATCATAGGGTAACCGAAGTCTGAAGGAAAGAGTGTCATCATGGTGATTATTGATAGACTGACCAAGTACGCACACTTTTTTGCACTCTCTCATCCCTTCAAATATAGTACAATTGCCACCGCATTCATGGAGACATGGCAGCCCAAATATTATTGTAAGGGACAGAGATCCCAACTTCACTGGACATTTTTGGACAGAATTATTTTCTTGTTTGGGTACTCAATTGGCTCATATCTCATCCTATCATCCTCAATCTAATGGACAAACCAAGATAGTGAACAAATGCCTGGAAGGATAGCTTCGTTGCTTTGTCTCTGATAAATAAACACAATGGTTCAAATGTTTACCATTGGCAGAATGGTGGTATAAGACTTCCTTTCATACTGCAACAAAATCGACACCATTTATGGCACTCTATGGATACCACCCTCCTTCCATTACTTCTTCTCTAAAAGAAAAATCTAAGGTTCAAGCAGTGGAAGATCACATCGAGAATCAACAACAAGTTCTCCAAATCTTAAAGGACAACCTGACCATGGCACAGAATTGCATGAAACAACAAGAAGATCAACATCGTAGTGAAAGACGTTTTGAAGTAGGGGATTGGGTTTTTTTAAGACTACAACCATACAAACAAATGTCCCTCAAGCAAGCCAAGAAAGATAATAAATTATCACCAAAGTACTATGGCCCTTATAAGGTGTTGCAAAATATTGGTACTATGGCATACAAATTGGATTTGCCTGCATCTTCATGAGTACACTCAGTTTTCCATGTTTCATGCTTAAAGAAGGTTATAGGCGACAAGATCCCAGTTCAAACTATATTGCTAGAACTTGACGAGGAAGGAAAAATCATATGAGCCTGAAGCCATCACTGACACAAGAATTCGCTAACTGAGGAATAGATCCATTTCAGAGTATCTCATTAAATGGAGGAAACTATCGGTTGAAGATTCCACTTAGGAAGATGAGTCATCTTTTATACAAAAGCATCCAGAGTTACTCAAGCATTGTGGACAACACTTGTCTCAAGGGGAGGGGCATGTTAAGCCCTAATATTGACTCATTACCCCTTAATTAGGGCATATTACATTAGTAATGTTATTTTATTTATGTCAGTTTTATTCCATTAGTTGTAATTACACGTCCTAGTCTCCTATATATACCAAGGAGACAATTTCATTTGGAATCATCTTGTACTTGAACATTTATGTGGGGTAAAATGAGGTTTCCCCCTCGAAGAGGCTTATTATCTGAAATTCTCTCTTTTTCAAGGTGTTGAGTACTTATTCTGAGGTTTTTCTATGCTATATTGATATTTGGTTCTTAACAAATTAAACGTGTGCAACTTTGGGAAAAGGTGACATGTGTTAGGGGTAATGATATTTAAATTGATCATTAAAAATTAGTTAATTGTGCATGAGATGACAAGTGTCAAAGTGAAATATCTTATAAAAAGAATGGTGAGGAAGAGGGAAGGTACCCTACTGTTGGATGAATGAAATGATGTTAAAAATTTTATTGACTAAGATTACTTGTGGGAGTTGGGTTGCAAGATTGTGTAATAGGTGGAAGCCTCTCCTTGCGAGGGCAAGCTTGAGATAGTTTATGTTCTGGATTTGTGTGTGACCCCTTTGTGGCTTGGGGAGCTAAGGGGGGGAGAAGAGTACCCCTAGTGTTGGCTGGGAGGTACTGGTGAAGTTGTTCAATTAGAAATAAAAGGACAAGAGAAGAACTTCTAAGTTGAATATTACCTTCAAGAGCATCAATGTTCTGGTCACAGTGTTTTACTTTTGATTTTTATTGTGCAAGGATATTTAAAAATTGTATTGAATATGTGTGGAAAGAATTTTCTGGTTACCGGTTTTTTTATAGCATCGTGGAAGTATAGATATGGTAGTGGATGGATTGTATTATTAAGTTTATTATATTTCTTGTGACATGCATTGTATAATGAGTAAGCATGGAAGTTGAATATCTTCTACTGAGAAAGTGATCTATTGTTGAATCTGAAATAGTGAATCTAAGGAAGTAAAATAGTAAGGTGAGCATAATTTTTGGGATTACAGAGGAAAGCAAGGGCTTTTTGTGAAACCTTAATTTGGCTGACCCTCGCGGTTTAGGCTACTAGTGTCCCACAAGGCACCCCTGCAGGTTGTATGGCCCTCGTCTCGCAAGGCCCCGATAGTTGATTGTTCTTAGTCCCACGAGGCTAAGATAAATTAGGGGAGGATGATAGTACCAGGTTGTTGAGGCTAAGGAAGAGCTACAAGTCTTAAATATTAGGTATAATTTCAGCTACAAGTCTAAAGGTATCGTATTCTATGTGTTTTAAGGGTTGCATCTTGGAAGGTTGGCACATGCTTGAGGCATATCTTTGTGAATTTTGGTATATTCCTTGAGGCACATCTTGGATACTTGGCATATGGTTTTTTGTATGGTATATGCTTGAAGAATGTCACGAGTGATATGGCACATGTTTGATGGTATATCTTGGTACATTGTTTATGGATGTTGGCACATGCTTGAGGCACATGGTTTGAGGTACATCTTGGTTACATGTTGATGATGTGATGGTCATGCCTTTGGTATGTTGTTGAGGCATTGGTATATGATTTAGGCACATATTCAGTGCATAGTCTGAAGCATATTCTTGGTACATGTATGAGGTTCATTTATTGGTGATATTGATGCATGTTTGAGGCACTTCTTGATGAGGTTATGGCACATGTTTGAGGTACATGCAGTAGATGTTGTGGAGCATGCTTGAGGCGTGTCTTGGTGATGTTGGTACATGTTGCGATACACCTTAGTGATGGTATGGTACATTCATTATAATCATATCTTGGCTATATTGGTGTCTTGTTATCTTAGATATATTGGCTATTATTGAGGCACTTCATTGATGATATATTATGGTACATGGTATATGGTCGATACATGAGATGGTACAAGTTGCATACATGGTTGATGTATGTGATATGGTACATGGTTGATTTACTTGGTATGGTACATGGTTTATGCATGGTGTGGTACATGATTGATGTAAATGGTTGGTGCACATGGTATGGTACAGGTTTTGGTACATGGTTGATGTACATGGTCTAGTGATAGTTTTGGTATCCATGTGAGTGGATATGTTTATAGTTGGTATATCAGTGACAGGTTGGATGATTGTTTGATCATTAGTGATAGGTTTGATCAAGGAAATATTTGAGGACTTAAATAATCTTGAAGCATAATTCAGTCAACAATAAAGAATACTTGAAGAAGAAATCATCTCTTTGAAGACCCAACTTGAAGAAGAAAAGAGAAAGGAAGAAGTCATGAAGATCCAGATGATGAAGAAAGAAGAAGATTATGAGAAGCTTCAAGAAGAAGTTGTCACATTAATAATTAAAGTTTTCAATATTAGAAAGAAAACAGAAGAGAGAGAAATCCCCACATCATTACTAAATAAATTTGAAGGAAAATGTTACAGGTTACTAGAAATGAAGAATGAAGAGAAGGCTAAGAGTTATGTAGATGTTATCTAAGGCCTTATTAAGAAGGAAGAATGTGATCCCTCAAAGAAGAACATTCCAGAAGTGAAGAAAACTCAAGAAGAATATTATAGAAGAGACAAATATAAAAGAAGACCTCCACTTTCAGGTATTAAAGAAGATTTAACCATTATCAAGGAAGAAACACAAGAGAAGATTGTGATCATCCAAGGCATGAGTTTATAAGGACTACATCACAAAGAAGTTCATTCACTCCCAGGCATGAAAGTTTATTTTATGGTCATTGTTTTACTTGTACTAAATTTGGACATAAAGTTGTAGATTGTAGAGCTTATGGAAAAAATGTTCAAACAAGAAATGCTTATGTGGACCCACACAATATTGAATGTTACAAATTCCATAACTATGGATACCTAGCTCGTGATTGTAGAAGCATGATGAATATTTCCATGAAAGAGAACATTGATATCATATATAAGAAGGTTTGGAAAAGAAAACAAGAACAAGTAAAGGAAGAACATATGAGTGAAGAACACCCAGAAGTCATACTTTCAGGATTTGTAGTAGTACAATATCGGGACAAATATAGAGGAAAAAGGGAAGATGTCAGATACATGAAGGTTTGGAGAAGAAATGAAAATCAAGAAGAACAGGTGAATGAAAACCAGGTCCCAGAGATCATACTCACAATATTTGAAGCAACACAAGATCATGATGAATATACAAGAAAAGAGGATAAATAAGAAGATGTCATAATTTAGGAAGAAAATGAAAAGAATGTCAGAATTCAAGAAGAGGATGAAAAAGAAAATGAGGAATCCATAGATGAAGAGGAAGATTGCTATGCATTAGAGAAGATGTTTTTTTGAGTCATTTAGGTTGGAAACTCCTAGTAAATATGAATATTGAAGAGGAGGAGTCTATGCAGAAGTTCTATAGATCATAGAACTATATTTCGAGCAATTTGAAGTGTTTGTAGTTTCAGAGTGGTTTGGTGATAGAAGCACATAATGTATTATGACAGTTTGATTGTTTGAGGAGAATCTTTCAGGTATCAACTGAAAGTTACTAGGAATATCATTGGCACACTTCTCAGGAAGAGATTCATGATTTTACAGAGGATTCCACGTATGTATTTAGACATGGATATATTCAATATAGATTGTTATAAACATGTATATTTTGATTTACAGACAGTTTGAGCAGCAAGAAATATGTTGTGATCAGTTGCAGAAGATGGGTCAACATCGTATCATAGTCATAGATAGTTTTTATGATGTGGTTTCATGAGATATTTGGTATATACAGAAGACATGAGTCATATAAGATGCATAATAGTAGATGAGAGCATATTGACAGATGGAAACAATCAATCACACACAACAGAATAGGGGAAGAGAAATTGTTAGTAGAAGTTATATCGCTAGAAGTAATTTTTTGAATGACATGGTCATTGATATATAAGTTATGAATTTGACAAGCCATGAAGACTTGAAGACAAGTAATTTTTTGAATGATTTTTATATTTGTCAGTGGACTACAAGAGGAAGCACCAATGGACAAGAAATAACAGAGGAGAGAAAAGGAAGTATATAGAGGAAAGTCCCACATTGATATACACTAGATTTTGTAGATAAGACAAGGGGAGAGAAATTGTCAGAGAGAGAAACCATATTAGTATCATGAGTATAGGGGGAGACATATCGATAGGGGGAGTTACCCTTTTTTCCTATGATGTCAAAAAGGAAGAAAGATAAAGATCATAAGCATGAAGACATGGGGAGAAACCCCAAAGGGAGATACCATTTTCCATTGATGTCAAAGGGAGGGATAAACATGAGGAGAGAAAGACCGGGAGCATTGGTCACAGGTGGAGCATGAGTGTTGTAACATGAGTGTTTCCATCAATCCTAAAGGGGGGGATTGTTAGACAGTTGGTTGTCATTGATGTTGTTGGATAGTTGGTTTCCATTGATGTCAACATAAGTGGTTTTCATTGATGTCAACAGATATGATGGGTCCATTTGGAGAAGTCTCTAAAGTGGTCCCCTTATGGCGTATATCTAAGCATGTCCCTCATGGTAATACACTTTGAATAATTATACAAGAATCCCCAAAGGTGTGGTCATGAAGCCTGAAGTTGTTTCAGGAATAAGTACATGAAGGACAATGTAAATGCAAGTAAAACACTCATATATGGATATTCCTCATCATACCATTTCCCATGGTAGGTGCAACTTCATGTAGTTCCTCACGGTTGAGGATTTATGAGGTCATGAAGTTGCAATCTCTGAAAGATGGGTTAAGAAGACCTTGAACAATTACAAGTAATTAACTAAAGGGTAAAGTGGTTGCAATAAGAATTCCTTAATTAAAGTATAGAAGTTACTTAGCAAAGGTATAAATACAGAACAACAATTCTTTCATTTGTACATTCACTCACACAAGTTTATTGAATATATTCTAGTGAGAAAGTGATATATTGGGGAATTTGAAATGACAAATCTGAGGCACCGAAAGAGTAAGGTGAGAGAAAGTTTCAGGATTGCAGAGGAGAGAAAGGATTTTCTGTGAAACCCTAATTTGGTTGGCCCCCGTAGGTCAGGATACTAGTGTCTCGCGAAGCACCCCCATGGGTTGTACGACCCTCATCCCACGAGGCACCCCCGTGCATTGTACGACCCTCATCCTGTGAGGCGCCCTCGTGGGTTGTACGAACCTCATCCCACAAGGCCTTGTTAGTTGATTGTTATTAGTCCTGCAAGGCTAATATAAATAAGGGGAGGATGTTGGTGCCAGGTTGTTGAGGTTGAGGAAGATCTATAGGTATAAAATATCATGTATCAGTTCAGATATAGGTCTAAAGGTATGTTATTCTATGTGTTTTAATGTTTTCATATTGGAAGGTTGGCACATGCTTAAGGCATGTCTTTGTGATTTTTGGTATATTCCTTGAGGCACATCTTGGATACTTGGCATATGGTTTGTTGTATGGTATATGATTGAAGAATGTCACGAGTGATATGGCACATGTTTGATAGTATCTCTTCGTACATTGTTTATGGATGTTGGCACATTCTTGAGGCACATGGTTTGAGTTACATCTTGGTTACATGTTGATGATGTGATGGTCATGCGTTTGGTATGTTGTTAAGGCATTGGTATATGATTGAGGCACATATTTAGTTCATAGTGTGAAGCATATTCTTGGTACATGTATGAGCTTCATTTCTTGGTGATATTGATGCATGTTTGAGGCACTTCTTGATGAGGTTATGTCACATGTTTGAGGTACATGCAGTATATGTTGTGGAACATGCTTGAGGCATGTCTTGGTGATGTTGGTACATGTTGTGGTACACCTTAGTAATGTTATGGTACATTGATTAGAAGCATATCTTGGCTATATAGGTATCTTGTTATCTTATATATATTGGGTATGCTTGAGGCACTTAATTGATGATATCTTATGGTACATGGTGTATGGCATGATTGAAACATATCATGAGTGATATGGTATATGGTTGATGCATGAGATGGTACAGGATTGATACATGGTTGATGTACATGATATGATACTTGGTTGATGTGCTTGGTATGGTACATGGTTTATGCATGGTATGGTACAGGTTATGGTACATGATTGATGTACATGGTTGATGCACATGGTATGGTATAGGTTTTGGTACATGGTTGATGTACATGGTCTAGTGATGGTTTTGGTATCCATGTGAATGGATATGGTTATATTTGTTATATTAGTGATAGGTTGTATTATTGGTTTATCATCAGTGACAGGTTGATGTGACAATGGTAGTCACAAGTTTATGCGACAATGACAGTGGCAGTGACAAATTGATGTGACAGTGGTAGTCACTTGATGATGTGACATTCATAGTGACAGGTTGGTTTATGTATCAGTGACAGTGGGAGTGAAAGTATCAGTGGTAGTGATAGTTATCCTACACTTATATTTTAGGGTGGAAGGATGGGGCAAGTAAAGGTGGTTGTATCCTCCTTCCAGTTGATGCTAGAGAACTCATGGATTTGGAGCTTCCTTCATGTTGGTGCCTATAAATTAGGGAGTCATAGCCTCTTTCTAGTTGGATCCATAGAACACAGGAAGTTGGATCTTCCTTCGGGTTGGATCCTTTAAACTAGGGGGTTGGAGCCTCCTTCTAGTTGTACCTAGATAATTTAGGGAGTTGTAGCTTCCTTCAAGTTGGTGCCTATAAATCAAGGGGTTGGTGCCTCCTTCTATTTGGCATTGGAGAATTTGGCAGTTGGTGCTTCCTATGAATGTATTCTTGATATATATATATATGAAAACATTATGTGGTTTTCTTCCATTTGGGTTTCCACATAAATTCTGGTGTATTGTGTATTTAATGTGATATTGTTGAATTGTACTGTTTATGATTATATGCTCACGATATATTGAATGCAATCATAAATGGTATATTGTTGATAAAGTTGAAGTTTATATATTGTAATTGAAAGTGGTAAAACGTGCTCATATGGATTGACCCCCCCCTCTCAGTATTCCAACATAAGTTCCCTTGTTTAATAATTAATGGAACAAATGAAACCTTTTATATTAATTATATTGACTATGATTTATCATGGAATGTTAACCATGCCTCTCAGTATTCCAACATAACTTCCCTTGTTTAATAATTAATGGAACAACATGAAATCTTTTATATTAATTATATCGACTATGATTTGTCAAGGAATGTTAAACATGCAGGAAACAAAGTATGGAGAGAAGCCAACAAAAGATATTTTGAGACATGACATCCATCGTGACTTTGAAAGCATGTGTATTTCTTATGAATCACTCATTTCTATGGTAAATGTTGTATTCATGTATTGTATATTCTACTATATATATAAATGTAAATTTACCTATTACACTCTATTTTTGTGTTTGAAGATGGAACAAGAACATGTGGAACATCAAAAACAAGTCGATCAAGAAAATGTTAGTTTAAATAACCAAAGTACAATATTTCATACATGTGATGAAGAAATGAGGCATGCATGCAGCTCGAGCAATGATAACAGTTCAAGTGATGAATGACAATCAATATAATTTGATGTTACTACAAGTTTTAAGTTTTGGAATAGTTTTCTATGAAAATCAAGGATTTTGCTTTATGTACTTGACATGATGACCCAATTGCATGAGAACATATTACCAATAAGTTTAACAATTACATATTGGTTGTATTTCTATTATTTTGAACCTTTCTGTTATCCCATTTTGTATGATGATGGGTTTCTTATTTTATTGCATTGTCAAATGTTGTAAAATGTTGGATTATTGATTAATTAATATATGGATGATTTACATTATTACAAATAAAAAAGGTGTAATTTGTTGGATAAATCATTAATGCAATAATTATATCAAAACAGAATAACAAAAATATTATAAAAAATATTTGATTTTGAGATGATTAATTAAAAATTTGTAAAATAACAATTAATTAAAATATATACATATAGGTGCATTGTATTCTTTTGAACCCGCTAAATGGTGTGTGCTATAAAATAGCTCTAGATGTATTTTTCTGAGTCATACGCACTAGTTCCTATTAATTAAATGAAATCACTGGGGCATATTAACTGAATGAAAGCACCGATGCTAACAATTGTGAAAAAACATTGTTACTTTAAGAAACATAACGTATGATTGATTATATTTATTGTTTCAAAATATTACTGTGCATAAAATTAAAATGCACATTGGTTCTTTACACATGATATACAACCCAATGTTTTATATAGAATATACGCATTGATGCTTAGTAACAAAAATGGTGCCAACATATCATATAAAATATTTTAAATTCCACTATCCTTCGGTGCACATGGTAGTATAGGCCCTGGTGCATACTAACTACAAGAGAATCGATGCATAGTATTTATATGAGAACCACTTGTTCATACAAATACAACAAGTACCAGTGCATACACTAACACAAAAAACATCAGTGTTTCATATAACATAAAATACAGAACCGATGCATAATAGTTTTAAGAGCATTAGTGCTTTTGACTATCGAGTGTGCATTGATGCATGTTATTTATGAATGCACCAATGTGTTTTTCCAATACAACCACCTAAAAAAAAAAAAAAAACCTCTGCTACAACCTCAACTTGCCCAAATGTTTTTAGTTATATAAAACATCCATTAAGGCATATACTAAAACCTCCACTTTGAATAGAGGAGGTTGTAGAAGAGGTTTTTTTTTTTAAATTTCCAAATCTTGTAACACTAAAAACCTCCATGAAAACCTCCACTACAAGGTGTTTTCCTTTTAGTATAATTTAATGAAGTGTGTGTGTGTGTGTGTGTGTGTGTGTGTGTGTGTGAATTTATATACATATATAAAGTAATGCAGAGGAATGGAAATAAAAAGGATAAAGGGAGAGTGTCACGACGACGTGAAGGAGGTGATGTGGAGGAATGGTAAGATGATATGTCATAACCAAAGGCTAACACATAGGATTCAAGTAGACACATCAACGATGCCACACCATCAACATGCCATGTCAACAAAAGAAAAAAAAATGTTTAATAAAACCATGGAGCCAAAACCTTATTTTAGCCATAATAGTTGCATATGAACTTGAATGAACTAGTAATTTTGGGTGGAGTTATGAAGTGATGAAGAGTACAAATGTCTCTGTGATAATAATAGTGCATATTCGGTCCTGAAATCTTAAAAAATGGTAATTAGCATTTTTTAAAGAACATGATGGTACTCATTTCTAGAAAATTTGTTGATGGTGAAATTTGGACAGTAAAGAATAGTAGACATGAAGAAACTTAGTTGGTCATTTAGTCAAATTTCAAGCAGTTTGAAGTGAAAGCAGATAAATAGAAATAAATCCATTATTCTAAGAGACTTTTTAACATTTTTTGAAACTATCAATGGATGAAAAGAGACCCAAGATGATGACATATTCTTCTGTAATTTATTTATGACATTTTAAATGCATGTGAATCACAATATTTTGAAGCTTTACTTCAAATTACAAGGATTATCTCATATATATTTCAAGATCAAAATCAAATTTATGCATTTTGAATCATGAAATAACTATTATGAGATAAGATTGTCAAAGCCATGGAAGTTTGTAGCACTTAATTTTTTGACAATGAATTTCATATAAGCCTATTGTAACTTGTTCATATGCAAATTGAATAACTAAGTACTCTAAATATGACCATGCTACTAAGTATAGGGAATGCACCATACATGTGTTTCAATACCAACTTCTTACAACGTGGTTTGAAATGTTTCAATACCAACTTCTTACAACATGGTTTGAAAACTTTTTTGACATATATTATTGTTCAATTGGTCTAGTCAATCTATCTTTTCTACCTAGTAGGTCATTTGGTTAATTACTCTTTTTGATATATTTTTTTCAATGCCTGAATGGATTTGTATTGGTTGAAATTACCTCACTAATAATATGATCTTTTGTGGATCATGGAAATTTCTTCATCTTGACTTTTAAATTGCAAGAAGATAATCTCATGGAAGAGTCGTCACTATATTAAGCCACAAATAAATGTTAACATCCACACTCGATATAATCCCAAATATTATATCCATGATGATATCATCGAAGCATAATACTATAAAATGTCAAGTTAACTTCACGTTATGTACATAGTGTCCATCACAATGTTGAGAAATATTAAGTTCAATCCATCAATTTATATGTTATAAGAGAAGAAAAAAACTAGCATCACGTCTCATGGTTTGTGGTTCATTTTACTAACATGAAACCCCACATCCACACTGGGTATAATCCCAAATACTCTATCCATGGTGATATCATCGAAGCATGATACAATAAAATGTCAAGTTAACTTCACGTTATGTACATAGTTTCCATCTCAATCCATCAATTTATATGTTATATTTTGATGGCTAGAGAAGAAAAAAACTAGCATCATGTCTCAAGGTTTGTGGTTCATTTTACTAACACGCAAATCCTTTAACAACCTAGGAAAATGTGATCTTTCACCACACAAATCCCAATACCAAGGTGTTTAAATAAGAGTGAGACCTAATAAGGTGGAGTTCATTTTTGGTCGAGTTCATTTTTTTGAGCTAGGCAAAGTTTTGTTGATTTTTTGTTTTCAAATTTCAATAATCTAAATTGTTTTAAAATAATCAACGTTTGTTCAGTTTTCAGCCATAACACACACAAATATATGTATGCATGTACACAGTGTTATCTCAAAAATATATATATCAACATAACACATGTTATGGGTCCCGTCATTTTATCTTTAAACATAGTAGTAACATCATATGGATTCGACACAATTTATTGGTGAACAATACTCATTAGAAAAATGTTTTATATAAATCACTAAAAATATCTTTAAAACTTTAAAAAAGCTGAGAGAAGTTTGAAAATTTTACACTTGGTATTTAGAAGAAATAATATTTACATATATTTTAATATTATATATAATACATATATATAAACAATATTGTCAAAATTAAAACATCTTTTCCTTATACAATACAAATCGTATACATATTATCCAAGGAGAAAGTTAGTGAAGGTTACAGATACATAATTTTGATCTTGATTTTGAACAAGGGTGATCTTATATATAACTTTTGAGGAAAATTACAACATAACCCTTGATTAATGTCACAATGCAACATAAACATGGAGGAATGTACAAATTCCACATAAGTTTACCATGATTAATGTCATAATGAGACATAACTATAAAGAAAATTCACAATCAAACATAATACTTGAGGATTGTCACAATGTGACATAACCCTTAATGATGTCACAATGCAACATAACCATTCAATAACATAGAAATTTTACATAACTAAGGAAATATGAAAGCCATAATGTGACATAACCATTAAGTTACATCACAATAAACATAATCCTTGAGGAACATCGACCATGGTTAACCATGGACATAATTTTCAACCACAATCAACCATACTCAAGCATAATAAAACATAATCAAACATAGTTGTAAATGTGTTTAACCTGCACATAATAGATCTAGCTAAACAATAATATACACATTTGCAGAGAGAATTGGAGAAAGAAGAAGAAGGAGAGAAAGAATGAAAGAATTATCATTAACCGTTTTGAATAATGAATAATTTACACATGATATACTCTGTATAACTCAATGAGTGTGCACTAGAGGAGAACCAATGCTACATAGTGGTGGTCTAGAGTGATCTGGACACACACTGACAGTTATGGGAGTGAACTACCACCTAGTCTAGTCTCTCGGGAAGTTACGAGAGTGAACTGCCACTTAGTTGAGTTAACTAGTCAACTAATCTTCAGTTAACTGACTGGACAAAGAGTAGTGAGGAGTTAACTCAAGGAATCAAGGGTAATGCACCAATCTGGTGATGATACCAAGGCAAGGTTGAATTAGCATGGTGATGATCCCAATGTTGCATGGTGACAAAACCAATGCGACATCTAAACTCAACTCAACTAGTCAAACTGAAGTGTCAACCGGAAGAGAATATTCTCTAGGTGGAATATTCTCCCCTAAAATATAAGAGACTGGATAATGACTAATTATAACTAATAAACAAGGGAAAACCTTAGGAAAAAGAAATCTTAGGTGTCTGTGAAGTAACTCCAACACCCCCTCTGAACATCACTATGGTGAAAATAAAGAATGGGTCCCGGCAACGAGACCATGTTAGGTACCCAAATACAAAAGATACACTGAAATAAAGTGAGGAAAGATGGAAAACCTCATGGGAAACACCCCCCCTCCCCTCAAGGTACAATGTATGTAAGAAGAAGAACTACATTTGTTAAGAAACTATGTCCTTCCTTCCAAGACGACTTCGCAGAGAATGGAATTTATGCTCAGTGAAGGCATTGGTGAAGATGGATTCCGTCTATTCTGCTGAAGGACAGAATTGTAAGTCAATGATCCCCTCGTTTACTAAGTCCTGGATGTAGTGAATGTGGATCTTGATGTGCTTCGTTCACCACCTCTTAACTGGATCTCTACAGAACTTCATACTGTTCTGGTTGTCACACCAGATGACGATCGACCGATGAAACTGAATTCCCAACTCAATGAGAAAATGTTGTATCCATATAGCCTGAATGGTTATGTTAAATACCCCTCTGTACTCTGCCTTGACTAAAGATAGAGAAATGACAATTTTCTTCTTGCTTGACCAACAGATAGGCCCGGAACCAATACTAGGTGAGTAACCAGATGTGGAATTGTGATCAATGTTATCGCCATCCTAGTTGTAATCAGTAAAATCGATGAGATATAATGTAGAGTCTAATGCATAATGAATCCCAAAGGTGATGGTGCCCTGTACATATCGAAGGATATGCTTTGCAGCTTCTAATGTAGCTCATGCGGCTCTTGCATGAACCTGGAAACTACATCAATTGCATATGAGAGGTCTGGTCTGGAGTGTGTGAGATACAACAAGATACCTACTAGATGTATGTATAGTGTGATGTCAACCAGTAGAGTCTCCCCACCATCCTCAAGTTTGACTCCTGATAGGAAAGGAGTCGGAGCAGACTTGTAGTCTTTCATTTGAAATCTCTCAAGGAGATCCCATGCATACTTGGCCTAAGACATTTTGATTCTTAATGCATCCTAACTGATCTCGATTCCAAGGAAGATGTGGAACGGACCCATGTCCTTCATCAAAAACTTGTCATGTAGAATCCTCTTGACTACAACAATCGTTGAAGTCAAGCACCTGGTGATCAACAGATCATCGACATACAGAACTAAAAGTAAAGGTGGACCAGTCATCCTGAGCATGTAGACATTCGGGTCTGATTTACAACATACAAATTTCTGTGACAGCAGGTAGGAGTCCATCTTGGAATATGATGCCCTCTTAGCCTACTTGAGGCCATAAAGTGACTTCTTCAGTCGACAGACCAAAGATGAGTCCTGCATAAATCTCTGGGGCTGCTCCATATAGATCTTCTGAGAGAGATCATCATGAAGAAATGAATTCTTCACATCCATCTGATGAAGTTCCCATCCCTTGGTTGTCGCAATGGCAAGTGCCAATCATATGGAATCCATATTTTCTACTGGAGTGAAGGTCTCATCATATTCAATACCATGCACCTGTTGAAAGCCTTTGGAAACAAGCCTGGCTTTGTATCTTCTAATCTATCCATCTGTTGAGCTCATAGTCCTATAGACCCATCTACATCCGACAAGTTTCCTCCCAGAAGAAAGGGGAACCAGATCCCAAGTCTGGATCTCGATGATGGATTTGTACTCCTCCTACATAGTGAATTCCCAAAAGGGATTTCTAGCAGCCTCGCCATAAGACTATGGATATGAAGACTGAACCAAGAAAATATGTCTGGAGGGCAATGGTTCGGTGGAAGTGAGTGTAACAAGAGGCTCCTCGAAATTAGATTGAGTCCTCCTAGTATTGGTTGGATCACCAATGAGATCCATTGCATCCTGAAGAGTAGTCTGTGCCCACTTGGGCCTCTTCTCTGGATTTGCAACTACGTCTGGATACTCGGACTCTACATCTGAGTTTAATGACTCTGAATCTAAATCATTTGAGTCCTTTGAATCAGAACTCTCATCTGAAGAAGAGTCGGCATGTGTATACTCATCATCTCGGACAGGTGGAAGAGTGAAGGTGTCTACATGCGGTTGTTGAGGTACATGCAAGACACTTTCCTTGAATTGAACACTACACTCAATGATGAGTCAATTCGAGGAAAGATCAATAATCTGATATCCCTTCACACCGTCGTAGTATCCAACAAAAATGCACGTAGTGCTCTGTGGATCAAGTTCCTTCCTCTTTTCAAAGGGAATCTTGTCCCATGCACATGAACCAAAAATGCAAAAGTGGTTCACTTCCGGTTTGAGGCCACTCCAAGCCTCGTAGGGGGTCTTATCCTTGAAAAATCTATGGGGAGATCTGTTTTGGATGTATGTTTCACAATTCAGTGCTTTGGCCCATAGTTTATGTGGTAGAGACTTTTCATGCAACATGCAATATGCCATCTCCTTTAGAGATCGGTTTTTCTGCTCAACAACTTCATTTTTTTGTAGAGTATAGGGAACTGTGTGCGGGAACTGAATCCATGCGTCATGGAAAAGATTATGGATCTCATCGTTTACATAATCTCCCCCTTTATCACTTCAGAGGAATTTAATCTTCTTTCCGGATTGTGTCTCAGTCGGGGCTTTGAAATATTTGAGGTGTTTAAAGACCTCGGGTTTTTGCCTGAGAAAGTAGATCCAAGTAAAAGGTGAGAAATCATCAACAAAAATGAGAACAAACCTCTCTTTGATGATGGATGGATGTGGAAAAGGACCCATAAGGTCATTGTGGATAAAATCTAAAGGTTCAGAAGCTCTCTGAGACTTTCCTTTGTTGAATTTCTCTTGAGGGTGTTTTCGGAGAACACATCCCTCACATACTCCCTTGGAGAAATGGATGTTTGGTAGACCATCAACCAATATTTGCTTGCTAAGTTGTTGCATGTATCTAAAATTCAAATGTCCAAACCTTTCTTGCTATATCCTACTACTTTCATTATCATGAGTAAGCAGTAAAGCAGAATCAGGTTCAATGAATTTAGAAAATGTATACAATCTAGACTGATGATTTACCTCACCAGTAGTAACCATGGAGTTGGTTTTCATGTCATAGATTTCCACAAAATTTTGTGCGAATATGAATTTCTTTCCAGTGTCAGAATTCGTCACCTGATACACAGAGAGAAGGTTGATAGAAATTTTGGGAACGTGCAACACATTCTCGAAGCTTCCGTTGGTGAGCTCAATCCTTCCTCTATCGGTAATTTCGACAGAAGAGTTGTCCCCCATCATAATTGGAGGACCTTTGCATGCATCCAAAGAAGAATATACTTCTTTTGAGGAATCCATGTGATGTGATGCTCCTAAATCTATGATCCAAGCATCGGGAGAGGAGTTGATGGCAACCAAGGTATGGATAGAATTGCCTTTCTTGGAATTCAGATCTTCTAGCTTCTTCTTCTTGGCACCCTCGGGGATGCGATCTCCAAGGTTGTTTTTTTGAAGTATTTGAGACATCAAATATTTTTTGTTTTTTCATGCATGCGGATTCTGAATGGAATCCTTTCTGATAGTACGTGCATTTGTCCCCTTTTCTTCCCTTTTCTCCTTTGGATCCAGAGGCATCAATGAAAGGTTTTGTGTACCCTTCCTTCTCTGGATGTGCATGAGCTTTATGTTTATCATTATCTTTAGATTTCTAATATTTTTGGTTTCCATCTTGCATAATGAGTGAATGCGCCTTTGAGCCTTTGATTGTGCCCATGTTAATGAGCTCGGTTTGCTCTTATGTCAGTGCTTTGATAAATTCCTCAAGAGAAGGCATATTCCAGGTGACTCCAGAGGCAAATCTGACAAAATGGAATGTGGATACGAATGTAGAGAATTCAGGACCAATTTTGGAGAGAATGGTGAGAACCATTTGTTTCTCCTCCTTCAATTTATCAACCCCACAAGCTTTGAGTTACAACAGTAAATCCTTGAATTTTGTAAAGAAATCTTGGATATTGACGAATCTTTTTGGATCCAATGTGAGCAGCTCCACCTCCATCATGTGTCCCCTCATCTCATCCTGTTTTCCAAAGAGACATTCCAATATGGTCCAGGATTCATTGGGATTTTTACAGGAAGATATGTGAAAAACGAGATCGGGATAAATAAGACTGCAAATTGTTCTGAGTCCCTCATTGATGCGATTTAAATAATTGGATTTTTCTATGGTTGATGTCGGTTTTGTATCTGTATTCAAGGTTAACCTGTACAACCCTCTAGTTCGAAGATGTATGGATATGTTCTCCTTCCATGCAAAATATTTGTAAGGTGTAAGAATGAATTCTTTTTGGAAATCCATCTTTCCACTGTTTTCAATCTTTTGTACCTACAAAAACATTTGGTGTAGCCTTTGCTTAGTAGTCTGTCAGCTCTAATACCATGTAAATGTGTTGAACCTGCACAGAATGGATCTAGATAAACAATAATACACACATTTTTAAAGAGAATTGGGGAAAGGAGAAGAAGGAGAGAAAGAATGAAAGAATTATCATTGATCATTTTGAATAATGAATAATTTACACATGATATACTTTGTATAACTCAATGAGTGCACACTGGAGGAGAAACAATGTGCCATAGTGGTGGTCTAGAGTGATCTGGACACACACCAGCAATTATGAGAGTGAACTTCCACCTAGTCTAGTCCCTCAGGCAGTTACGAGAGTGAACTGCCACCTAGTCTAGTCTCTCAGGCAATTACGAGAGTGAACTTCCACCTAGTTGAGTTAACTAGTCAACTAGTCTTCAGTTAACTAACTAAACATAGATTAGTGAGGAGTTAACTCAGGGAATCGAGGGTAATGCACTAGTATGATGATGATACCAAGGCAAGTTCGAATTATCATTGTGATGATCACAATGTTGCATGGTGACAAAACCAATGCAACATCTAAACTCAACTCAACTAGTCAAACTAAAGTGTCAACCGAAAGAGAATATTCTCCAGGTGGAATATTCTCCCCTAAAATATAGGAGACTGGATAATGACTAATTATGACTAACAAACAAGGAAAAACCTTAGGAAAAAGAAATCCTAGGTGTCTGTGAAGTAACTCCAACAATAGTCAACCATTGTTAATCATATTCAACCATGATCAATAGTGGTCAACCATGGACAACCATAGTCAATTAAAGTCAACACAACAAAACCCTTGATGGACATTGCAATGCAACATAAAAATTGAGGAACCAATAAATTCAACATATAATTAGCTAATATGAATGTTGTAATGTGAAATAACCATTGAGGAATATCACAATTAAGAATAACCTTTGCACAACGTTAGAATAGGACATAATAGTTGATAAATTCAATGTGACATAACCCTTAATGAATTCCATAATGCAACATAACCATTGAGGAATGTAGCAAGTCAACATAACTCAACCAAGATGAATATCATAATAGATATAACTATATTATCAACCTCGTACTATCTCAATGTGATATGATATTGTAATGTGAATTATTCTATGTTTAAATATAACTAATCATTATGAAGCTTTGTAATGCATACACTCATTATGTACCATTTCAAGGAATTGTATATAACCTTTGAGGATCATTGAAATCTAAAATCACACTTAAGGAATGTCATGCAATGTGACATAACCCTTGATTAACATCGTGATCCAACATAGCCATGGAGGATTATAGAAACTCCACATAAGTCAACCATGATGAATGTTGCAATGAGACATAACCATAAAGTAATGTCACAATCCAATATAACCCTTGAGAATTATCACAATGAAACATAACCCTTAATGAATGTCATAATGTAACATAATGATTGAGAAACGTAGAAATTTTACATAAGTCAAGATGGATTTCACAATGTGATGTAACCATTAACTAGTGTCGCAATCAAACATAGCTCTTGAGGATTGTCACATTGTGGCATAACCATTGATGAATGTTGCAATGTGACATAACCATTTAAGAACATAATAAGTCAACTAAGATTAATAATGCAATAAATATAATGAGATTATAAACCTCTTACTGTGACAATTTGACATAATATTGAAATCAACCATAATGGCACATGTGACATATTATTGAAGTCAACATCTTCATGTCGTAATGTGACATAACCAATCTAGGGAATGTAGAAATTTGATATAAGTCAACCAAGATTAATATTCCATCAACCAATATAAACATTGTAGTGGATATAACCATATTATAAACCTCTTGTTGTTAACCAACATGGTCAATTATAGTCAACCATAGTCACTTTTGGTCAACCATGATCAACCATTGTTAATTCATGTCTACATATTTTTCTAAAAGTTAATATTAATCAACCATTGTGAACCATAGTCAACCATGGACAACCATACTCAACTAAAGTCAACAATGTTCAACCATAGTCAACATGGACATCCAAAACATAGTCAAATGTGGTTAACCATAGTTGATCATGGTCAACCATAATTAACCACTATGGTCATCCAAAACATAGTCAAATGTGGTTAACCATAGTTGGACATGGTCAACCATAATTAACCATAGTCAAACATGTTCAACCAAAGTCAACCATACTTAAACGTGGGAAAAAAAAGACTAAAACATAATCAACCATAGTCAAACATGGTTATTCATAGTCAACAATAGTCACCCTTGTTTAATCGTAGTCAACAATGGCCAAACATGGTCAACCATAGTCAAACATGTCCAACCATGGTCAAACCATAGTTTACCATAGTTTCTCATAGTAAAAAATGGTGAACCACATTCGACCAATGACAAACATGGTGAACCATAGTCAACCATGGATAAACATGGTCAAACATTTCCAACCATAGTCAATTATGGTCAAGCATATTAAACCATGGGAAAACAAGGTAAACCATATTCAACCATAGTTAAACATGATAAACTAGGTCCAATAATTGTCAACCATATAATGTTTGAATCCGACATAACCCCAGAGGACCGTTGCAATGAAACGTAACCCTTGATGAATGTTATAATGCAACATAATCATTGATAAACATAGAAATTTGACATAAGTAAGTCAATATGAATGTCACAATGTGACATAACCTTTGATAAATATCAAAATCAAACATAACCCTTTAGGAATTACACAATGCGACATAACCCTTTATGAATGTCACATTGTAACATAACCATTCAGGAACATGGAAAGTTGAAAGAAGTTGACCAAGATGAAAAACAAAATAAATATAATGATATTATAAACCTCTTACTATGACAATTTGACATAATATTGAAGTCAACCATAATGGCACTTGAAACATATTATTGAATTCAATCTCTTCATGTTTCAACATAACATAACCATTAAGGAATGTATAAATTTGACATAATTTATCCAAGATGAACGCATCAACAACCAAGATAAACATTGCAACAATAATGAACCTCTTGGTGTTAAATTGGCATGGTCAATGATAGTCAACCATAGTCACTTTTGGTCAACCATAATCAATCATTTGTAATCCATGTTTACATGTTGTACTATAGTTAATATTAATCAATCATTGTAAGCCATTTGACCATGGACAACCATACTCAACCAAAGTCAACAATGTTCAACAATAGTTACCATGGTCATCCAAAACATAGTCAAACATGG
>ML785789.1:125589-139672 GCA_009831015.1 Picea engelmannii | reverse complement strand
ATGATGGAAATACTACATGCATTGAAGAAATGGCATCCTTACCTAATAGGTAGGAACTTCAAGGTCAAAACATATCATGATTGTTTTAAATACTTCTTGGAACAAAAACTATCTTCAGAAGAACAACAGAAATGGGTAACCAAGATATTGTCTTATGATTTTGAAATCATCTATAAAAAGGGGAAGAAAAATGTTGTGGCAGATGCACTCTCAAGAAAGGATGAAGATGTTGAGGGTTTTCTCTGTGCTATCTCGAGCATCCAATCCGATTGGATAATAGAAGCAAGGGATGAATGGAAGAATGACGAAAAAGTGTGGACTCTCATTCAAAGGTTGCAGCAGGATTCCAATGCATCATATACATTTACATGGAAAAATGATTCACTATGGTACAAGGATCGCTTATATTTAAGTAAGAACTCCCAACTCAAACAAAAGGTACTATTGGAATTGTACACCTCTCCAGTAAGAGGGCACTCGGGATTTTTGAAAACCTACCATAGAGTCAAGAAGGATTTTTTGGGGGATGTCCTTAAAACTGATGTTCAAAGGTTTGTGGCAGAATGTTTGGTTTGCCAACAAAATAAGGTGGAAACAATTAAGATCACGGGTCTTTTACAACCATTAGCCATCCCAAGTCAGTGTTGGGAGGATTTTTCCATGGATTTCGTCATAGGCTTACCGAAGTCTGAAGGAAAGAGTGTCATCATGGTGATTGTTGATAGACTGACCAAGTATGCACACTTTTGTGCACTCTCTTATCCCTTCAAATCTAGTACAGTTTCCACCGCATTCATGGAGATAGTTCAAAAGCTACATGGCATCCCAAAGATTATTGTAAGGGACAGAGATCCCATCTTCACTGGACATTTTTGAACAGAATTATTTTCTTGTTTGGGCACTCAATTGGCTCATATCTCATCCTATCATCCTCAATCTGATGGACAAATCGAGATAGTGAACAAATGTCTGGAAGGCTACCTTCGTTGCTTTCTCTTTGATGAATAAACACAATGGTTCAAATGGTTACCCTTGGCAGAATGGTGGTATAACACTTCCTTTCATACTACAACAAAATTGACACCATTTATGGAACTCTATGGATACCACCCTCCTTCCATTACTTCTTCTCTAAAATAAAAATCTAAGGTTCAAGCAGTAGAAGATCACATCGAGCATCAACAACAAGTTCTCCAAATCTTAAAGGACAACCTGACCATGGCACAAAATTGCATGAAACAACAAGTAGATCAACATCGTAGTGAAAGACGTTTTGAAGTAGGGGATTGGGTGTTTTTAAGACTACAACCATACGAACAGATGTCCCTCAAGCAAGCCAGGAAGGATAATAAATTATCACCAAAGTACTATGGCCCTTATAAGGTGTTGCAAAAGATTGGTACTATGGCATACAAATTGGATTTGCTTGCATCTTCATGAGTACACCCAGTTTTCCATGTTTCATGCTTAAAGAAGGTTATAGGCGACAAGATCCCAGTTCAAACTATATTGCGAGAACTTGACGAGGAAGGAAAAATCATATTGGAGCCTGAAGCCATCACTGACACAAGAATTCGCCAGCAGAGGAATAGATCCATTTCAAAGTATCTCATTAAATGGAGGAAACTATCGATTGAAGACTCCACTTGGGAAGATGAGTCTTTTATACAGAAGCATCCAAAGTTACTCAAGCATTGCAGACAACACTTGTCTCAAGGGGAGGGGCATGTTAAGCCCTAATATTGGATCATTACCCCTTAATTGGGGCATATTACATTAGTAATGTTATTTTATTTAAGTCGGCTTTATTCCATTAGTTGTAATTATACCTCCTAGTCTCCTATATATACCAAGGAGACATTTTCATTTGGAATCATCTTGTACTTGAACATTTATGTGGGGTAAAATGAGGTTTCCCCCTCGAAGAGGCTTATTATTTGAAATTCTCTCTTTTTCAAGGTGTTGAGTACTTATTCTGAGGTTTTTATATTCTATATTGATATTTGGTTCTTAACAGATTAAACGTGTGCGGCTTTGGGAAAAGGTGACATGTGTTGGGGGTAATGATATTTAAATTGATCATTAAAAATTAGTTAATTGTGCATGAGATGACAAGTGTCAAAGTGAAATCTCTTATAAAAAGAATGGTGAGGAAGAGGGAAGGTACCCTATTGTTGGATGAATGAAATGATGTTAAAAATTTTATTGACTAAGATTACTTGTGGGAGTTGGGTTGCAAGATTGTGCAATAGGTGGAAGCCTCTCCTTGCGAGGCCAAGCTTGAGATAGTTTATCATCTAGATTTTTGTGTGACCCCTTTGTGGCTCAGGGAGCTAAGGGGGGAGAAGAGTACCCCTAGCGTTGGCTGGGAGGTACTAGTGAAGTTGTTCGATTAGAAAGCAAAGGATAGGAGAAGAACTTCTAAGTTGAGTATTACCTTCAAGAGCATCAACGTTCTGGTCACGATATTTTACTTTTGATTTTTATTGTGCAAGGATATTTAAAAATTTTATTGAATATGTGTGGAAATAATTTTGTGGTTATCTGTTTTTTTATAGCATCGTGGAAGTATAGATATGGTAGTGGATGGATTGTATTATTAAGTTTATTATATTTCTTGTGACATGCATTGTATAATGAGTAAGCATGGAAGTTGAATATCTTCTAGTGGGAAAGTGATCTATTGTTGAATCTGAGGAAGTGAAATAGTAAGGTGAGCATAATTTTCGGGATTACAGAGGAAAGCAAGGGATTTTTGTGAAACCTTAATTTGGCTGACCCTCACGGTTCGGGCTACTAGTGTCCTGCAAGGCACCCCCGCAGGTTGTATGGCCCTCATCCCACGAGGCCCCGATAGTTGATTGTTCTTAGTCCCGCGAGGCTAAGATAAATTAGGGGAGGATGCTAGTACCAGGTTGTTGAGGCTGAGGAAGAGCTACAAGTCTTAAATGTTAGGTATCAGTTCAGCTACAAGTCTAAAGGTATCTTATTCTATGTGTTTTGAGGGTTGCATCTTGGAAGGTTGACACATGCTTGAAGCATGTCCTTGTGAATTTTGGTATATTCCTTGAGGCACATCTTGGATACTTGGCATATGGTTTTTTGTATGGTATATGCTTGAAGAATGTCATGAGTGATATGGAACATGTTTGATAGTATCTCTTGGTACATTGTTTATGGATGTTGGCACATGCTTTGAGGTACATCTTGGTTACGTGTTGATAATGTGATGGTCATGCCTTTGGTATGTTGTTGAGGCATTGGTATATGATTGAGGCACATATTCAATGCATAGTGTGAAGCATATTCTTGGTACATGTATGAGGTTCATTTATTGGTGATATTGATGCATGTTTGAGGCACTTCTTGATGAGGTTATGGCACATGTTTGAGGTACATGCAATAGATGTTGTGGAGCATGCTTGAGGCGTGTCTTGGTGATGTTGGTACATGTTGTTGTACACCTTAGTGATGGTATGGTACATTGATTATAATCATATCTTGGCTATATTGGTGTCTCGTTATCTTAGATATGATGGTTATTATTGAGGCACTTCATTGATGATATCTTATTGTACATGGTATATGGCATGATTGAGACATATCATGAGTGATATGGTATATGGTTGATACATGAGATGGTACAAGTTGCATACATGGTTGATTTACTTGGTATGGTACATGGTTTATGCATGGTATGGTACATGGTATGGTACATGATTGATGTAAATGGTTGGTGCACATGGCATGGTACAGGTTTTGGTACATGGTCTGGTGATAGTTTTGGTATCCATGTGAGTGGATATGGTTATAGTTGGTATATCGGTGACAGGTTGGATGATTGTTTGATCATCAGTGATAGGTTGATGTGACAGTGGTAGTGATAGGTTGATGTGACGGTGGCAGTGACAGGTTGATGTGATAGTGGTAGTCACAAGTTGATGTGAGAGTGAAAGTGATAGGTTGATGTGACAATGGTAGTCATAGTTTGATGTGATAGTGATAGTGACAGATTGGTTGATGTATTAGTGACAACGGCAGTGATAGTATCAATGGTAGTGATAATGAGTCTACACTTATATTTCAGGGCGATAGGACAGGGAAAGGAAATGGGATTGTAGCCTCCTTTCAGTTAGTGTCGGAGAAATCAGGGAGTTGGAGATTCCTTTAGGTTAGTGCCTATAAATCATGGGGTTGTAGCCTCCTTTTGGTTGGATCCAAAGAACATAGGGAGTTGGATCTTCCATTAGGTTGGATCCTGTAAACTAGGGGGTTGGAGCCTCCTTCCATTTGTACTTGGAGAATTCAGGGAGTTGTAGCTTCCTTAAGGTTGGTGCCTGTAAATCAGGGGGGCGATGCCTCCTTCCAGTTAGTGTTGGAGAATTTGGAAGTTGTTCCTTGTTATGAATGTATTCTTGATATATATATATATATATATATATAAGAAACCATTATGTGGTTTTCTCCCATTTGGGTTTCCATGTAAATTATGGTGTATTGTGTATCTGATGTGATATTGTTGAATTGTACTTATTATGATTATATACCCATCATATATTGAATGAAATCATAAATGGTATACTACTGATAAAGTTTAATTTTATATATTGTTATTGAAAGTGGTAAAACATTATCATACTGATTCACCCCCCTCTTAGTATTCCAATAATTGGTATCAGAGTCGGTCCTTCAAGAAATCAATTTAACCACTAGAAGGTAGATCATGGATATCATGGCTAATAGATACATATCTAAGGAAATACCATGGCTTTATGGTCAAAATAGTTTGAAGTATGAGGTGCGGAACAATCAAATGAAAATATTTTTACAAGCACAAGGGTTTGATATTTGGCAATCAGTTGTGTTGGGATACACCAATACAAAGAAAGAAAAGACTACAACCAAGAAGGAACAGAAAAGAAAAAAAAATGCAATGGATTTCATCTTGGAAGGATTATGTGATTCACTTAAAGACAAAGTGGGACAATGCTCATGAGCCAAATAACTTTGGGATAAGCTACATAATCTATAGTTTAAAGAATCTCATTCTATCACAGAGCCAGAGCATACCAATCAGAATAAAGAAGATGTTGAAACAGAACGAGATGAAATATGATCTTCATGTCAAATATATTTAGAAGAAGAAGATTGTGAAGAAGACATAGTACATATTGAAGCAGAATTAATCAACACTTTATACAGTCCGATAAACGAAATAAATAAGAACAAGTCACTCAAGGAAGAATTGATCAAGTTAAAGAAGGGGTCTCAAAATACCAACTCTGAAGAAGTCCAACAGATTATTACAAACCTAAAAGTCCAAATAGAATAAGCTAGAATCTTGAAGAAGCATGCAAAATTGATCCAGAAGAAAAAATAAATTGGAAGATGAAATAGTAGCACAAAGAAAGGAAGTGAGAAGAGAGAATATATTTTGACTAGCCATATCAAGGAAATATTTGAGGACTTAAATAATCTTGAAGCATAATTCAGTCAACAATAAAGAATACTTGAAGAAGAAATCATCTCTTTGAAGACCCAACTTGAAGAAGAAAAGAGAAAGGAAGAAGTCATGAAGATCTAGATGATGAAGAAAGAAAACAGAAGAGAGAGAAATCCCCACATCATCACTAAATAAAGTTGAAGGAAAATGTTACAGGTTACTAGAAATGAAGAATGAAGAGAAGGCTAAGAGTTATGTAGAAGTTATATAAGGCCTTATTAAGAAGGAAGAATGTGATCCCTCAAAGAAGAACATTCTAGAAGTGAAGAAAACTCAAGAAGAATATTATAGAAGAGACAAATATAAAAGAAGAACCTCCACTTTCAGGTATTAAAGAAGATTTAACCATTATGAAGGAAACAACACAAGAGAAGATTGTGATCATCCAAGGCATGAGTTTAGAAGGACTAAATCACAAAGAAGTTCATTCACTCCCAGGTATGAAAGTTTATTTTATGGTCATTGTTTTACTTGTACTAAATTTGGACATAAAGTTGTAGATTGTAGAGCTTATGGAAAAAATGTTCAAGCAAGAAATGCTTATGTGGACCCACACAATATTGAATGTTACAAATGCCATAAATATGGACACATAGCTCGTGATTGTAGAAGCATGATGAATATTTCCATGAAAGAGAACATTGATATCATATATAAGAAGGTTTGGAAAAGAAAACAAGAACAAGTAAAGGAAGAACATATGAGTGAAGAAAACCCAAAAGTCATACTTTCAGGATTTGTAGTAGTACAAGACCAGGACAAATATACAGGAAAAAGGGAAGATGTCAGATACATGAAGGTTTGGAGAAGAAATGAAAATCAAGAAGAACAGGTGAATGAAAATTAGGTCCCAGAGATTGTACTCACAATATTTGAAGCAACACAAGATCATGATGAATATACAAGAAAAGAGGATAAAGAGGAAGATGTCATAATTCAGGAAGAAAATGAAAAGAATGTCAGAATTCAAGAAGAGGATGAAAAAGAAAATGATGAATCCATAGATGAAGAGGAAGATTACTATGCATCAGAGAAGATTTTTTTTTGAGTCATTTAGGTTGGAAACTCCCAGTAAATATGAATATTGAATAGGAGGAGTCTATGCAGAAGTTCTACAGATCATAGAACTATATTTCGAGCAGTCTGAAGTGTTTGTAGTTTAAGAGTGGTTTGATGATAGAAGCACATAATGTATTATGACAATTTGATTTTTTGAGGAGAATATTTCAGGTATCAATTGAAAGTTATTAGGAATATCATTGGCACACTTCTCAGGAAGAGATTCATTATTTTACAGAGGATTCCACGTATGTATTCATGCATGGATATATTTAGTATAGATTGTTATAAACATGTAGATTTCGATTTACAGATAGTTTGAGCAGCAAGAAATATGTTGTGATCAGTTGCATAAGATGGGTCAGCATCGTATCATAGTCATAGATAGTTTTTATGATGTGGTTTCATGAGATATTTGTTATATACAGAAGGCATGAGTCATATAAGATGCATAATAGTAGATGAGAGCATATTGACAGGTGGAAACAATCAATCACACACAACAGAATAGGGGAAGAGAAATCGTTAGTAGAAGTTATATCGTCAGAAGGAATTTTTTGAATGACATGGTCATTGATATATAAGTTGTGAATTTGACAAGCCATGAAGACTTGAAGACAAGTAATTTTTTGAATGATTTTTATATTTGTCAGTGGACTACAAGAGGAAGCACCAATGGACAAGAAATACCAGAGGAGAGAAAAGGAAGTATATAGAGGAAAGTTCCACATCGATATACACGAGATTTTGTAGATGAGACAAGGGAGAGAGAAACCATATTAGTATCATGAGTATAGGGGGAGACATATTGATAGGGGGAGTTACCCTTTTTTCCTATGATGTCAAAAAGGAAGAAAGATAAAGATCATAAGCATGAAGACATGGGGAGAAACCCCAAAGGGAGATACCATTTTCCATTGATGTCAAAGGGGGGGATAAACATGAAGAAAGAAAGACCAGGAGCATTGGTCATAGGTGGAGCATGAGTGTTGTAACATGTAATGTCCCCACTTTGGGACATCATCACAGGGTAAAGATTTATGATGACCAGAGTAACCAGATGGATGCTATAGCGAGTACAGGGGTATTTGAGAGGCATTTTAGGGTCCAACTTGCATTGATGGTCATATTCCATCATTATGAGCCATTCTGCACAGGTTGGCTTTGGTTTCGTTGCATTCCGACGATTTCCAGGATTTTGACTATTTTGAGCTATAAGTCAATGGAATCCACTGAAAAGGTCATTTTGGGCACATTACTTGGAGGAACCTCTCAGTATAATAGCTCATTGGAATTGGGAGGAGAAACACTACAGGATGGGATGGCTAGAAGTGACTTTCAGTGGCCAGGGAATCCACAAGGAGAGATAAGGATCTTTTCAAAGGTAAAAAGGTTAATTAATTAATTAGAGTGATTTAATTAATTAATTAATTATTAATAAAATGAAAGTCACTTTGGAGGGACAAGGTGAGCAAAAAAGTATTAAGGAAAAGCAAGGGCCTCTTCTCATTCATTCATGTATGTTTATCAGTTTGATATCTGGCTTTAGCTAGTGAGCCCATCTCTTGGGAGTTTTGAGGGTTTTGACTTAACAAACCCTAGAGGACGATTCGGTGGTGAAAGATTCCACCTAGCTTGTCCCAAGATTGGTCTCAGAGATGCAATACTCTCCCACACCATTATAGTCAAATCTATATCAGTGAAGGAGCTTCTACATAGCCACAGGCACAGGAAGAGGAGGAGGGCGCACCATTGGGGTTTTCCAGCAAGGCGGGCACACCATCTTTGGAGAGAGATTCGTTGTAGGAGATTGGAAGGGCCGTTGAGGATTCTATCACTTGGGTTTTCATTACATGGCTTTGGACATCAGATCTAGTGCTTTCTGAGATAGTTTTATGGCTCAGATTATTTCTTGAGCAGTGGAGCGAATTGAAGAGAAGGAGGGCGTTTTTTAGATCCAGGTCTAATCCGTTTGGAGGGGTTACACTTCAGATCTGACCCTGAGACTTCACCTAGTGACTTGCAGTGTCTCGATCTATATTTCTGGAGAGTTTCAGATAATTTGGAGGCCTCCTTCAGCAGGGCCGAATTACCTAGGGCTTCAGTCATCCAGTGGGGCGCACCATTCAGTGGGGGATTTCAGATCTACAAAGATTGAGAGGGATCTTGGATATTCAGGCACCTGGGTTGTTCTTACCATCACCCGATCTATCATTTGGAATATTTCTTAGGGTGATTGGACACATTTGGCAGCAGGTCCAAGTTATTGAGGGTTTCAACCTTCTATTGGAGGATGGCATTCTTCAGCTGGAGAGTTTGGCATTCAGATTTGCTTGTATTGATCTTCATTTCTTATTCAGCCTTTGGAGGCATCTTTTGTATTAGCAGGAGCATTTTGTAGAAGCTCTTATTTATTGTCTATCTTCTTAACCACCTGTTGAGCATTCCAGATCAGCATCTTCATTGTACCAGGTTTCTCTATTTTATGAATCAAGAAGATTTGAGATGTTTTGGCTTGTCTGTCTTATTGCATATGGTTGATGTATGTTCCATGGTTATCTCTTTCTGTTATTTTCTGCATACACACATATAAACACATCTAAACAAATAGATTAGCAAATTGTTTGACGAAATACCTCACTCAGAAAAAGTTTTGAAAATACACCAAAACAAGTGATGATCCTTGCATAATGGCTTGGGATCATTAAAGTGGTATCAAAGCTTAAATCCTGCAAACCTGAAGGGTCTTTCATAGGGATAAATGGATAGTGGGAAAGAAATGGATGAGAAATCCCTTGAGATATCATGTGCGGAGATCATGTATGACGGCTTTAGCAAGGAAACTAAGGCTACAATAACCTTCCTACAATATGTAGCCTATAGAAATCCCCATTGGAGCAAATGGGATATTTATAGGGGATGATCACAGCAGGTGAAAAGAAAAAAGTAGCTAGATGGAAGGAAGCACGGAGAAACCCCACACCCATTAGGAGCACACAACTTTGCTACAGTTTCAAGGTGCCTTGGGAACCTGATCATAGATGTAGGGGTAAGGGTAAGAAGCATATTGTTGAGGTATGAGAGGGAAATGATGATGAATCATGCGAGGATGGGTTGATTGAGGCTTATATGGAGCAGTCTGATGATGATAGTGACCCTTGCACAGAGGCTAGTGATAGTGACTCTACCTCAGAGGATAGTGATGGTGACTCTTGCATAGAGACTAGTGATAGTGACTCTACCTCAGAGGATAGTGAGGATGACTCTTGTACAGAGGCTAGCGATGCTTGCACGCTTGAGGAGGATGATGGCCCTTGTGTAGTGGATAGACAGTTGGATGGATAGGACAATAGCACCAGTGTCTTAGCAGACATACCACATACCATTGATGACCTCACACCTCAGCAGAGTGGTGACACTAGTGAGAGATCCCACGTGTTAGCATCTGGAGATGATGAGCCTCCTATGGGGCCCGTGACACATCTGTCACCTGTTCAGACACCCATGATAGCCACATCACATGAGGAGATCAATGGCACGTCAGGTATGATGGATGACCCTAGTGTGTGGGATGCACACCATGGACAGGTAGACCCACAGATCCAGGAGGAGGTACAAGGAGTATATATAGGGGACCTTATTCATACAGATCAGCCTGAGGAGATTGAGTCACAGTTATTGGAGACTGCATTAGTTGAGCAGATTGCATAGGCTGACAGGTGGATGGAGCACTTACTTCCAGGATTAGATTTCATGGATGAGGATGCACTCCTTAGTAGGTAGGATGATCATAGCATGTGTCTGGATACATCCATATGGGGTCCAGGCGCAAATGATAGTAGCAAGTTGAGTGCACTAGAGGATACAGCCGCTCATACAGGATACAGTGTGATTCAGGGGGAGATAACACCTAGTGATGGGGTGCAGTGGTATACAAGAAGACCCAATAGCACAGTAGACAATGGATAGTTCAGCACGTCATCTTATGCAGAGGGTGTTTTTGGGGATTCTAGAGTTGGCACTAGCAGGACTGACACTAGCAGTGAGGGGTCTGAGATGGCACCTCAGCATGACAATGATCAGGAGTTACACCACTTAGCAGCACAGTTGAGAGTTAGTGAGGCTATGATCAGGGCAGCCACTAGACGTACTGATGATATGCATGCAGTGATGGCATATTACTGTTGGAGAGCATCAGTGGCACATGGTAGTTCAGATGAGGAGATTTCCATGGAGGATTTTTGTACTCTCAGGGAGAGGATATTTGTGATGAGGATCGATCACCAACAGTTGTTGACTAGCTAGGATTATCTACTGAGGATTGGTGAAATGTGTCATGAGGCTCTGAGGGAGCAGGAGTTGGAGATGGATCGACTCACTCAAGATTTGGAGAGCACTCGAGGATTCTTGAGAGGCACACAGACCACCCTTCAAGAATCAGAGTCTAGTATGGATGAGTCTCTTGAGGAGATCCATCAGGGATCCACTTCATCTATCTTAGTGGACACTCAGATGTATCAGTCAGTCACGTTGACAGAGGATGTTCATGATCTAGCAGAGGAGCACCAGTTGATGGGGGACACTCCCATTTATGTCTTAGGAGTGGTTGATCTCCATATAGAGATTGATCCAACTGTATGCCCAGGATCTATGATGCAGCATGAGTATACGGGAGATGGCATGAGTATGCCGGAGCATACAGTGATGAGTGGTGGAATTCATATGGGCATAGTGCCTTGCAGGGAGGAGACACACCTAGGGGAGCATGCAGATGTCACTCTTTTGCAGTAGCACCTAGTTATGAGAGATCACCATGACCATATCAGTAGTTGCATGGGAGATGACAGTTGGAGATTGGTTGAGCAGTAGTTGGAGGAGTTACTTCAGGTTGTACTGGATGGTTGGGATTCAATGATGACCACAGGAGAGCATCTTTCATGGATGATGATGGACAAGATTCTGGTCGAATCTTGGGGATTGACCAAAGCCTGTAATGCCTTCCAGTCCTACAGTCAGCTATAGATGTCTCTATTAGCCTGTCCTGATACTTTTATCATAGACAACAGCATGAGGAGGGATAGGCCGTGGTTGGGGGCATGGAGAGTGAGTAGCCTGAGACTACATGACATGAGTACTTTTACAGCATACAGCAGGTCAGAGGTGGACCATGTTAGATAGACAGTTGAGACTTGGTGTGTGATGGTGAGCATCATAGACCAGGAGATGACAGATGAGCACCGAGGGCTTTCGACAGTGATCAGACTAGCACAGGAGCAGCTAGCAGAGATTGGAAGTGATAAAATTCCAAGTTTTCCATGGGATCTAGGAGTACACTTGGTTAGTAGGATATTTCACTACTTGATGACTCAGGTGGCACCCGAGAGCCACACACTCCCCCTCGGGTTGGTTTGGAGGGAGCCTGTAGGTACTTGTCCTGTGGGGCGAGACCTTTCCTCCCTCGTGATCATCATGATAGGGCATGGATATGTTTGGACAGGTACTTCTTCTACAGAGGTATCTAGGCCGATATAGTTTTTGGGCAGCAGGTTCAGTGGTCACAGGTATTTCAGGTTGAGGATCCAGGCGAGGAGGAACCAGTATGTATGCAGGGGATAGACAGTCGTGGTCAGAGTAGTGCAGTGTTGGCATGAGGCTCTTCGATAGAGGTTAGCATGGGACCCATGGATTGCAGGATTGAGCAGTTCATTGACCGACAGGGGAGAGTGGACCATTGCAGGGGAAAGTTATTCTAACTTTCCATTGAGCTTCATTGTTGAGAGGAGCGCACCTCTTGCGGGTGTCTCACGGAGGTCTTGCAATACCTCATTCTGGCATCAGCATGTGTAGTTGATGGAGACTGTGTGGATCTTGGTAGAGATTTGGAGGATGGAATCATTCCGAGATGAGGCCATGTGTCATGTGCGGGAGGTTCACAGGATTGATATCTTCCAGGACTATTCTTCACAGAGTATTGAAGTTCACTTCCTGATATGGGATCCAGGGGGTGGAGTGTGCTATTGTTCATCGTTGGATGGGTTCTACTATGTATCCCATAGGTGGACATGGGATCCTGTTATTTTACTTAGAGGGATTTGGGTATTTCTTGAGGACAAGCAATTTTCTAGCAGGGAGGACTGTAATGTCCCGACTTTGGGACATCATCACAGGGCAGAGATTTATGATGACCAGAGTAGCCAAATGGATGCTATAGCGAGTACAGGGGTATTTGAGAGGCATTTTGGGGTCCAGCTTACATTTATGATCATATTCCATCATTATAATCCATTCCGCATATGTTGGCTTTGGTTTCGTTGCATTCCGACGATTTCCAGGATTTTGACTATTTTGAGCTATAAGTCAATGGAATTCACTGAAGAGGTCATTTTGGGCACATTACTTGGAGGAACCTCTCAGTGTAATAGCTCATTGGAATCGGGAGGAGCAACACTACAATATGGGATGGCTAGAAGTGAATTTCAGTGGCCAGGGAAGCCACAAGGAGAGACAAGGATATTTTCAAAGGTAAAAAGGTTAATTAATTAATTAGAGTGATTTAATTAATTAATTAAATATTAATAAAATGAAATTCACTTTGGAGGGACAAGGTGAGCCAAAAATTATAAAGGAAAGGCAAGGGCCTCTTCTCATTCATTCATGTATGTTTATCAGTTTGATATCTGGCTTTAGCTAGTGAGCCCATCTCTTGGGGTTTTGAGGGTTTTGACTTAACAAACCCTAGAGGACGATTCGGTGGTGAATGATTCCACCTATCTTGTCCCAAGATTGGTATCAGAGATGCAATACTCTCCCACACCATTCTAGTCAGATCTATATCAGGGCAGGAGGTTCTACACAGCCACAGGCACAGGAAGAGGAGGAGGGTGCACCATTGGGGGTTTCCAGCAAGGGGGGCGCACCATCTTGGAGAGAGATTAGTTGTAGGAGATTGGCAGGGCCATTGAGGATTCTATCACTTAGGTTTTCATTACATGGCTTTGGACATCAGATCTAGTGCTTTCTAAGATAGTTTTATGGCTCAGATTATTTCTTGAGCAGTGGGGCGAATTGAAGAGAAGGAGGGCATTTTTGAGATCCAGATCTAGTCTGTTTGGAGGGGTTACACTTCAGATATGACCCTGAGACTTCACCTAGTGACTTGCAGTGTCCTGATCTATATTTTTGGAGAGTTTTAGATCATTTGGAGGCCTCCTTCAACAAGGCCGAATTATCTAGGGCTTCAATCATCCAGTGGGGCACACCATTCAGTGGGGGATTTTAGATCTACATAGATTGAGAGGGATCTTGGAGATTCGGGCACCTGGGTTGTTCTTACCATTACTCGATCTATCACTTGGCATATTTCTTAGGGTGATTGGACACATTTGGCAGCAGGGCCGAGTTATTGAGGGTTTCAGCCTTCTATTGGAGCGTGGCATTCTTCAGCTGGAGAGTTTGGCATTCAGATCTGCTTGTATTGATCTTCATTTCTTATTCAGCCTTTGGAGGCATCTTTTGTATTAG
>ML785789.1:83579-118824 GCA_009831015.1 Picea engelmannii | reverse complement strand
AATACAGAATCGCTTCTACTATTACTTTTGCGGAAGCAATTTAAACCATGATCACAACCATAAGCACAAAGTGAAATATCAATAACACATAACACAATAAGTTTTACTGGGAAAGCGTAAAGCTAAAAACCCCACTATCATATGTTATGTATATCATGAATCATGAAAAAATCTCATACAAAACTCTAATCCAAGAGCTCTCAGTACAATACAATCGTCTCACACTGTCATACACAAATTAGCAAATACCTATGCCAATTTTCGTGTCCAAACAGCTTGCCTCCTCTGCACAAACTCTACAATCCAAATTCTCACAATGAATCGAATGAATACAATTGCCTTGTTTGCACATGCTCATAAGAATATCCACTGCATGTGTGAACAAATCACAACTGATAGCCAACTGTCCCTTTCACCTGTTATCTCAACTGGTGTCCATTGGAATGACATGCATGTAGTTAACCGTGGCGAATCTTCAGTTGCATGCAAGTTAACTGATTGTGAATTAATGAATAGTTAATTAACTGAACTCGCACTAATACAACTAAGCTTACTCACTTAACTACACTTGTAATTCCGTTACAATTCCAAATCACTCAGTTATGAATGAGATAATAGATTAATATTTATTGTCTAATTTAATTAAGGGAAAAGTAAATTAGACACATGTTTCTTGTTGACTTTTCAACATGAGGCACTTTATTGATGATATCTTATGGTACATGGTGTATGGCATGATTGAAACATATCACAAGTGATATGGTATATGGTTGATGCATGAGATGGTACAAGATTGATACATGGTTGATGTACGTGATATGATACTTGGTTGATGTGCTTGATATGGTACATGGTTTATGCATGGTATGGTACAAGTTATGGTACATGATTGATGTACATGGTTGATGCACATGGTATGGTATAGGTTTTGGTACATGGTTGATGTACATGGTCTAGTGATGGTTTTGGTATCCATGTGAGTGGATATGGTTATATTTGTTATATTAGTGATAGGTTGGATTATTGGTTTATCATCAGTGATAGGTTGGATTATTGGTTTATCATCAGTGACAGGTTGATGTGACAATGGTAGTCATGGGTTGATGTGACAGTGAGAATGACAGGTTGATGTGATAGTGGTAGTCACAAGTTTATGCAACAATGACAGTGGTAGTGACAGATTGATGTGACAGTGGTAGTCACTTGTTGATGTGGCATTCATAGTGACAGGTTGGTTTATGTATCAGTGATAGTGGGAGTGAAAGTATCAGTGGTAGTGATAGTTATTCTACACTTATATTTTAGGGCGAAAGGACGGGGCAAGTAAAGGTGGTTGTATCCTCCTTCTAGTTGGTGCTAGAGAACTCATGGATTTAGAGCTTCCTTCATGTTGGTGCCTATAAATTAGGGGGTCGTAGCCTCTTTCTGGTTGGATCCATAAAAAACAGGAAGTTGAATCTTCCTTTAGGTTGGATCCTTTAAACTAGGGGGTTGGAGCCTCCTTCTAGTTGTACCTAGATAATTTAGGGAGTTGTAGCTTCCTTCAGGTTGGTGCCTCCTTCTATTTGGTGTTGGAGAATTTGGAAGTTGGTGCTTCCTATGAATGTATTCTTGATATATATATATATGAAAACATTATGTGGTTTTCTCCCATTTGGGTTTCCACGTAAATTCTGGTGTATTGTGTATTTAATGTGATATTATTGAATTGTACTGCTTATGATTATATGCTCATGATATATTGAATGCAATCATAAATGGTATATTGTTGATAAAGTTGAAGTTTATATATTGTAATTGAAAGTGGTAAAACGTGCTCACACGGATTCACCCCCCCCTCTCAGTATTCCAACATAAGTTCCCTTGTTTAATAATTAATGGAACAACATGAAACCTTTTATATTAATTATATTGACTATGATTTATCATGGAATGTTAAACATGCCTCTCAGTATTCCAACATAAGTTCCCTTGTTTAATAATTAATGGAACAACATGAAACCTTTTATATTAATTATATCAACTATGATTTGTCATGGAATGTTAAACATGCAGGAAACAAAGTATGGAGAGAAGCCAAAAAAAGATATTTTGAGACATGACATCCGTCATGACTTTGAAAGCATGTGTATTTCTTATGAATCACTCATTTCTATGGTAAATGTTGTATTCATGTATTGTATATTCCACTATATATATAAATGTAAATTTACCTATTACACTCTATTTCTGTGTTTGAAGATGGAACAAGAACATGTGGAACATCAAAAACAAGTTGATCAAGAAAATGTTAGTTTAAATAACCAAAGTACAATATTCCCTACATGTGATGAAGAAATGAGGCATGCATCCAGCTCGAGCAATGATAACAGTTCAAGTGATGAATGACAATCAATATAATTCGATGTTACTACAAGTTTTAAGTTTTGGAATAGTTATCTATGAAAATTAGGGATTTTGCTTTATGTACTTGACATGATGATCCAATTGAATGAGAACATATTACCAATAAGTTTAACAATTACATATTGTTTGTATTTCTATTATTTTGAACCTTTATGTTATCCCATTTTGTATGACGATGGGTTTCTTATTTTATTGCATTGTCAAATGTTGTAAAATGTTGGATTATTGATTAATTAATATATGGATGATTTACATTATTACAAATAACAGAGGTGTAATTTGTTGGATAAATCATTAATGCAATAATTATATCAAAACAGAATAACAAAAATATTATAAAAATATTTGATTTTGAGATGATTAATTAAAAATTTGTAAAATAACAATTAATTAAAATATATACATATATGTGCATTGTATTCTCTTGAACTCACTAAATGGTGTGTGCTATAAAATAGCTCTCGATGCATTTTTTTGAGTCATACACACTAGTTCCTATTAATTAAATGAAATCACTGGGGCATATTAATTGAATGAAAGCACCGATGCTAACAATTGTGAAAAAACATTGTTACTTTAAGCAACATAACGTATGATTGATTGTATTTATTGTTTCAAAATATCACCGTGCATAAAATAAAAAAGGCACATTTGTTCTTTACACATGATATACAACCCGATGCTTTATATAGAATATACGCATTGATTCTTAGTAACAAAAATGGTGCCAACATATCATATAAAATATTTTAAATTTCACTATCCTTCGGTGCACATGGTAGTACAGGCCCTGGTGCATACTAACTAAAAGAGCATCGATGCATAGTATTTATATGAGAACCACTTGTTCATACAAATACAACAAGTACCAGTGCATACACTAACACAAAAAGCATCAGTGTTTCATATAACATAAAATATAGAACCGGTGCATAATAATTTTAAGAGCATTGGTGCTTTTGACTATTGAGTGTGCACTGATGCATGTTATTTATGAATGCACCGATGTGTTTTTCCAATACAACCACANTGTTTTTAGTTATATAGAACATCCATTAAGGCATATACTAAAACCTCCACTTTGAATAGAGGAGGTTGTAGAAGAGGTTTTTTTGAAAAAAAATTCAAATCTTGTAACACTAAAAACCTCTGCTATAAGGTGTTTTCCTTTTAGTACAATTTAATAATGTGTGTGTGTGTGTGTGTGAATTTATATACATATATAAAGTAATGCAAAGGAATGGAAATAAAAAGGATAAAGGGAGAGTGTCACGACGACATGAAGGAGGTGATCTGGAGGAATGGTAAGATGATATGTCATAACCAAAGGCTAACACATAGGATTCAAGTGGACACATCAACCATGCCACACCACCAACATGCCATTTCGGCAAAAGAAAAAAAATTGTTTAATAAAACCATGGAGCCAAAACCTTATTTTAGCCATAATAGTTGCATATGAACTTGAATGAACTAGTAATTTTGGGTGGAGGTATGAAGTGATGAAGAGTACAAATGTCTTTGTGATAATAATAGTGCATATTTGGTCCTAAAATCTTAAAAAATGGTAATTAGCATTTTTTAAAGAACATGATGGTACTCATTTCTAGAAAATTTGTTGATGGTGAAATTTGGACAGTAAAGAATAATAGACATGAAGAAACTTAGTTGGTCATTTGGTTGGATTCCAAGCAGTTTGAAGTGGAAGCGGATAAATAGAAATAAATCCATTATTCTAAGAGACTTTTTGACATTTTTTGAAACTATCAATGGATGAAAAGAGACCCAAGATGATGACATATTCTTGTGTAATTTATTTATGACATTTGAAATGCATATGAATCACAATATTTTGAAACTTTACTTCAAATTACAAGGATTATCTCATATATATTTCAAGATCAAAATCAAATTTATGCATTTTGAATCATGAAACAACTATTATGAGATGTGTTTGTCAAGGCCATGGAAGTTTGTAGCACTTAATTTTCTGACAATGAACTTCATATAGGCCTATAGGCCTATTGTAACTTGTTCATATGCAAATTGAATAACTAAATACTCTAAATATGACCATGCTACTAAGTATAGGGAATGCACCATACATGTGTTTCAATACCAACTTCTTACAACATGGTTTGAAATGTTTCAATACCAACTTCTTACAACATGGTTTGAAAACGTTTTTGACATATATTATTGTTCAATTGATCTAGTCAATCTATCTTTTCTACCTAGTAGGTCAATTGGTTAACTACTCTTTTTGATATATTTTTCTCAATGTCTAAATGGATTTGTATTGGTTGAAATTACCTCACTAATAATATGATATTTTGTGGATCATGGAAATTTCTTCATCTTGACTTTTAAATTGCAAGAAGATAATCTCATGGAAGAGTCGTCACCATATTAAGCCACAAATAAATGTTAACATCCACACTCGATATAATCCCAAATATTATCCATGATGATATCATCGAAGCATAATACTATAAAATGTCAAGTTAACTTCACGTTATCTACATAGTGTCCATCACAATGTTGAGAAATATTAAGTTCAATCCATCAATTTATATGTTATAAGAGAAGAAAAAAACTAGCATCACGTCTCATGGTTTAGAGAAGAAAAAAACTAGCATCACGTCTCATGGTTTGTGGTTAATTTTACTAACATGAAAACCCACATCCACACTGGGTATAATCCCAAATACTCTATCCATGGTGATATCATCGAAGCATGATACAATAAAATGTCAAGTTAACTTCACGTTATGTACATAGTGTCCATCTCAATCCATCAATTTATATGTTATATTTTGATGGCTAGAGAAGAAAAAAACTAGCATCATGTCTCATGGTTTGTGGTTCATTTTACTAACACGAAAATCCTTTAACAACCTAGGAAAATGTGATCTTTCACCACACAAATCCCAATACCAAGGTGTTTAAATAAGAGTGAGACCTAATAAGGTGGATAAGCTTGACTTTTTGGTCGAGTTCATTTTTTTTTTTTGAGCTAGGCAAAGTTTTGTTGATTTTTTTTTTTCAAATTTCAATAATCTAAATTGTTTTAAAATAGTCAACGTTTTGTTCAGTTTTCAGCCATAACACACACAAATATATGTATGCATGTACACAATATTATCTCAAAAATATATATATGAACATAACACATGTTATGGGTTCCGTCATTTTATCTTTAAACATAGTAGTAACATCATATAGATTCGACACAATTTATTGGTGAACAATACTCATTAGAAATGTATTCTATAAATCACTAAAAATATCTTTAAAACTTTAAAAAAACTGAGAGAAGTTTGAAAATTTTACAATTGGTATTTAGAAGAAATACTATTTACATATATTTCAATATTGTTTATATATATATACATATAATCAAATTTGTCAAAGTTAAAACATTTTTTCCTTATACAAATCGTATACATATTATCTAAGGGGAAAGTTAGTGAAGGTTACAGATACATAACATTGATCTTGATTTTGAACAAGGGTGATGTTATATATAATTTTCGAGGAAAATCACAATTCAACATCCCTTTTGAGGAATGTTGCAGTGCAACATAACCCTTGATGAATGTCACAATGCAACATAACCATGGAGGAATGTACAAATTCCACATAAGTTTACCATGATGAATGTCATAATGAGACATAACTATAAATAAAATTCACAATCGAACATAATGCTTGAGGATTGTCACAATGTGACATAACCCTTAATGAATGTCATGATGCAACATAACTATTCAATAACATAGAAATTTGACATAACTAAGGAAAGATGAAAGCCATAATGTGACATAACCATTAAGTTACATCACAATAAACATAATCCTTGAGGAACATCGACCATGGTTAACCATGGACATCATTTTCAACCACAGTCAACCATACTCAAGAATAATAAAACATAATCAAACATAGTTGTAAATGTGTTGAACCTGGACATAATAGATCTAGCTAAACAATAATACAGACATTTGTAGAGAGAATTGGAGAAAGAAGAAGAAGGAGAGAAAGAATGAAAGAATTATCATTAACCGTTTTGAATAATGAATAATTTACACATGATATACTCTATATAACTCAATGAGTTCGCATTGGAGGAGAACCAATGCTCCATAGTGGTGGTCTAGAGTGATATGGACACACACTGACAGTTACAGGAGTGAACTACCACCTAGTCTAGTCTCTCAGGAAGTTACGGGAGTGAACTGCCGCCTAGTTGAGTTAACTAGTCAACTAGTCTTCAGTTAACTGATTGAACAAAGAGTAGTGAGGAGTTAACTCAGGAAATCAAGGGTAATGCACCAATCTGGTGATGATACCAAAGCAAGGTCGAATTAGCATGGTGATGATCCCAATGTTGCATGGTGACAAAACCAATGCAGCATCTAAACTCAACTCAACTAGTCAAACTAAAGTGTCAACCGAAAGAGAATATTCTCCAGGTGGAATATTCTTCCCTAAAATATAGGAGACTGGATAATGACTAATTATAACTAATAAACAAGGGAAAACCTTAGTAAAAAGAAATCCTAGGTGTGTGTGAAGTAACTCCAACACCCCCCCTGAACATCACTATGATGAAAATAAAGAATGGGTCCCGGTAACGAGGCCATGTTAGGTACCCAAATACAANCTCAAGGTACAATGTATGTAAAAAGAAGAACTACATTTGTTAGGCAACTGTGTCCTTCCTTCCAAGACGACTTCGCAGAGAATGGAATTTATGCTCAGTGAAGGCCTTGGTGAAGATGAATTTCATCTAATCTACTGAAGGACAGAATTGTAAGTCAATGATCCCCTCATTTACTAAGTCCTAAATGTAGTGCATGTGGATATCGATGTGCTTCGTCCACTGCCTCTTAACTGGATCTCTACAGAACTTCACACTACTCTGGTTGTCACACCAGATGACGATCGACCGATGAAACTGAATTCCCAACTCAGTGAGAAAATGTTGTAGCCACATAACCTGAATGGTTATGTTAACTACCCCTCTGTACTCTGCCTCGACTAAAGATAGAGAAATGGTAGCTTTCTTTTTTCTCGACCAACAAAGAGGCCTGGAACCAAGACTGGGTGAGTAACCAGATGTGGAATTGCGATCAATGTTATCGCCAACCCAGTCGGAATCAGTAAACACGATGAGATCTAATGTAGAGTCTGTTGCATAATGAATCCCAAAGGTGATGGTGCCATGTACGTATCAAAGGATATGCTTTGCATCCTTCCAATGTAGCTCATGCGGCTCCTGCACGAACTTGGAAACTATGTCAACTGCATATGAGAGGTCTGTTCTGGAGTGTGTGAGATACAAAAAGATACCCACTAGATGTATGTATAGTGTGATGTCAACCAGTGGAGTCTCCCCACCATCCTTAAGTTTGACTCCTGATAGGAAAGGAGTCAGAGAAGACTTGCAGTATTTCATTTGAAATCTCTCAAGGATATCCTGTGCATACTTGGCCTGAGACATTTTGATGCCTAATGCATCCTGACTGATCTTGATTCCAAGGAAGAAGTGTAGCGGACCCATGTCCGTCATCAAAAACTTTTCATGTAGAATCCTATTGATTGCAACAATCGTTGAAGTCGAGCACCCGGTGATCAGCAAATCATCGACATACAGAACTAAAAGTAGAAGTGAACCAACTGTCTTGAGCATGTAGACATTCAGGTATGATTTACAACGTACAAAGTTTGGTGATAGTAGGTAGGAGTCCATCTTGGAATACCATGCCCTCTTAGCCTACTTGAGGCCATAAAGTGACTTCTTCAATCGACAGACCAAAGATGAGTCCTGCATAAATCCCTGGGGTTGCTCCATATAGATCTCTTGAGAGAGATCATCATGAAGAAATGAATTCTTCACATCCATTTGATGAACTTCTCATCCCTTGGTAGTCGCAATGGCAAATGCCAATCGTATGGAATCCATATTCACTACTGGAGCAAAGGTCTCATCATATTCAATACCATGCACCTGTTGAAAGCCTTTGGAAACAAGCCTGGCTTTGTATCTGCTAATCTGTCCATCTGTTGCACTTATGGTCCTGTAGACCCATCTACATCTAACAAGTTTCCTCCCAAAAGGAAGGGGAACCAGATCCCAAGTCTAGTTCTCGATGATGGAGTTGTACTCCTCCTACATGGCGGATTCCCAAAAGGGATTTCTAGCAGCCTCACCATAAGACTATGGATATGAAGATTGAACCAAGAAAATATGCCTGGAGGGAAATGGTTCAGTGGAAGTGAGTGCAACAGGAAGCTCCTTGAAACAATATTGAGTCCTCCTAGTATCGGTTGGATCACCAACGAAATCCACTGCATCCTGAACAGTAGTTTGTGCCCACTTGGGCCTCTTCTCTGGATCTACAACTGTGTCTGGATACTCGGACTCTACATCTAAGTTTAATGACTTTGAATCTGAATCATTTGAGTCCTTTGAATCAGAACTCTCATCTGAAGAAGAGTCAGCATGTGTATACTCATCATCTCGGATAGGTGGAAGAGTGAAGGTGTCTACATGTGGTTGTTGAGGTACATGCAAGACACTTTCCTCAAATTGGGCACTACGCTCAATGATGAGTCAATTCGAGGAAAGAAAAATAATCCGATATCCCTTCACACCATCATGGTATCCAACAAAAATGCACATAGTTCTCTGTGGATCGAGTGCCTTCCTCTTTTCAGAGGGAATCCTATCCCATGCACATGAACCAAAAATGTGAAAGTGGTTCACTTCCGGTTTGAGGCCACTCCAAGCCTTGTAGGGGGTCTTATCCTTGACAGATCTATGGGGAGATCTGTTTTGGATGTATGTTTCACAATTAAGTGCTTTGGCCCATAATCTATGTGGTAGAGACTTTGCATGCAGCATGCAATATGCCATCTCATTTAGAGATCAGTTTTTCCGCTCAACAAGTTCGTTTTGTTGCGGAGTATAGGGAACTGTGTGCGGGAACTGAATCCATGCGTCATGGAAAATATTATGGATCTCATGATTTACATACTCTCCCCCTTTATCACTTCGGAGAACTTTTATCTTCTTTCCGAACTGTGTCTCATCCAGGGCTTTGAAATATTTGAGGTGTTGAAAGACCTCAGGTTTTTTCCTAAGAAAGTAGATCCAAGTAAAAGGTGAGAAATCATCAACAAAAATGAGAAAAAACCTCACTTTGTTGATGGATGGATGCGGAAAAGGACCCATAAGGTCACTGTGGATCAGATCTAAAGGTGCAAAAGCTCTCTGAGACTTTCCTTTGTCGAAATTCTCTTGAGGGTGTTTTCTGAGAACACATCCCTCACATACTCCCTTGGAGAAATGGATGTTTGGTAGACCATCAGCCAATATTTACTTTCTAAGTTGTTGCATGTATCTGAAATTCAAATGTCCAAAACTTTCTTTCTATATCCTACTACTTTCATTATCATGAGTATGCAGTAAAGCAGAATCAGGTTCAATGAATTCAGAAAATGTATACAATCTAGACTGATGATTTACCTCACCAATAGTAACCTTGGAGTTGGTTTGCATGTCATAGATGTCCATGGAATTTTGTGTGAATATGAATTTATTTCCAGTGTCATAATTCGACGTTCGTCATCTGATACACAAAGAGAAGGTTGATAGAAAGTTCGGGAACATGCAACACATTCTCAAAGCTTCTGTTGGTGATCTCAATCCTTCCTCTGTCGATGAATTTGATAGAAGAGTTGTCCCCCATCATAATTGGAGGACCTTTGCATGCATCCAAAGAAGAATATACTTATTTTGAGGAATCCATGTGATGTGATGCTCCTGAATCTACGATCCAAGCATCGGGAGAGGAGTTGATGGCAATCAAGGTATGGATAGAATTGTCTTTCTTGGAATTCAGATCTTCTAGCTTCTTCTTCTTGGCACCCTCGGGGATGAAATCTCCAAGGTTATTTTGTTGAAGTATTTGAGACATCAAATAATTTTTGTTTTTGCATGCATGCGGATTCTGAATGGAATACTTTGTGATAGTACGTGCATTTGTCTCATTTTCTTCCCTTTTCTCCTTTGGATCCGGAGGCATCGGTGAAAGGTTTTGTGTACCCTTCCTTATCTGGATGTGCATGAGCTTTCTATTTATCTTTATCTTTAGATTTCTGATATTTTTGTTTGCCATCTTGCATAATGATTGAATGCGCCTTTGGGCCTTTGATTGTGCCCATGTTGATGAGCTTGGTTTGATCTTATGTCAGTGCTTCGATAAATTCCTCAAGAGAAGGCATATTCCAGGTGGCTCCAGAGGCAAATCTAATAGAATGGAATGTGGATACGAATGCAAAGAATTCATAACCAATCTTGGAGAGAATGGTGAGAACCATTTGTTTCTCCTCCTTCGATTTATCAACCCCACAAGATTTGAGTTGAGACAGTAAATCCTTGAATTTTGTAAAGAAATCTTGGATATTGTCGAAGCGTTTTGGATCCAATGTGAGAAACTCCACCTCCATCATGTGTCCCCTCATCTCATCCTATTTTCCAAAGATACCTTCCAAGATGGTCCAGGATTCATTGGGATTTTTACAGGAAGATATGTGAAAAACGAGATTGGGAGAAATAAGACTGCAAATTGTTCTGAGTGCTTCATCGATGCGATTTAAATAATTGGATTTTTCTATGGCTGATGTTGGTTTTGTATATTTATTCAAGGTTAACCTGTACAACACTATGGTTCATAGATGTATGGATATTTTCTCCTTCCATGCAAAATATTTGTAAGGTGTAATTTTGGAAATCTATCTTTCCACTATCTTCAATCTTTTGTAACTGCAAAAAAATTTGGTGTAGATTTTGCTTAGTAGTCCGTCAGCTATGATACCATGTAAATGTGTTGAACCTACACAGAATGGATCTAGATAAACAATAATACACACATTTGCAGAGAGAATTGGAGAAAGAAGAATAAGGAGAGAAAGAATGAAAGAATTATCATTAACCATTTTGAATAATGAATAATTTACACATGATATACTTTTTATAACTCAATGAGTGCACACTGGAGGGGAACCAATGTTCCATAGTGGTGGTATAGAGTGATCTGGACACACACCAGCAATTACGAGAGTGAACTACCACCTAGTCTAGTCTCTCAGGCAGTTACGGGAGTGAACTGCCACCTAGTTGAGTTAACTAGTCAACTAGTCTTTAGTTAACTAACTGAACACAGATTAGTGAGGAGTTAACTCAGGGAATCAAGGGTAATGCGCCAGTATGGTGATGATACCAAGGCAAGTTCTAATTATCATGGTGATGATCACAATGTTGCATGGTGACAAAACCAATGCAACATATAAACTCAACTTAACTAGTCAAACTGAAGTGTCAACTGAAAGAGAATAATCTCCAGGTGGAATATTCTTGCCTAAAATATAGGAGACTGGATAATGACTAATTATGACTAATAAACAAGGAAAAACCTTAGGAAAAATAAATCATAGGTGTCTGTGAAGTAACTCTAACAATAGTCAACCATTGTTAACCATGTTCAACCATGATCAATAGTGGTCAACCATGGACAACCATAGTCAATTAAAGTCAACACAAGAAAACCCTTGATGGACATTGCAATGCAACAAAAAAATTGAGGAACCAATAAATTCGACATATAAATAGCTAATATGAACGTTGTAATGTGAAATAACCATTGAGGAATATCACAATTAAGAATAACCTTTGCACAACGTTAGAATGGGATATAATAGTTGATAAATGCAATGTGACATAACCCTTAATGAATTCCATAATGCAACATAACCATTGAGGAATGTAGAAAGTCAACATAACTCAACCAAGATGAATATTATAATAGATATAACTATATTATCAACCTCATACTATCTCAATGTGATATGATATTGTAATGTGAATTATTGTATGTTTAAATATAACTAATCATTATGAAGCTTTGTAATGCATACACTCATTATGTGCCATTTCAAGGAATTGTATATAACCTTTGAGGATCATTGAAATCTGACATCAAACTTAAGGAATGTCATGCAATGTGACATAACCCTTGATTAACGTCATGATCCAACATAGCCATGGAGGATTATAGAAACTCCACATAATTCAACCATGATGAATGTTGCAATGAGACATAACCATAAAGTAATGTCACAATCTAGTATAACCCTTGAGAATTATCACAATGAAACATAACCCTTAATGAATGTCATAATGTAACATAATGATTGAGAAACGTAGAAATTTGACATAGGTCAAGATGGATTTCACAATGTGATGTAACCATTAACTAATGTCGCAATCAAACATAGCTCTTGAGGATTGTCACATTGTGACATAACCATTGATGAATGTTGCAATGTGACATAACCATTTAAGAACATAACAAGTCAACATAAGTCAACTAAGATTAATAATGCAATAAATATAATGAGATTATAAACCCTTTAGTGTGACAATTTGACATAATATTGAAGTCAACCATAATGCCACATGTGACATATTATTGAAGTCAACATCTTCATGTCATAATGTGACATAACCATTCTAGGGAATGTAGAAATTTGATATAAGTCAACCAAGATGAATATTCCATCAACCAAGATAAACATTGTAGTGGATATAACCATATTATAAACCTCATGGTGTTAACCAACATGGTCAATTATAGTCAACCATAGTCACTTTTGGTCAACCATGATCAACCATTGTTAATTCATGTCTACATGTTTTTCTAAAAGTTAATATTAATCAACAATTATGAACCATAGTCAACCATGGACAACCATACTCAACTAAAGTCAACAATGTTCAACCATAGTCAACATGGACATCCAAAACATAGTCAAATGTGGTTAACCATAGTTGATCATGGTCAACCATAATTAACCACTATGGTCATCCAAAACATAGTCAAATGTGGTTAACCATAGTTGGACATGGTCAACCATAATTAACCATAGTCAAACATGTTCAACCAAAGTCAACCATACTTAAACGTGGGAAAAAAAAGACTAAAACATAATCAACCATAGTCAAACATGGTTATTCATAGTCAACAATAGTCACCCTTGTTTAATCGTAGTCAACAATGGCCAAACATGGTCAACCATAGTCAAACATGTCCAACCATGGTCAAACCATAGTTTACCATAGTTTCTCATAGTAAAAAATGGTGAACCACATTCGACCAATGACAAACATGGTGAACCATAGTCAACCATGGATAAACATGGTCAAACATTTCCAACCATAGTCAATTATGGTCAAGCATATTAAACCATGGGAAAACAAGGTAAACCATATTCAACCATAGTTAAACATGATAAACTAGGTCCAATAATTGTCAACCATATAATGTTTGAATCCGACATAACCCCAGAGGACCGTTGCAATGAAACGTAACCCTTGATGAATGTTATAATGCAACATAATCATTGATAAACATAGAAATTTGACATAAGTAAGTCAATATGAATGTCACAATGTGACATAACCTTTGATAAATATCAAAATCAAACATAACCCTTTAGGAATTACACAATGCGACATAACCCTTTATGAATGTCACATTGTAACATAACCATTCAGGAACATGGAAAGTTGAAAGAAGTTGACCAAGATGAAAAACAAAATAAATATAATGATATTATAAACCTCTTACTATGACAATTTGACATAATATTGAAGTCAACCATAATGGCACTTGAAACATATTATTGAATTCAATCTCTTCATGTTTCAACATAACATAACCATTAAGGAATGTATAAATTTGACATAATTTATCCAAGATGAACGCATCAACAACCAAGATAAACATTGCAACAATAATGAACCTCTTGGTGTTAAATTGGCATGGTCAATGATAGTCAACCATAGTCACTTTTGGTCAACCATAATCAATCATTTGTAATCCATGTTTACATGTTGTACTATAGTTAATATTAATCAATCATTGTAAGCCATTTGACCATGGACAACCATACTCAACCAAAGTCAACAATGTTCAACAATAGTTACCATGGTCATCCAAAACATAGTCAAACATGGTTAGTTATAGTTAACCATGGTCAACCATAGTTATCCATAGTCAAACATGCTAAACCAACGTCAACCATACTTAAACATGGTTAATAAAAAAAACCGTATTCAACCATAATCAACCATAGAAAAACGTCATTAACCATAGTGAGCCATAGTCATCCTTGTTCAACCATAGTCAACAAATGGTTCAATATGGTTGACCATAATCAACTATGGTTAAACATGGACAACCATGGTTGACGATGGTAAAACATAATAAACCATGGTCAAACACAATCATCCATGGTCAAACTAGAGTTTATCATAGCCAAACATGGTGAACCATAGTCAAGTAGTGTTAAACATCATGAATAATGGATAAACATAGTCAAAAATTGCCAACCATAATAAACCACGGGAAAACATGGTTAACCATAGTCAACCATATTCAAACATGATCAATTATGTCCAACCATGGTCAACCATTATCAACCATGTAACGTCACAATCCAACATAATCCTTGATGAATGTCATAGTGCAACATAGTCATTGAGAAACATAGAATTCAACATAATCAAGCCAATATGAATGTCACAATGTAGCATTACCATTGAGGAATGTCACAATAAAACCTAACCCTTTAGGAATGTCGCAATGCAACATAACCCTTGATGAATGTTGCAATACAACATAAACATTCAAGAACATAGCAAGTCGACATAAGTTAACTAAGATGAACAACACAATAGATATAACAATATTACAAGCCTCTTAGTGTGACAACTTATCATAATATTAAAGTTATCCATACTGATACGTGTGACATATTGTTGAAGTCAACCCCCTAATGTTGCAATGTGATTGAATATTGAAACATGATTAACTAGAGTCAACCATAGTCAAACATGGTTAAACCATAGTCAAACATGATTAACCATACTTAGACATAGTCAACTATAGCCAACCATTATAAAACCATATCTATATTGTCTACTATAGTTAAGAATGGTCAACCATTATCATTCATAGTTACCATGGATAACCAAAGTCAACCATGCTTAGCCATAGTTGACCATGGCCAAAAAAATTAAACCATGCTCAACTAGTTAACATAGTTATCAATAGTAAACTATTATCAACTTGGGACATCATGGTCAATGATAGTTAGCCATAGTCAAATATGATCAACCATGGTCAACCATAATCAAAATTTAACATAACCTTTGATAAATGTCACCACGTAACATAACCATTTAGTAGTGTAGAAATTAGGCATAAGTCAGCGAAGATGAATATCATAATGTGACAAAATTATCGAGGAACATCAAAATCCAACATAACCCTTGAGGAATGTCATAATGTGACACAATCCTTAATGAATGCATAAATTCAATGTAACCATTGAGGAACATATAAAGTAATCATAAATCAACCAAGATGAACATCACAATAGATATAACCATATTTTGAACCTCTTAGTGTCACAATGTACAACATAATATTGAAGCTAAGCTATTAATATCAAAATGCAACATAACCCTTAACGAATTCCACAATGCAACATAATCATTGAAGAACATAGCAATTTGGTATAAGTCACCTAAGATAAATGGAATAACATGACATAACCATTATCAAACGTCACAATCCAACATAACCCTTAGGGAACGTTGTAGTGTGACATAAATCTTGAAGAATGTTAGTCACATAAGCATTGAGGAACATAGCAAGTCAACATAAGTCAATCGAGATAAACATTGCAATAGATATAACCATATTGTAAACCTCTTGGTATTAACCAACATGGTCAACGATAATCAACCATAGACTGTTTTGGTCAACCATAGTGAATGATGGTTAAACCATGTCTACATGCTCTATTATATTTAATATTAATCAACCATTGTAATCCATAGTGAACCGTGGCCAACCATACTCAACAAAAGTCAACCATGTTCATCCATAGTCAACATGGTCATCCAAAACATAGTCAAACCTAGTTAATCGTAGTTTACCATGGTTAACCATAATTAACCATAGTTAAACATGCTCAACCATAGTTAACCAAAGTCAACCAAAGAAAACCATATTCAACCATGGTCAACGATAGTCATACATAGTCATTCATAGTGAAACATAGTGAAACATCGTTAACCATAATCAACCATATTCACTCTTGTTCAACCATAGTCAACCACAGTCAAACCATCGTTTACCATAGTAAAACATGGTAAACCATATTCAAATATGGATAAACATGGTCAAACATTGCCAACCATAGCCAAACATGGTCAACCATAGTAAGCCATTGGAAAACATGATCAATGTTGGGCCTCCCTTTTGATATCTCTAGTTACCCTATTTTTGTCTTTTGTCTTGACCATTTTTTCCATAGATGCATGAACCCTTTACCTCTTATCCTCATTGTTACATACTTTAGCTACTTTTACATGTACATGAGGTAATATTCATTTAATCATTACTTATGTGGTTTATTAATGGTTAGAATTGAATAATTAATGTTTAAATGCTTTCTAATTACTTTGATTAAATTAAGAAGCTTCATGACCTGGAATCACCTCATCTAGTATTCATCTTTAGGATTCATCTGGTACTTCCGTTGGTCCGATACTGCAAAAAACAATGGTTCTATTTCGGTACTCTGCTTGATTCGGTACCAACACTGCGGTTATCTGGTACCACCTCTGTCTGATCCAGTACCAACTCTGTGCCTATTTTGGTACCACTGTTGCACTGATATGGTACCCCGATTTGTTACTGTGCTAGTTGGGTACCAACTGTGCTAGTTGGGTACCAACATCCTACAGGATTCCAGTACCATATTTTCTCCTCGATTTCCATGCAAATAAAGATGAATCTCAAAATTATGGGATATGGGTTTTTCTCCCAGTGTATCCTATTGAGTACAAGTTGAGTTGTTTTCAAATATTCTCCATGGATTTGAAAATCAATAAAGTTCTTTGAGGCGAATGTATTAAAAATACACAAATTTTCCCATAATTTTAGCAGAAGATATTTCTAAAGTGCCACGTTGCGCCTTGAGCTATGTGTGGATGGGAGATGATATTTAAAAATGGCCAAATGGTGTTTTCTAGAACCATCCAGCTTGAAGACCCAAAAATGGTTTGGAAAAAGCATCTACTACCTGGAAGATACGAAGGGTTCTTTGAGGCCAATTTGCCTAAATTGCAAATCTTTCAGAAATTCTAGGATCATGCTCAGATTTGTGGAAAATTCATTTCCTTGATTAGCTAATGGTTTTACTCAACCTCCATTGATGGAAAATGGTTGTGATTTGATTGTTCATGGATTGGCTTGTCTAGAGACAAATTTGTAATGTAAAAAGTATATAAATTGAGTTATGGCTCTAAGCCAAGGAGGGGAATTATTATGTTGCAGATTGGATTTCTGAACAGACTCTTTTTGTAAATTTACTTGTTGAAGATTAATGGAAGTTTGAATTCAATGATCTTGTGTGTCGTTTAGAATTTAGCATCTGTTGATCTAAAATCTTCCATGTTGGCATCGACAAGGGCCCATCGATCCATCTTGGTAAGCTCATTGTAAATTATTAGTATAGATTTTTATTTCTTGTACTTGTTGTTTTGATTTCATGTTATTTTATTTTGATTTCACTATTTAGAATCGATTGCAAAGTGTGGCAGTACAGGAATAGTTTGAGAGTCCATCATTTGCATTACATGAGCCAACAAATGGAACATCTTATAAAAACTTATGTTTCTTGTATAGGAATGAAATAGTTTTTTTTATAATTGTCAAGTTGCATTGATTTACTTTATGAATATCATTGGTTTGAAGAAGTGTGCAAAATTATATAGGGATTGCTTGCAAGTTATTATTGAATTGAGTTATTACAGGAAATGAGATTAATACCTCCATCTCTCACATACATGCGCTTATAATGGAGTGTTTATACTATGCTTGGTAGTTATTTTAGCTCAGTTAGGTTTCCAGAATGTTAATGATTGATTGTGTGGTTGTTCCAAGAGATAGAATCATATCCCATATCTATTTTTTATGAGCCTATAATGAGAAGATACATCCCTTGAACAAGAATTCCGAGTTATACATTTGTTGATCAATTTTGTTTTATGGATTTTGAATTATATGTGTGAAGTGTTATTTGAAAGGTGTGAAACATAGTATTTTTTTATTGAATGTTTCTTATTTATGTTATACTCATCAGACATAGTTAAACCACCTATTGCTGACACATATAATGTAACAACTCAGTTGATTACGAATCCCAGTCAATAATTTATGTTTGTTAATATGTTATGCATATAATTGCACCAACATTTTGGCATCATTGTTGGGGAGTTGTAAACGGTAATAGGTAGCATTTGAATTAGATTGCTTTAATGGTTTTGGATTGATTGTATGGATGACCTAAGGGCGGAGGGAAGATGGTAAGACGTGAGGGAAGAGCCCACGCATCTACTTTGGTGGGGTTGCTCCAAAGTTAGGTTGTCCTCTCTTCTTTTAATGAAAGTGTGCTTTTCCTTCTTTTATGCAAAATTGTGTTTTCATGATGGGATAGCTTGTGTGAATATATAACCTCGTGACAACAGGGTCCTAGTAATGCAAGGAGTTCAATTTTGGCATGTTTTTTTTTGCAAATGGTTTTAATTTCTTAGTTCTAAAATTCAAATCTTTGATGATAAATCATTTTTGGGGTGTTGTAAGAACCCCCGAGTACTAATCTATGTTGTGAGAGAAGGATCATCAACCAGCTAGAGTAATTCAAGGATTATCAAGAGCTTGAAGAATGTTTCTCCAAGAACTTTCTCACATTCTAGCAGCGGCTGGGATATCCACCTCTCAGGAAGAGCATATCTTGACCAGGGATGATTTTAAGGATGGAAAATTATTTTACAATGTAGAAACCTTATCGAATCTTACTAATCCTTCATATGCCAACTACAAAATGTTTGACGATATTTTTGTAAAAATATTCAAATTTCTAAGGATTTTATATAGTTTGTATAATTTTTTGGCGATTTTTAGGGTAAAATAATTTTATCTTATAGAATTTTTCGAATCATTTTTAGAATAGCGAATTGTTTTTTGGGAAAAACCTTGGAAAATTAGCACATGAGAGGAATTTATCCCCTAAAATCATCCATGATCTTGACAACAGTCAAGAATTTAGTTGTCTCTCCACAAGAAGATTTAGAAGTCCCTTTGGATTCCTAGTTTCAATTTGTTGAGGAAACTAAAGAATCATGGATAGAATTCAATGGAGAGAAACCATTGGAACTTGAGATTGAGGAGTTTTTAGCATGCCTCTCAGTAGATCCTGTATGTACTCCAAAGACCAATCATCTTGAAGAAGATAATATGTCTAGCATGGAAAAGGAGGACATGTTGTGTGACCTAAACAAAGAAGGGAAACGAGAATATCTTGATCCTATTAAAATATGGTTCCAATTAGTTGTCAGATCACACTAGTATTTTACATTTCATTATTGTTTGATCTCATCATCAAAGAAGTTGGTCCTTCATACTCCGATATACATTAAAATTTATCTTTTAAACCCAAGTATGGATATATTTCTAACCATGTTACACACATGGCTTCACTATAAGTATTCCTATACTTGAAGGACATTTTATTTTGTTCAATTAGAGTAGGATAGTAAATAAATAAATAAATGTTGCAATGCAACCTATCTTTCATACTTTTCATAAATGGGAATGTCAAAAGGTAATAAAGCAATTGGTTTAAGATCTTTTGTTCCTATAGTAAATTTCTTTCTAAAATTTATGATAATTTTGTTTGGAATTCTATGAGAAGGTAATATCTTCATCCTATGAATGCCCACATAATACTAGAATGGTTTCAAAAGAGGAGAAGGCATCATTTTCAACATAAAATAACACTTAAGGGAGTGCTTCATGACCTATTTCTTCAAATTTCTTCTTTTTCCTTAAGTTGTTAAAAAAAGATGCATTCATGCTTTATCATTACCTATCTATTTTAAGATCACTATTTTACAAGGATGATCGATTAAGTGATCTTTTTAATAGAAATTAAAACTGAATGTCAATTCCAAACTATTTTATTCATAGCTAATAATTCAACTTTTGACATTTTCCCTGAATTTTCTATTTGTAAGCATGAATAAAAATCTAGTTTCAATTAGTTCTATTGGCTTCTATTTTTTTTGCAGATGTGCACAACCCTCTGAGCATGGGGGAGTGGTTGTTGAGACCCTCATATTCTTTTGCAACTTCCATCGGTAAGTCCAAATCAACATGTTCAGTGCTGGAATTTGATAGTCATTTCCAGAATTCTAGTATTGTTCTATTCCGATACTGCAAAATTATGTTCCAGTATTGCAGAATTATGTTCTGGTACTACTCTGTTCTGGTACTGTTCTATTTCAGTACTAGTACTATGATCACTATAATCCAATAAGAATCGCATCTACCATGTGTAAGTTTATTCCATTATCTAGCCTTGGTAGATTACTTATGGAAAATGAGCCTAATGGAGTTTTCTTTAAGTTTTTCAGACTTTTAAAAATTGAAAACACCGTTGAGAAGGAACTGGCTCAGGCTCGAGAAAAATCCATGGGACATTAGATGGATTTTTCTTTAAGTTTTTCAGACTCCTAAAAATTGAAAACACCAGTGAGAAGGAATTGGCCCAGGCTCGATAAAAATCCACGGGACAGTAGATGGAGTTTCCTTTAAGTTTTTCAAACTCCTTAAAAATGAAAACATCGGCAAGCATTAACTGATCTGGGCTTGAGAAAAATCCACAGAACAGTAGTAGTTGGGTTTATTTTCCAATAAAATGGAAGTGGCAACAAAAGATGTGCTTAGTTTGGTTCCATAAAGAGTAGGTTTTTGCATCTCAAAAGGAGGTTCCCAGCTATATTTTCTTTCTTGTTACATAGCTTGGAACCCAATCATTTTATGACACTTCCATTGCAATTTCAACATTCCTACATCAGTGTGTTGATTGCATTTTTTTCAGCATGATACTTCAATAGAACAAATTCATATGTTTCTTTCTGCAACAACAATAATTGTTAGCATCTTCTACAGCTTGGTACTTAGAGTATGCCAGCCACAAGGGGAAGCCTACAAATTCCAGTTTTCATAATACATCTTCAAATACCTCATCAAATTTTCATTTGGTACTAAAGAAACAATTTTCTGTGGTGGTCAGGTACTAAGCCTATGGTGGTCCGGTACTAAGCCTGTGGTCCGGTACTAGTGGTGGAATTTTGGTAAAATTGTTCTATACTTGATATTTCCCTTGTTTAACAAAGCACACTTCAGGTAATGGAGGTACGGAATGGTTATTACATTCTTTCCATTAAGGATTATATAAATTATGTGCTAAAATGTTTGGTTATTCTCATGTACAGTTTCCATCTTAAGCTATCAATATCACCATCATTATTTCCTTAAGTGAAACTTCCATGTGTATTCCACTCTTGTTTGCTAAGGTTACCAATGCATCCATCCTATTATCACAAAATTCCTTTGTGAAGTGGTTGTCATCATGAATGAGCAAAAATCATCCATCCTATCACTTTGTTTCTGCCCCCTGTTACTTATTTTCGTTTTCTTGTTCCGGTACTAAACCCTTGCCACGAACATTGTTGTTACACGACATCCGTTGGAGACCTGTTTTAAGCCTGACATGGGGGTAGATCGACATGAACTTGTGTTCCAAGTTTATAGAGAAACCAAGGAGTATCATTCATGTAAGGAGAAGTTTGAAAGGACCAACCTTTCTGAAAAATTCAAGGGCCACCATGATGGAATGTCTCATGCATTTGCCCAGAGCTGCGATGGAGAAAATGTTCCATTGGGAGAAATCAAGTTGAAGGTAATAGAGGCCACCATAGTAGAAGCTATAGGATTACCATATGCAGGTAAAATTGAAGCAATAAAATGAGGAGTATAATTTATTACACAGATATATCAACAACGAAAATGCACAATTGAAGGAGCATAATCGGAGGTTACAAAATGAACATGAAGAGGTCTCTGGAAAATAAAGTTTTGCATATGATACAATATACAAGAGTAATAGAAAAGGAGATTAAGGGTGAAACCTCAAGTTTCAACATTTTTAAATCAATAAATTAATGTTCACTCATGATAGAGATAGTATCAATTTTGAGATTTTGGAGATCCAATTTTGAGATTTTTGCATGAGGACATGTAATGATTTGGGCAAGGGCGTATGTTGGGCCTCTCTTTTGATATCTCTAGTTACCCTATTTTTGTCTTCTGTCTTGACCAATTTTTCCATAGATTCATGAACCCTTTACCTCTTATCCTCATTGTTACATCCTTTAGCTACTTTTACATGTACATGAGGTAATATTCATTTAGTCATGATTTATGTGGTTTATTAATGGTTAGAATTGAATCATTAATGTTCAAATGATTTATAATTACTTTGATTAAATTAAGTAGCTTCATGACATGGCATCACCTCATCTAATACTCATCTTCAGTATTCATCTGGTACTTCCTTTGGTCCGGTACTACAACAACCAACTGTTATATTCCAGTACTCTGCTTGATCCAGTACCAACACTGTGGTGATCCGATACCACCTATGCTCGATCTGGTACCAACTCTGTGCCTATTCTGGTACCATCATTGCACTGATCCGGTACCCCTATTTTTTACTATGCTATTCTGGTACCAACTTTGCTAGCTCGGTACCTGCATCCTATAGGATTCTAGTACCAGATTTGCACCTCGATTTTCGTGCAGATAAAGATGAATCTCAAAATTATGGGATATGGGGTTTTCTCCCAATATATCATATTGAGTAAAATGTGGGTCTTTTTCAAATATTCGCCATGGTTTTGGAAATAAATAAAGTTCTTTAGGGAGAATTTATTAAAAATACACAAAATTTCCCAGAATTTTAGCAGAAGATAATTCTAAAGTTCCATGTTGCGCCTCGAGTTGTGTGTAGATGGGAAATGATTTTTCAAAACGGCCAAATGGGTTTGTCTAGAACCCAGCCAGCTTCAAGAATAAAAAATGGTTTGGAAAAATCATCTACTACCTGGAAGATACGAAGGGTTCTTTGAGGCCAATTTGCTTAAATTGTTAATTTTTGAGAAATTCTAGGATCATGCTCAGATTTGTGGAAAATGCATTTCCTTGATTAGATAATGGTTGTACTCGACCTCCATTGATGGAAAATGGTTTTGATTTGATTGTTCATTGATTGGCTTGTCTAGATCCAAATTTGTAATGTAAAAAGTATATAAATTGAGTTATGGCTCTAAGCCAAGGAGAGGAATTATTATGTTGCACATTGGATTTCTGAACAGACTCTTTTTGTAAATTTACTTGTTGAAGATTAATGGAAGTTTGAACTCAATGATATTGTGTGTATTTTAGAATTTAACATCTGTTGATCTAAAAGATTCCATGTTGGCATCGGCAAAGGCCCATCGATCTAGCTTGGTAAGCTCATTGTAAATTATTAGTATATATTTTTATTTCATGTACTTGTTGTTTTGATTTCATGTTATTTTATTTTGATTTCACTATTTATAATTGATTTCAAAGTGTGGCAGTACAGGAATAGTTTGAGAGTCCATCATTCGCATTATATGAGCCAGCAAATGGAACATCTCATAAAAACTTATGTTTCCTGTGTAAGAACGAAATAGTTTTTTTATAATTGTCAAGTTGCAGTGATTTACTTTATGAATATCATTGGTTTGAAGAAGTGTGCAAAATTAGATAGGGATTTCTTGCAAGTTATTATTGAATTGAGTTGTTACAAGAAATGAGATGAAGACCTCCATCTCTCACATACATGCGCTTATAATGGAGTGTTTATACTATGTCTGGTAGTTCGTTTAGCTCAGTTGGGTTTTCAGAATGTTAATGATTGATTGTGTGGTTGTTCTAGGAGATAGAATCATAGCCCATCTCTATATTTCATGAGCCTATAATGAGCAGATCCATCCCCTGAACAAGAATTTTGAATTATACGTTTGTTGATCAATTTTTCTTTCTGGATTTTGAATTATATGTGTGAAGTGTTATTTGAAAGGTGTGAAACATAGTATTTTGTTATTGAATGTTTCTTATTTATTCTATACTCATCAGACATAGTTAAACCACTTGTTGTCGGCACATATAGTGTAACAAATCTTTTGATTACGAATCTCAGTCGATAATTTATGTTTGGTAATATATTATGCATATAATTTCACTAACAATCAACTATGTCCAACCATGCTCAACTATTTTCAATCATGTCCAATCATGGTTAACAATGTTCAACTATGGCCAAACATGGTTAACCATAATCAACCATGGCCAACCAAAGTAAACCATAATCAACCATGGGTAACCAAAGTCAAGCATAGTCAACCATATCCAACCATATTCAATCACAACTAAACATCATCAATCATAATCAAACATAATAAACATGGTCAAACATAATAAATTTTTATTTATTTTTAAATATGATTGATATATTATATATGGATCCATAAAATGTGGGCTATGGCCTCACCATATCGTCAACACAGATCTTTGAAGAATTAAATCTAATTCTCATTATATTTTAAGGCACACACTGTTCATTAAGATCAATGTGAGGAAATGGTGAAACAACCCTAGTAACCAATTGCTATAATATTATTTCCCTTTTCCAAAGCATGGATGAAATTGTATATAACATAAATAAATTATTATACAGTAAATTAAGATTTCTACAGGCTGCAACAAACTCAGCCTCCCTCAAATCATTTTGTATAATATTATTATAAATGAATCTAATGCGTGCTAGGTGCCAAGTGATTCAATAATGAACCCAATCATCCCCAATTACAGGGAAACCAATGTCGAGGTCTATGCGTAGAATTAAAGGCACAACAAAGAAAAATTTCCAATGTTCATGGGTTTTTCATTTCTCATAAACACATAAATGATTATCACTAAGAGAAATCACACACAATAGTGGTTAAATGCACCATAATTAACATAGATTTATTTTTACTCAGGAAGTTATTTACAAATGGTGAGCTATGCATGCTCAGAAATATTGTGCATTGTTACTCACTAAAAAAATGTAGATGGCCATGGCTCAGATATTTCTTTTCTCATCGTGAATAGGATCCTTAACTTCTTCATCCACCGATCTTCAAGCAAGCTACACTCTTTGAGCTCTCATTCTAAAAACTTCCTAAGTTCTCCTTGTCTCCCTCCATTTCCCTCTTTGATACAACCTTTATTATTTTAATGTGTTTCATTTGGAAGGCCTACCATCACATGGTTCGTCTCCACTTCCATTTTTTTCCAAAAAAGACAAAATGAAATGGAAAAAATAATTACAAGTTTATTACAATTTTTAAAAAGAATTTAGGAAAGGATCTAATTCGGATCACACTTCCTCATTTGTAGGATTTTGGTCCCCAAAAGCTTCAACTCCTTCAATTTTCTTATTCTCCTATCATCAAGCAGACTCCAACAAAACTCAAAGAAAGGATGGGCCCTTTGCTATAGGATGGAAGAAAAGAGATTAGTAGGTCCTACCTTTGGCATAACCATGTTATTATTCTCATGGCTATGGATGACATTCACTACTACAATAGGTCATTGGAAAATTGTTTCTCCTTCGGTTGCAAGTCTAAACAACTCCTCTTTCCCCTTGACCTTAACTATCCAAGATTTATTCTTGGTTGTTTGGTTCCTGTGATGGAGTTATGGGTGAAGCCTCCAACATTTGGCCTCCCAATGTCCATTCAATCTGCAGTACTAGAAATAATTCTTCCATGGACTACTTGACCTTCTAGAGTTCCAAAAATTGCTATCCTAATGACCCCTTTTCTTGCAACAAAAACAACTAAGACATACCTTTTTGGTATTTAATGATTCTTGCTAGATTGGTTTTTTTGTCCTCGAAGAATTGAAGTGAATATGGATGGCATAATCACCTCTTTGTTTCCCTCTTCCAAGTTTCTACAAGCATAGTTGAGTGTCTTGTTGCACATGGATTATTTTCTAGTTCCTTTTACCTTCAGGAAAAGTGGTTTGAGTTGCACTTGCGTTGGCTTCTTTTCCACTGAACCTTCATGCTTGGCCCTCTGTTGAGATACAGTGGGAATCAAAATCCCTTGGCCTTCTTTGCCTATCCCTTGGCCATTGTATCCCAAGGCCATCATAACCCATTTTCCTCAGGAGCTTGGAACCAATGCCTCTAGTGTGCTTATTAAAGTCACAAAGGGTATTGAAAGGTGAGTTTACCATTTTTTCCTCTTTCATGGTACTAGATTTGGGAATGGAAATGGAAGGGGCTCTCTTGGTATCTTGGAAAACTTCTTGTATCTTCTTCAAGGCCTCTTCCTTTGCTACCAAGTCATGGTAAAGGTGAGAAGTGACCTCATTGAACCTCTCCTCTTTCCACTTATCCATATCAATGAATTTCTTCCCCAACTGCAAGAGCTACAATCTACTCTTGTCTAATTCTTCCCTCATGGTGGTGAAGGAGTCCTAGTACTTGAAAATCTCATTCTCCAATGATTTGCTCTCTTCCTCCAATACCGACTTTTTTCTTGGATATTCCTATTGAAGTCTCTCAACTTTTCCAACTTCTCTATGTTTAAATATTTTCCCATGGCAGCTTCTTCAAGGTCTCTGGCAAATGTTCTCTGATACCATCTGATCCATAAAGTATGGGCCTATGGCCTCACCATTTCATCAACATAGATCTTTGTGGAATTAAATCTAATTCTCATTATATTTTAAGGCACACACTGTTCATCAAGAGCAGTGTGAGAAAATGGTGCAACAACCTCAGTAACTAATTGTTATAATATTATTTCCCTTTTCTCAAGCATTGATGAAATTGTATATAATATAAATAAATGATTATATAGTAAATTTAGATTGCTACAGGCTACAACAAACTCAGCCTCCTTCAAATCGTTGTGTATAATACTGGGATAACTGAATATGTTGTGTGCTAGGTGTTGGGCGAGTCAATAAATGAACCCAATCATCCCCAATTACAGGGAAATCAATGTTGAGGTTTGTGCGTATAATTAAAGGAAAAACAACGACAAATGCCCAACGTTGTGCCAGCATACCAAGTGATTGTTTGAAGTTGAATTGATTTAATTCCAGAGGGGATCATATGTGAGCATGGGTTGTTTATTTCTCATAAACACAAAAATTCCTGTCACTAAGAGAAATCACACACAATAGTGGTTAAATGCACCATAATTAACGAAGTTCTTTACAAATGGTGAGTTATGCACGCTGAGAAATTATGTGCATTGTTACTCACTAAAAAAATGCAGATGGCCATGGCTCAGAGATGTCTTCACTCATTATGGACAGGCCCATTGACTCCTTCGTCAAGCAGGCTACACTCTTTGAGTTCTCATTGTGCAACCTTCCCAAGTTCTCCTTGTCTCCTTCTGTTGCCCTCTTTACTATAGCCTTCATTATTTTAATGTGCTTCCTTTGAAAAGTCAAACTTCACATGGTTAATTTCCACTTCCAATTCTACCAAAAAAAAAAAAAATTAAAATTAAATACAAAAAATAATTACAAATTTATTACAATTTTACAAAAAAAAAATTCAAACATGGATCCAATCTCTTCATATATAGTCATATAAAATCAAATATAATATCCCTCTCACATATATTTAAACATAATAATAGTGTATAATCAACTATATAGTTACTAAACCTTATAAATATTATTTAGATTATTATTATAACATAATATAATCATATAGTAGTACCATTAAAAAAAATTATGAATGAAATTTTTTAAAATAATCATGAATAAAAAACTTTGTTCATATATTATAATATATGGTAGGTACTATTTAAATATATAATAAGTAATATTTAAATAATAGCATTACTAATATCAATCTATTTTTATATTAATAGACATACATTTAGTACATTCAAAAAAAAACATTATTAATATATTAAATATATGCATATCAATATATAATTTGCTAATAAATTGAATTTGTTCAATTCTTTTTTAAATCTCTAAAAACTTTTCAACCTTAATATAATCTTCCTTTTTAAAAAATATTTTATTTTTAATTTAATTTTTATTAATATTAATATAATAAAAATTAGAAAAAAAAATAAAAAATTATATATATATATATATATATATATATATATATATAATTTATTTTTAAGGTTACTATTAAGCTAAACATTAAATCGGTATATGAAATTTTCTGAGTTGAGGTATATATACTCTATTTTTTTGGATTTGAACTTATAACTTTAAAAAAAAACACACATATTCTTAATCATTAAACCCACTTATAAATATAGAGAAAATTAAATTTAGTTTAATAATTTTTCATATATACTAATCATAAAAATAAAATAAAAATCTATTATAAAAAGTTTTAATTTTTTAAGTTGAATTTGTTATTTATATATATAACAAATAAAATCAATATAAGTTTAACAGATTTAATCAAATATAAATTCAAAATTTTATAAACATAAAAAAGGAAAATTAAAAACTTTTAATATATACCAATCATTAAAAAATAAATATACTATGTTTTTGATTTCATAGTTTTCATAAATCTTAATATTTTTATTATGAATCTTTGTTCCTCGAATATTTTTGAAAAAGGAGAACAATGATTTCATGGAATATTTTTGAAAAGTAGGATAATAATTTAAAGGATTTTTTTTTATAAATTTATTATGTTTTTTTTGTTTCAGTAGGTTTCATAAATTTTAATATTAATTTATGAGATTTCATACATTTTAATATTAATTTATGTTTTTATGATAAATCTTTATTTATTGAATTTTTTTTTTAAATAATTATTTATAAATAATTAAAATCCTCAATCTCTTCTCCTCCATTTTTGAACTTATCATCTCATTAAAAATTAAATTCCAAACAAACCAATTGATATATACCTCATGATTATCTAATAAAGATTTATAAAACCTAAATAATTCAGGACTCTACAGCTGCATCGTAGGAATTACTTAATAGGTTTCTGGGAAAGCACGCACAAAAACGGAGACGCGTACTAAAAACAATCCCAGCGATGATTGTCCATTAAGCCTTCATCAACACCATTGTTTGGCAAATGATTTTCAAGCCGTCCAAATTGATCTCCTCTTTAATGAAATGAAATGAAAGTAATTTTAACGTCCACGAGGCTAAAAATAGCCTATGGGACAGATTGCTTTTCCATCTGGCTTTTGCATTCGACCCTTTTCTTGTGAAGTTTTACAATAATCGCTCCCAACTTCTCAACAAACTCTTCGCTGAATAAAAACCATAGCCAATACTGCACGCGGCAGATTTTCGACATTGTCTCCCCGCTCATAATTCTTCTCCAACAATTCCTTCGTTCTCAATCGTTGACAGAAATAATGGGCCCTTCTGGTCGATGACGTGGAAGCTCAGTGCGGCATGTTTTTCGAGTCCTTGGTACTGTAATTCCATGCTTGTAATGGATCCATTTATAATATTCATCATTAATTGTTAAACAAAGTTTTGCATCGCTGTCTCAGATTATATGTTGGTCTTCTGAATCTGAATACCATAAGGTGCTCCTTGCCACTTTGGGTTTTGGGAAAAAATATTTTTTTAGTGATTCTGGAAATTCAACGCGTATGATGCTTTCTTACCCTGCAGATTTTTAGCTTTGACCTTTACATGTCCTTTACCGTGTCTTGAATCTCAAAGTTGAATGCCAATCCCAATCACATACATCATATGAGGATAGCAATTAATCCTAAATAAGAGGATAGGATGACTCCTATGAATCTTGGAAATAGTATATTTTTCTAGCCTCAACCTCCACTCACTCTGAGAAGAAGAAAGGGGCAATGCTCCTTCTTAAGACTCTCTAGGTAAAAAGAGAAGTGAGCTTGAGTTCATGAGGCTAGTAATGGTTAAGTGACTAGGTCCAATTCCACTTATGATGTATAAGTGGCTTCTTTCAATTCCTTGCCTTCCTAATGAAGTAAGTATCCATTTGTCTTTTGACTTTTGGTTTTACATATCTTCTATTTGAATATTTTTGTGATCTCATCTCTTTTTTTTTCTAGAATTTATTATTTCAATCAACAATGTGATTTTTTTCATTGCAACATCCTAATAGAACTTATACAAATCAACCATGTTGAAGGTTGGAAAAATATTCAAACCCTCATGTAGTACATAATCATTATCCAAAATATTCTTTAAGAACTTACAAGGTTCTATCTTTTTCATCTTCATCTTGTTATATGTGCTCTTTGGAAACTTTTCATTCATCAAGTGAACTAGCACAATGTAGCACAATGTCTATCTCATTCCTAAAATTTATTTACTCACATTTTTTAATCTCTCTACTTCTACTCTTGGTCACTTTCTTGTATTTATTGTTGTAAATGTGTTTTCACATGCTACACAAAGGATTGTGTATATGCAATATTTTCGTTTGGTTGAAGCAAGCTTGTAAAATATATATAAATCCTTGTTATCTTTCCATCAATTATATGGAAAGGACTAATTACATGTAGACCTGTTTACCAAATTATTGTACACAAACATTGCTTGCACCAATATCAAATCACTCTATCTCGGTTTCCTTCTAACCAAAGGCATCAAAACAATTCCAAGGCTCTTGTTCAATGTCTCTATTTTTCCATCACTCTATAAATGACATGCAAAAATGACTAAAATATCATATTTAGTTTTTTTCATAAAAACTTCAAAAAATGACTAATAAAATTATTTTCCCTATTTGACATTATGTTTCTTGGAAAATGTTATAAATGAACTTTTCTAAATAATAAAATAGTTATTTCCATTGCATCACTAGTTTTCTTGCACCATAAATGGGTCATAGATTAAGGACTTACTTTATATGGGTAATCCCAAAAATGATATCTCAAAATCTTTCATCTTTGAAAATCTATATAATAATAATAATCTATGTTTAAGGTCACGGCTAAGCCAACACATCAAATTGGTGTATGAGACCCCCTTGTTTGTGGGACAAGGGACCTCCGCCTAGCGATTTGACTGGTAAAGTCTACGAAGGTATACATACCCTACCCCCCTTTGGATTTGAACCTGTAACCTCTTAAGAGGAAACACATGTTCTTAACCATTAGGCCCAACAACTATGAAGATAGAATCATGACCTACTTTGGTTCTTTGCAATACCAACATGAAGTCCATATTGATATACATTGATGCTTAAGATCGAAATTCAAACAATGACACACAAAACACTCTAAGATTGATTTTTTTCAAAAATGTTAGTAGAGTTGTTCTTCCTTAAGGGTATTGGGTCTCCTTAATGTGTATGATTGCATTTGATAAAAATAACCTTATTTTAAAAGTCAATTATGCTTTAAAATTTAAATTAATGATGTTTCCTTAAAATAAAAAATGTTACAACAATGAAAATTGTTTAAATTCTAAAATTAAATAAATTAGAAAATCAAAACTAGTAGAAAATAAGTTATCAATTATATATTGTTCATTGTTTAAAAATTATATTTCTCTATAATTTAGAAATATATAATTATAATAAGTTTATTCTTTTTCATTTCTAACTGTCTAAAAACATCAAAATCTACCCTATTAACTTTTGAAAACTTCTCATAATACATATCAACATAAATAGCTATGTTACGGTAAACCACATCCTTGTTTTAAGTTTAAGTTGAAATCTAAATCCAATAAAGGATCTCATCTAAAGGCTTAAATGTAACCTTTCCCACAATGCACAAGAAACTCATGCACTTATCCATTTATAACTGTGTACAAATATGTGAGCATGGAGGTAGTGCTTTTCGGTGTAGCTACTATATGCAAATAGTAATAACAATAATATGTGGAATGGAAAGGGGTGTAAGAGAGATAAAAGGTGCCCTTGGGGGGCAGCTTAATTGGCAAGTGCCGTGAAAATGAAGTTTCATGAGGTTTCGAGTTCCCCCCGACTTACCTTGTGTGCCGCGTAAGGGGCGCCGTGAACACACCTGGTAAAAAAAAAAAAATAAGAAGAAGAAGAAGAAAAGAAAAGAAGAAAGAGATAAAAGGTGGCTGGAAATTTTGTTGGTAGTATCCATTTTCCATATCAAATGGCATGGAACTTTGTCCAAAAACATTATTGTTAGTAAATTCTCTTCAAAATATGGAAAGAGTTTCTTTGCAAGGAAATCACTATATTTTTCATATATAACATGTTATTCTATTTTCCCATAAAACAACATTATTCATTTACACCATTTTTACACTATCCATTTATACCATCCTTACAAATATCATCCTTACAATTATAATTAATCAAAATTAAGTGTGAATTGTCTTTCAACATATACTACACTACCCATTTATACCATTCTTACAAATACAATTGATCAACATTAGGTATGAATTGTCTTTCAACATATACATGTCCAATAACTATGAAACCATTATTATTTCAAGTTTTATAGCTTGACTCTAGGTAACATCCTAACTATCTACCACAAGAGGTACTTATTATTGAACATAATCTTAAACTACTAAAAATAGTTTTTATTTATTTGTAACATGAAAACATGCCATATACCCATCAATCCATGCATGCCAACACAAGGTAGTGTCTACATATATTATGTTGAATATGTTGGGCATATATACCAGTGTATTAACAACCACTTTAGTGTATGGATACAATCCAAATAGTTATATATACAACCACACTTGCCACTAGTTATGAGCACAAATGTATATAAAAATAATATTGTGCATGCACGCAACCCCTTAGAATAACTTTGGGCGATGAAATATGTATTCAAACAACCACCTTGTAGAGTTACACTATGCACAATTTATGTATGCAAGTTATGGGCATACATGTTTAGTTATAATTCAAACATCACACTATGCACAATTTATGTATTTATGTATGCAAGTTTTGGGCATACATGTTCGATTGTAATTCAAACATTGCACTATACACAATTTATGTATGCAAGTTTTGGGCATACATGTTTAGTTATAATTCAAACATCAAGTTCTGAGTAAACATTGTAAATCAAGGCAACAAAATCTATTTATATTTTTTAATATCCAAAAGACAATATTAACAATATACATGTATATTATTCAAACAACATCATTATTCAACCATCATCACAATCATATAGAGGTGTGGGATCTAAAACAATCATATAGAGGTATGAGATCTAAAACAAGATTCTTCTTCATTTACTAAGTAATAACAAATTATTGTTCAATGCTTCAAATGTTGGATAATTTCAAAACTATTAAAACTCCCATGTATGCAATATATTAACCACTCATCTTGTATTTTGACCATTTCTACCAAGAACATGGTTATTCCATTATAATGCAAGTGAAAGTGTACACATAATTCCAATAAAAAGGGCTACCTACAGTCGAGCAAAAGAATAAGTATATGGTACCATGAATTCATATCCAAAAAACACAAACCGATTTCAGCAAATGGATTGTCAGCAAAACTTTTTAGGTCAATTTTGAGTTTGCAAAGTGTAGGCAAGGTCATACAAAATGACATAGTTTTGTGGGCTTTGCTTCTAAGCTCACAAGAGTCCAAACTAGTTGGGGTTTGAACAAACACAAGAAAATTCAACAAGTGCATGCAAATAAAAGGCTAGGTTCAAGCATCAAATCTTTCCCATTTTCAACAACCATATTTATGACAACACATTTGAGTGTTGTTTAAACAACAATATTTTTCCCTTATGATTAAAACACAACAAGGTAAACCTAATCAAAATCAAGAGTGTAAACCTAGAAAGCACATAAGATAAGGGAGGCATGCCAAGATCTTAGAATGCAAATAATAACTTCACAATTTGATTAATATAATTGTCATTACATAATTTAAACATGATAAATATGACCTACAATCATTAGTTGAATGTAATCCAAGTGATAATACAAATAGTTATATATAATCCCATGATCCAATTGTCAATCAAAGAGAGGGAAATCACACCCATGGATCAATTTTCCACCCAACCAATGCAACTACCTCATATGTATTTATCCTTGAGTAAGGATCAAACTCAATGAGATGAGAAAGATTAATATGCAGAAAAATATTAAAAATTGGACCACCACACTACTACATTTGGTGTCAAAATTGACGTTTGAACCAACTTTTACTAATAAAAAAAAACTTTTTAAACACTGAAAATCTGTAAAAAAATATGAAATTTATCATTTTTTATTATTTTACCCTCGAAAAATGTTGATTAAGTGACATCATGCATTTGAAGTCTCTTAAGAGACATTATTGAAGTCCCTTAAGATATGTCAAATTTCCTTTTTCACCTTTCTAATTAAAAAGTTATGGTTTAATGTAATTCTACTCCATTTGTGCTAGTACTAAGACTATTTTAGCATGCATACCCTAGCCCCTATTTTCATTGTCAACGACATCGGAATCTTCATCGTTATCCTCACCAGCATCATACTTGGCATTTCCATCATCGTCATCATAATAATCATAAACTATAAGCCATAAACCACGACCCTTAACCAACTCGTAACGCTTAATCCATAAAACTCGAGCCATATAACACCTAAACCATAGTGCCCAACTCCTAACCACTATAACCTGTTGAAGGGGTTCAATAATATGGATTAAACTCGAGGACGAGGCCCAATTATACTCTTCCTTGTTTGGTATGGAATAATCCTCCGGGTTAATGGTCTGGAAACCATTCTAT
>ML785789.1:72017-83415 GCA_009831015.1 Picea engelmannii | reverse complement strand
GAAAGAGTTTGAAGATTTTTTTGTTAAGGATAAAATTTGGAAATAACGAATGAAAGTTATCTGAAGTCTTAGGTTCTCGAAGAAATAATTCTATTAAGAACTTGTTACTTATCAGATATTTATCCAAGAAAACAGTAAGTAACTGACAACATAAAAGAAAAAACTTATAAAGAAAAATAGCAAGAAATAATTCTACATTATTCCAAGTAACAGAAAATAATATTAACTAATAAAGGAAATAACCATTCACCAAAATTATCTAGAAAGTTATTCAACTACATACGATCGCTTAACAGTATTGAAATTCTTACTAGATTCATGAAATATTTACTCAGTCACAAAATAATCCATCATGAATAAACACACACAGATTTGGTAAAACGTGTTTATCTTGTTCCAATATTTTGATTTGTGCTTTAAATAGTTCTTTGCTAAGTAACTCAAAATTTCATTTCAAATCCATATACCTTTGTTCCTCGGTCGATCCCTCCATTTATTAAAAACTTACTTATTAAACACGGTAAATTCTACTTCATACGAAATCGATAAATATAAAACAAAGTTGCATGCTAAGAAGACTTGGGTGCACTTGGCGTCTCATCAATTTCTTTCTCACCATATTACTCCACCCATTGAGTGAACAAGTCCTCACATGTGTGCATGTACGATAATTGGTGTTGATCGATTGGAAAACTAAGTGTTTCCCTCATTTGTATGAATTGATGCATTTACTTTCCTATTTTTGAACCAATTCTTCCAACCTACTGGTCTCTTTGACTTTGTAAACCATATACTTCCTCACCTCGACCTGTTCCATGGTAGTGATTTCCTTTATATCTTCTTTACTCTTATGATCACTTTTTTGAAACTCAGACATCGCTTCATCTAAATCCAAAAAATCGCTTGGTGACCGAAACTTTGGTAGTTGAAGACTTATCATGGCTTCATTGATCATTTCCCAGTATTTGAGGCATGCAAACCATTGTTCTTCCATTAAATTTTTTGGCTTAATATATAAACATACCCAATACTTTGCTACTTCATTCATTCTTTCAATACTATCATCTATTATAATTATAATATCGTGATCCTCACCACCCCTGGCCTTCTAGATTTCCCTGATATATTATATTTGATCCATTATCCTAGCTATCATTTCACCCCATTTAATCATTACCTTATAGGCCACATCACACAACAAGGTTTCTTCCTATTAATCCAAAATCCTCTTCACAAATGCATCTCTAACTAGCATGCACTTATCATGTTCTTCTAAAAGTTCTTCTTTTATGATCAACATAACTTCAGTAGTGTCCTTATAGTATTCTACATGATGCTTGAGAGATTCCATGTCTCTCCTCATTGTATCAACTTATATTTCTTCCAATCTAGTTTTTTCTATGGTGGCATGTTAGATTTCCACTCCTACTCCCAACAATTCACTGACCTGAGTCTTTTTTACTTCAAATAGGGTCTCCCTTGATGTTATAAACATAGCATTATTTATTTTCATATTTATTTTCCTTTGTGTTCTCCTTACAAGGGATTGTCTCTTCTTGTCATAGGAAATGGGATCCACATCAACCACCTCATCCAATGGCTCAGGAAATGGTTGATTGATCCAGGTGGATATTGGTGTCCACCCCTGTTATCAGATTAATTGGTAAGTGCGGACACAAACAAATCTCCCTAGTTTCACCTCGAAACTAGAACAAAACAAGACATAATATAAAACTTCACCTAAGTTTTAATCATCAAGCATACTAACTAACAAGAGATAAATGGCATACCTTTTAAATGTCGTTTTTCCTCACTAGTGTCATCCTCACTCCATTTCAAGGATTATGGAATGTTGAACCTTCTAAAATACACAATCCAACGAAGTGAAATAAACAACATATACTCAACAAAACCTTTGTATGTGATCAAGGAGTCATATAGTAAAATAAGATCAATTTTATGGGAAATAAATATATCACTGTATTAAAGAAAGTGGAAGAAAGATACAACCATATGCCTTGATATTGTTAGGTTCCTTCCAAAAGTTCCTTTCTTCCCACACACTTCTTCTCCATGGATTCTGAGATCAACAATCTATCTTGACAAAGCAAAGCTCAAAGCCAACATACAAGCTCCAAAAACTCCAAGCTACAAAACTCAAGAACTTTCCAACCTTTCCAATCTAGCTTTTCCCATGAGAACTCTTCTCCTTTTATAAGCTGAAAAGGATAGGGTGAGGAGGTTAGGATGATCCCATGAGATCAGGAACACGACTCATATCCAAACAGATCAGAGGCCACCTCACCCTCGAAGCTTCTATTCTAGAACTTTCAAGAAATTCCTCTTTTAACTTCGTACTAAAATCGTCGCACCCTTAACACTGAGAAAACTACGACAACGTCGCAAGCCACTGTGGTGAAACCTGTGACGATCCAAGATCATCGCACCCTTAACACTAAGCAAGGTGTGATGATCCCTTTTTATAAGGTTTTTTACAAAGGAAAAGTACAATTTCATCTCTCTGGGAAAAATTATCTTCATTCTTCTTCATGGATTAAGGAAATTGATCCTTCTAAAGACAAAAGATAGGTTTACATCATTAACTCTCGTAGGGGTGAAAAAAATAATGTGTAACAACCCACCTGTTCCAACTGGCTCCTTTTGACATTTTTTAGTTCATCACGTTTCTCTGTAATGATGACATTTCTTGTAATTGTGGGTTCTACACTTCCGGGGCTATCCTGAAGCCCTACACAACATCCAGGTGAATATTTGTGGCCACCCACCTATTCCAATTGGATTATTTTGGAATTTTTCATGTCACTACATCTTTTTGTACTTCCAAGGACGTTTTGGGACCCTAAACAATGTTTTTTGCCTTGCCACAGTCAAACCATAAACAAAGTCAAAGTTTGATGTCATAATGTGTAGTTCTCGAAAATACCTTTCCAATGGGTTATCACACACCTAAACCAGAGGTTGTATGCAAACGTTATGACCCCGGGAAGTTGAGTTACCAACTTACCCATCGGGGCCCACATAAATTTTGGCGTTTCATCTCCTAGGGTTAGGTTTTTGGGCGTCTAGGGTTTTGGCATTCATGAGTAATGTTAAAAAGGCCTCTGGAACCTCATTGTAATCATTTTTCTCAGATGGATGCACGTAGCATCCACATCTTTTCTCATATATAGCTACCACCACTCAAGCAAGTTGTTTTCAGTTCTACAGCTTTACAATTTCAGCCTATTTTTATTTATTCAATAGAAGTTGTTATTCGCTGGATATCTATTATTGTTCTCCATATCTCTATGTTATTATATTTAGTCTTTTATTCATTTCGTTCCGCTCATAAATATGGATCAGTAGTATCAGAGCGGTCTACTCTTCATTTATTTTTCTTTGTGCATGTCCCCGACAAGATCTGGGTACAAGAAGTTGGGACTCAAACCAATTGATCCTTTACAAGATCAGTCATGTCGAGCCCGAAAAAAACTCATGGGAAATGAGAAGAAATATGATGGAGCAGGAGATCCTTTTAAATTGTTTCTTGAGGAAGCCCTTGCACGACAAAGGAACAAAATGATGGACAACTTTGCACAGATCCTTTGACAGTTTCCCACAGGAGACACATCTTCATCAAGTGGCCATGCAACCCCCTTCAAGGGACAAGTAAATTTTGATATTCCATTATTTGAAGGATCGATAGATGTGGATGTTGTAGATAAATGGTTGAATCTACTTGAAGGGTATTTTTCGGTCCACAATTTTTCTGATGGGGAAAATATTACTTTTGCACTCCTCAAGGTTGTCCCCCATGTCAAGGACTGGTTGGATACTTACTCTAAGAAAAGGGGCATAGAGGAATCTGCAATATCTTTGGTCTCCCCCACATGGTATTCCTTTAGGGATGTCATTAAAGAACGATACTACCCTGTTGGAAGCTATGAGGACTAGTACACAAGATGAACCATGTTGCATCAGGAAAGGGACTAGATAGTACCATATTTCACCAATATTTTCCATACCCTACACACCAAATTGGGTATCAAAGACTTTGAATGACATCTGGTTCTCAAATAACGTGGTTGTCTACATTGATACATTCAAACAGAAATGGAGTTTCTATACATCTCATAATTAGGTGTGGATTATAGATATGCTATCAATATCGAGCAAAAATTTAATCAGAAGAGGCGAGAGTTTGTATTTGAAAATTACTCACAACCGAACCAGGGAAAAGGAGGCCCCAACCCACAAAACAAGGGACAAAGAAAATTTGGCCACTCTCATGACAAGCAGTCCAAGACGCAACCCAAGAAATGTAATGAGAATTTGATGAAGAACACGGAAAAGTGGTGTGAATACCATAAAATCCCTTGGCACAACACCGAAGAATGTCACTTGAAGCAGTCACTGGTGGTCAAGCTGAAAGATTCTGAGTCAGAAGCATATTCTGACTCTGAATCAAATCCAAAAGGAGGGAAGAATATTATCTATGTCGAACCCAACACCACTATCACTACCACCAAATTCCATCCAAGCGAACCAAAAGAAACAGAGGAAGGAGAACACCTATTTCACTCACAGATGTGGGTAAATGGGGCTCCGCTTCATTTCATTGTCAATAGTGCAAGTCAGAAGAACCTAATCTTAGTAGAGGTCATTAAGCAGTTGGACCTTCCGATGACACCACACCCATATCCCTACACCATCAGTTAGCTTCACTAAGGAAGAGATCTCCACGTTATCCAACAGTGTTTTCTACCCTACGACATCAAGCCCTTCAAAGATGAGGTATTGTGTGATATTTCTCCCCTTGAATTTTTTTATGTCTTTTAGGACAACCATATTTGTGGAAGTGACATGTTGTGTATGATTCTAGACCCCGCAATGTTATTACTATTTTCGATAGAAAATTGTACAGGATACCATAGGTAGCGCCGCCTACCGCTATTTCTTTAATCTCTTCTAAGAAATGCATCAAGGTCATTTCACAGACCGCAAATTTTGTCTTATTTGTGATCCATGCTCACTGTAAGTAGAAGGTTGCTTCCATATCCGTAACTTCTACATAGAGCCTCTCTTCACAATAGATGAAATTCAACGGGATCATGGAAGAGTACAGAGACATATTCTCCTCACCCACTGGGTTACCGACACACTTCCAAGTCAAGCATCTAATTGATCTAACCCCCAGCACACCTATGCCTAATGGACTGATCTATTGTCGCTCGCTGATGGAAAATGATGAAATCAAGCATAAGATCCAAGGTATGATTCAAATGGGACACATCAAACCTATCTCCTCCTCTTGTGAAAGCCCAATAGTACTAGTGCAGAAGAAAGACGGGATATGTCAGCTCTGCAATGATTACAGAGCATTAGATTAAATCACAGTCAGGAACCGACACCCAATTTCTTGAATTGATGACCGTCTTGACCAACTCAAGGGGTAAAATTTCTTTAGCAATATTGACCTAAAGTCTAGCTACCACCAAGTTCCCATCGAACTGACTAATGTATGGAAGACAACGTTCAAATCTAAAGAAGGTATCTTTGAATGGTTGGTCATGCCCTTTGGATTAACAAATGCACCAACAACTTTCATGAGGTTGATGGATGATGTATTGATACCCTTCACCAATTCTTTTGTGGTGGTATATCTGGATGACATCCTCATCTTCAACATAACTTGGGAGGAGCACATACAACGTATTCAACAGGTTTTGAGCACTCTATGGTAGCACAAGCTATATGCCAAATTGGAAAAATGTTTCTTTGGCATGAACATGGTCCAATACTTGGGATACATTTTTTATGAGCATGGGGTACATGTCGATCCAGCTAAGATCCAAGTCATCTGTGACTATCCATCCCCGACCACACTAACTGAGCTTCGGAGCTTCTTAGGACTTTCCAACTTCTACCAATGGTTCATGTTGGGATTCTCCCATATTGCATGGGCCATCAGCCAAGTGACCAAGGGTGGTGACAAGGAAAAGTTCACATGGGGGAAGGCACAAAAAAAATCATTTGATTATCTAAAGCATCGCTTGTTCTCAACTCCAGTACTCTCCTTACCCGATCTACACCAACCGTTCGAGATTGAGACGGATGCATTCGACTATGTTATAGGCTCAGTTCTCACTTAGAATGATCATCCAGTAGCATATCATAGTGAGACACTCTCAGATATCGTCCGGAAATACACCACTTATGACAAGGAAATGTATTCCATTGTGCAATCCTTTTTTCAGTGGAAACATTGCATTCTTGGAAAGGAGATAATCATCCACACTGATCACAAGCCTCTGCAATTCATACAGACACAAGGGAAGTTGCAGAACGACCACCATCAAAAGTGGTCCACATACCTTCAATAGTTCCATCTCAACATCAAGTATAAGACAGGGAAAAAATCATGTTGTTGACTTTCTCAGTCAACCTCTCGTGGTTGCACTCACTACCGTGCTCCATTCTTGTGGGAATGAGGCATCCGAGTGGCCCCAACTTTATCAGCAAGATCCCGACTTTTCCACCACCTACCAACTCTTAGGTAGAGGCATGAATGTTACCTATTTTCACATTCAGGATGGACTGTTATGTCATCTAGGCCACCTCTCTATTCTTGCAAGCGAGCGTGCAAATCCGATTTGGGAGGCTCACTACAGTCGGATGATAAGACATTTTTGCATGGAGAAAATTATGGTCATTATAGAGAAACATTTTTATTGGCCAAAACTTCGATAGGGCGTCATCAAGTATATCATATTTTTCACTGCCTGCACCATTTCCAATCCATCCATCAAGAAGAAATGCCTATGCACCCCTCTTCCTACTCTTGAGAGGCCTTGGGAATCCATCTCGATGGATTACATTTATGGCCTTCCGTTCACCAAGCAGGGAAATGATTGTGTATTTGTGGTGGTTGATCGATTTTCGAAAAATGATCATTCTCACATCCTATAAGAAGAGCATCAAAATGGAAGATACTGCCAAGATCTTCTTTGAATGAGTGTGGGTCCATTTTGGGATACCACAAACCATCATCCTTGATCAAGACAACAGGTTCCTCAACACACTTTGGTCGAGTCTCTCGTCATTGTTGGACACCAATCTCACTAAATTGACTACCTTCCACCCTCAAATCGATGTCCAAACAAAGGTAGTCAATCAAATAATTTTTCACATCCTACACATGTATAACTCTAAGAATCTGCGTACATGGGATGAGATTCTTCCCTATGTTTAGCATAGCTACAATAGGGCTCTCCATAGCTCCACCGACCATATCCCATTTCAGGTGGGGTTGGGATTCCAACCCTTGGGTCCCATTAATGTTGCACTGCCTCTTGCAACCACAAAAACATAATCTTCCCATGTTCAATCTGAGGCCGAAAAAGCCACCAGATTCATTGAGCGGACTCAGCACATCCGCCAACAGGTCCATGAGATTTTTCAGAAAACCAATGCTAAGTACAAGTAGCGCCATGATTGACACCGAGTACCGCACAAGTTTCAGGTGTGATACAAGATATGCTTACATTTTCAAAATGAATTCCTTACAAGGCCCCATCAGAAGATTTGTCCACTTCATTATGGGCCTTACACTATCACCAAGGTTGTGGGTGACAATGTTTTTGAGCTCAACACTCCCCCCTTCCTTGGATTACAACCAGTGTTCAATGTGGACCTCCTCCAGCCATATTTTCCACCATTATTGGACACCTTGGATATCGCAGAACAATTGACACAAACAGGGCTCAACCATGACTACATGGAATAAGCATCCACTGATCAGATAGTGGACACATAGGTCAAGGTCACTCTCCAGCAGAGGATCCAGCTTTATCGGGTTATCAAGGCAGGGAAACTCCTGTACCAAGGAAAGTGGCTCACCCAGGGCCAAATTCATCATAAATTTGCTCACATGATGGGGTAACTAAACACAATGGATATCATTGCTTCCTAATGGGGGAATACTGATCTAGGTGGATATTGGTGGCCACCCAGCTGTTCCAACTGGCTCCTTTTGACAGTTTTTAGTTCAACACGTTTCTCTGTAATGATGACATTTCTTGTAATTATGGGTTCTTCACTTCTGAGGCTATCCTGAGGCCCTACACAACATCTATGTGGATATTGGTGGCCGCCCACCTATTCCAACTAACTTATTTTGGAAGTTTTCATTTCAGTACTTCTTTTTGTACTTCTAGGGTCGTTTTTTGGGCCCTAAACAGTGTTTTTTTTGCTTTCCACAGACAAATTGTAGATTAACTTGGAGTTTGATGGCATAATGCCTAGTTATTGAAAATACCTTTCCAACAGGCTATCACACGCCTAAAACGAAGGTCGTATGCAAATGTTACGACCCAAGGAAATTGACGTACCAACCTACCCATCATGGCCCACATAACTTTTGGCATTTCATCTCCTAGGGTTAGGTTTTTGGATGTCTAGGGTTTTGGCATTCAATAATGTTAAAAAGGCCTGTGGAGCCTCATTGTAATCATTCTTCTCATACGAATGCGTGTAGCAGCCACATCTCTTCTTAGAGATAACTACCACCATTCAAGCAAGTTGTTTTCAGTTTTGTAGTTTTACAGTTTCATCATATTTTATTTATTCAATAGAATTTATTGTTCATTGGATATCTGTTATTGTTCTCCATATCTCTGTGATATTGTGTTCAATTTTTTATTCATTTCGTTCCACTTATAAATCCGGATCATTGATCTTCCCAGGACAAGATGTTCTCTAAACTCCCTAAAGTTTGGAAATGTTCAGTGACTAGTGCTTTACCTTTATCAACAGTTTCTGCTTTTTTTTCAATTGTCTCAACACCTGTGTCTACTCTCTAATATTTGTTTGGATGATCAACTTCCTTGTCTGTTGTTCTTATTTTTTTATCTACTTGTCCTAACATTGTGTTTGCAACCTACTCCTTGTTTCATCGATTATCTTATTTTTCTAAGACTGGACCTACCTGTCGTTGGTCTTTACTAGGTACCTTAACTACAGATGGAATAATAATCTCCTTTGTGATGGTTTAAACATAGGTTTATGTCTTTTCAATAGACCAGAGTGTAGTTTATCCTTGATTCTTCCCAATCTCATGTATTATACTAACGTGTTCGTTATTTTCAAACTCAAGAGTTTCACCAACCACTTCTTTTTTCTCAGTGTTTGTGGTTCCAGTGAATTATGGAACTAATCCCTCTATGGGTTCATGGGGTTCTTCTCTAGCAGGTTCCTGAGTTACTTTTGGATCTTGAGGTGTTTCTCCAACATTTGAATTAGCTTCATTTTCTATCGGGACTTGTGTTTTCACTACTTCCTCATCATCATCCTTTGTTAAATATATTTTATTCCAGGGAGGAATTTCTCCAAGTGTTATTGGATTAATCGGTAAGTGCGGACACAAACAGATCTCCCTAGTTTCACCTCAAAACTAGAGAAAAACAAGACAGAATATAAAACTTCCCCTAAGTTTTAATCATCAAGCATACTAACTAACCAGATATAAACGAAATACCTTTTAAATGTCATTTCTCCTCGCTAGTGTCATCCTCGCTCCATTTCAAGGCTTATGGGATGTTGAACCTGTAAAAAGACACAATCCAACGAAGTGAAAGAAACAACGTATACTCAACAAAACCTATGTATGTCATCAAGGAGTCATACAATAAAATAAGACCAATTTTATGGGAAAGAAATATATCACTATATTAAAGAATTTGGAAGAAAGATACAACCAGATGCCTTGATGTTGTCAGGTTCCTTCCAACAGTTCCTTGCTTCCCACACACTTATGTTCCATGGATTCTGAGATCAACAATCTATCTTGACAAATCAAAGCTCAAAGCCAACATACAAGCTCCAAAAACTCCAAGCTACAAAACCTATGTATGTGATCAAGGAGTCATACAATAAAATAAGACCAATTTTATGGGAAATAAATATATCATTGTATTAAAGAATGTGGAAGAAAGATACAACCAGATGCCTTGATGTTGTCAATTTCCTTCCAACAGTTCCTTGCTTCCCACACACTACTTCTCCACGGATTCTAATATCAACAATCTATCTTGACAAATCAAAGCTCAAAGACAACATACAAGCTCCAAAAACTCCAAGCTACAAAACTCAAGAACTTTCCAACCTTTCCAATCTAGATTTTCCCATGAGAACTCTTCTCATTTTATAAGCTGAAAAGGATAGGGTGAGGAGGTTAGGATGATCCCATGAGATCAGGGACGCGACTCATATCCAAAGCGATCGGAGGCCACCTCACCCTCGAAGCTTCTATTCTAGAACTTTCGAGAAATTCCTCTTTTTCCTTCATACAAAAATCGTCGCACCCTTAACACTGAGAAAACTGTGACGACGTCGCAGGCCTCTGTTGTGCAACCTGCGATGATCCCATATCATTTCACCCTTAACACTAAGCAAGGTGTGACGATCCCTTTTTATAAGGTTTTTGACAAAGGAAAAGTATAATTTCATCTCTTTGGGAAAAATTATCTTCAGTCTTCTTCAGGGATTAAGGCAACTGTTCCTTCTAAAGAAACATAGTTACCAACTTAATGAGAACTATGACCTCAAAACGAGAACTCTAGCCCTTAAACCCCATATTTTTGCATTAAAAACATGAAAATCAACCCCCAAATCAAAAAGCGGTGCTACCGGTAGCACCATTTTTTGTAACCGGGTCAAAATTACAACTTTTTTCAAGCATGGGCTTAAAGGATCAAATGGCTTCTCAAACAAACTTTAAAATCAACCACCAAATCAAAAAGTGGTGCTACTGGTAGCACCATTTTTTGTAATCAGGTTAAAATTACAACTTTTTTCAAGCATGGGCTTAAAGGATAAAATGGTTTCTCAAAAAACTCTAAAATCAACCCCCAAATCAAAACGTGGTGCTATCGATAGCATCAATTTTTCTGACCGGGTCAAAATTACAACTTTTTTCAAGCATGGCCTTAAAACATAAAAAGTTGTTTAGAAAAAGCTTAAAATCAACACCTAAATAAACACATAACGCTACCTAAAGCAAAAGGTTTTTTCTAAATGCTAAAATTACAGGTAAATACGACCTAATTCAAACTGTGGCCTTAACAACAAATCTTTATACGAATAAAAAACCCAAAATTAGATCCTAAATGGTGACTTGAAAATTTATTTACTAACTTTTTTTTTTCTTAAATTTACATTAAAAAATAAATAAAGAGAAAAGATAAAATCTTCAAAAATATATATTTTTTAATGAAGACGAAAACACATCTAAATTTTTTTATTCAAAATCCAAATTTAAAAAAGAAACAACAAAACTTAACAAAATGGTGAAAATCAAAGAAAAACTCAAAAGAAATGAAAAAAAATTAAAAAAATTCCG